>OZ004641.1:8136974-8736974 GCA_963924495.1 Nemapogon koenigi
ATAATCTTAGAACCTATACAGTTCAACTAATAATACCTATAATATGTAGATGGCGTCTTTTACAAAATGTTTTTTATTTGTTTGATTATTTTTCGTCATTAGAGAGAAACATAATCTTTAAAATGGCGTACCTATCAAAAATTACCTTTGATACAGTATTAAGGGAGATGTGGCGTACCGACAAAAAAACACCCTTGAGTAATAATTATAGAGATTAGTTCAACTAATCTCCAACAGATGGCGTCTTTCACAAAATACATAAATTAGTCTTATTTTAAAAGAAACATTAAATTTGATTCGTTTTATTATTTTTCGTCATTAGAAGGAAAAATAATCTTCAAAATGGCGTATAAAACATTAACTTTCACACAGTATTAAGGGGAAAAGTAACAAATAATATATAGAGATTAGAGATGGGACCGAAGCCAAAGATTTTATAATTTTATTTTAGAAGATTTTTACCGCGCAGCTACCACGCCCGTTTCATCCACTGACATAAGTACCAAAATTTAGTTGAAATTAGATAATACAGGTAGTAAAACGTTTTCTCCGTTTGTATGGAAACGGTCACGAAGGAGATTGGCAGGTGTTCATAGATAATTTGGCCTAGTTACCTACAAGAATCATTGTAGTGCCATCTGATATTCTATTATTGGATTTTATATAAAGGCTTAAGAAATAGTTGGGACTTGAATAAAGCACGAATATTGTTTTCTTTTCTTTCTTCTCGGGTTGCCTTACAGCTCCTGAAACCGTGTACGGTCCCAGGGTACCCAGCGGAAGACCAATATTTGTGAGGCTATACCTAACGAGTGGCCAGTTCTGTTGAGGTATGAGATGGAGAAGCCTCTTAAGTGTGGTTTGTCGGAAATGTAGCTACATACGTTTTTTAATTATAAAAAACTCATTCGTACATGGCCGGGATCCGGAATCGAACCCCTGGTCTGGTCTAGTTATTGCAGACGTCTTAACCACTCAGCCACCGACTCACTATTTGAAAACTTCACACAACCTTACAACTAAAGTAGATAAATTATATTAGCTAACTATTCTATATTTCGCCCTTGGAAACAATTAAAATATGATGTACATATGTATCCCGAATAATTTCCGGAATAAAAAGCACCTTTTTTGCTCTGTTTTGTTGTGAAAGAAAGACAAAAAAACAAACAAACAAACAGACAGACATAGTTTCGCACATAGATGTAGTATTATAGGCGCTCTACTAGGTTGGCAATACAAAAGAGAACGCGCATAGATACCCGTATGTTAAAAACAGACAGATAGACGAGACCGTTTTTGAATGATCTAACAGCCTGTAATAGCCTAGCGTCAGTCGTAATTTCGATGATTTTTATAAAATATCTTGTTTTAAAGTATAATTTAGTGTCTGTGTAGAAGAACGGCTGGCCGTCTTAGAATTCGTTACAAGATTACTAGGGTTTATTTTAAACATTTTATAAATATACGACTTTGGACTATTTTTATTGACAGATAATTTAATTATTTTAACAAAGGTTGGCATAGTAACAATGGGGTTCAGTAAATAAATAAAAGAAACCATTTCACAACAGCCTGGATGCTAGTCATCTAAGATGAAAAATCCACAAATTTACGAATTTACACCTATTTACATGCAGACTGATGTATTAACTTTTTGGTCTCGTAATTGCAACATTACCAATCTAGAGCGCCAGCAAACTATATCTATGGTTTCGCATTTATTAATGGTATGATATTACATGGATATGGCATAGAATAAGGAACATAGAATAAAATAAAATAAATATAATTCACTTACATATGTGGTCTCATTAGGACACTTGTGTGTACCATGGAAGGAATATATTTGATTATCATTATTGTCATCGTCTGGCCACACTTCACACTGATTTATTTCTAAGCCAGATATATCTATATCTAATGAAACTACTCCTTTTAATCTGAAACAGAGATGGTTTTATAGTGAATCATAATTATATCCAAAAAAAACAATGATGTGTAACATCTAAAGAAATAAAAAAAAAACATTTAAAAGAAAACGAGAATTAAGAGTGAAATTTAGGCACATTTCGTTACATGACGGAGAAGAAAGATATAAAATGGAGAGAAGGAGAAAGAGAGCTATACATTTTATATCTAAATGGCTATCTGCGTCTCCCTTTTTTGAGAAGTATCATTTCTATCACGTGTACCTACGGTGCTGCACGCGCTCTTTTATATCAACTCCGTTTATGCATTTCCATTTCATTTCACGAAATGACTCTATACATTTTTTATATGTATTATCTAATCTACTAACCTAGACTTTGTCAGGTTTAGACAAATTATTTTTCTAAACTTAGCACAATTAATAATATCTACAACACAATTATTAAAATAATTACGTATTTTGCGAAATTTCCCCAAGATTATATAAAGGCTATTAGGTAGATACTTAATTTTCTCGAGCATATCTTAATTTAGACGAGGTTGTCTAACCAACATTTAATAAGAAAGTAGTCGATCTTTTTGTTCAGATAGGCCGAGAGAATACCTTGCTTTTCTATGAGAAAATAGCATTCCCCTGCTTCGCCCGGGAGCCCATATGAACTTGTATCTCCTTGAGTTCATACAAAAATCTCATAAAACTTTTTTATTCCAATTTTTATTACGACCATTTAAAAAAGTTAACCAAATCGGTCCAGCCGTTCTCAAGTGATGCGTGTTACCAAAGAACAGCTGTATCTGTGTATGTGTGTGTCTGCCTCTGTCTGTGACGTCGTAGTTCCCGATTTCGATTTAGTTTATTTTTGTTTGAAAGGTGACTTGATCGAGAGTGTTCGTAGCTACGAATTAAGAAAATCTGTTAAGTCGTTTGAAGATCTTTAGCTCTTTTCTAGTTGTTGAAGGGATGTAAGCAACTTCTACTGGTCTGATCGATTCGATTTAGTCCTTTACAACGTTTACATCCGTCGTAAGTTTTTCATTTTTATTTCAATTATATTTAGTTATTATTAGGACGCCCACGAAAAACCCTATTTTTTAATACAACTGGATTAATATAGCTAATAACAAAGAAATATTTTTTCAAATTGGTTCAGAAGTTATCTAATTTAATTTATTGTATTTTAATCTTAATATTAGTGTAGATAAATCTTACCCTCTAATTGTAGAAATTGGCACTGTGTATGATAGTAACCATCTTTTTGCTTCACAGCTATAATACGGGTACGTCCACCATCCTTCCATAGTGATGCCGGGTGGCGAAGGCATGAATTTTGGAGATCGAAGTGAGTCGGTTTCATGCGCCGATACATACCTATAATGATAATGAAATATAAAATATTAGCAACCCGCTCCAGTTGGAGGCAAAAAGCTTCCATTAATTTTTAAGGATATTCCCGACAGACTCGTGTTTTAGGGTTCCGTACTGAAATGGTGAAAACGGAAACAGTATTTATTACTATAAGGCTCCGCTGTCCGTCCGTCTGTCACAGGGCTGTATCTTTTGAACCATAATAGGTAGACAATTGAAATTTTCATAGAATGTGTATTACTACGGCCGCTACAATAACAAATAACAAAAATAAAATTAAATGTGGTCCCCATACAAGAAACATGTTTTATCGGCTTTTTTTGCCGATCTTAATAATGGCAATACATACAAACGTCTATGTATAACTATAATGTAAATAAATAACTAATAAAAATCGGCAAGTGTGAGTCGGACTCGCGCTAATTTGTTCCTACGCCATACAGAGAACAATTTAATTTAAAATTTACTGAATTTATGAATTGAAATCACGGAAATAGCAGCTGCTAAGCAGAATATTTAAGCATCCTTCAACATTTTGTGCTTCTAATAACAAATTCCAAACTTTTCAACGTTATTGTAACTACAATTAAATAACATTATTATTTAGATTTTTCGTAAGTTAAAGGACTAGCACGCAGGCAGAGGGTTCCTTTATTTAGCTACAAAATATTATATTCACAAATTCAACGGCGTAGCGGTCTACGACATAAGCTAATATTTTTGTTATCTAAAGTTTTCGTAGGTATAAATAGTAGGTACCTACAGTAGATTTGTTTTGCTATTTATCCAATCCACCAATAATTATTTAAGTATCAGTTACAAAATGTTAGTTTCAAAACCTCTACGGCGTAGAGGTCTACGTCATCAAGCAAGAATTTTTTTTCCCTCTAGTTTTAATATTTATAAATGTAGATACAGCAGGTTTCTTATGCTATTCGGCCACGGAATCCTAACATTATTTTTATTCAGTATCAGTTACAAAATGCTTACTTCAAACCTCTACGGCGTAGAGGTCTACGTCATCATTCAAGCAAATATTTTTTTTTGCCTCTGTTTTTATATTTATAAATGTAGGTTCAGCAGGTTTTTTTTGTTATTCGGCCACGGAATCCTAACAACATTATTTTTATTTAAGTATCAGTTACAAATTGTTAGTTTCAAAACCTCTACGGCGTAGAGGTCTATGTCATCAACAAAGCAAATATTGTTTTTGCTTCTAGTTTTAATATTTATAAATGTAGGTACAGCAGATTTTTTTGCTATTCGGCTACGGAATCCTAACAACATCTTTTTTATTCAGTATCAGTTACAAAACGCTAACTTCAAAACCTCTACGGCGTAGAGGTCTGCGTCATCAACCAAGCAAATGTTTTGTTGTCCTAAGGTTTGTAATCCATTTGTCTATTCTAAAAGGGATTCTAATGGTTGTGAGACCATTGACAATGATAAAGCAGCTATTTACAAAATATAATAGCTAAGGGTTTAGTACTAAGAGAACTTTCGATCATCATTAATGTCGTTGGTGAAATGAGAATTATTGCTACCAGTCCCTCGCTACCAAACGAGGAGTACCTTTTTTAAAATGGTATAATTTATAAACGACGTGTCCAATATACGTTTACCAATAATAAAAATAAGACTAAATTAAATTTGTAGACAATTTAAAGCGAGTTACTCAAAACTTGCCAACTATTAAATTTGGCCGGTTTACCTCTTTCTTTTCTGTTTCGTGGGTGTAAATTGTAATTCTGAGGTTTACACATGTAATAGATAACGCATGCCGAGATGCTAAGCACCAATTTTCTTAAAGAATATGTGCTTTAATCAACTTCTCGTGCTTCGGAGGGCACGTAAAGTCCGCACTTCTTATAGAATATTTGCCTTTTAAAAAAAAGTGTACCGACTTAAAAAATTATGCACTGAAAAGTGTGCTTTCCGAAAGCAAATGCACAAGTCACTATAAAAAAATACCCAAATCGCTGTAAGTGTGCCTAAGACCCTTTCAAATAAAAAAAATCCAAATCGGTCCAGGAGTTTTCAAGTAATCGGGGAACATAAAAAAACATAAAAGATTCCGACGAATTGAGAACCTCTTTCTTCTTTTGAAGTTCGGATAAAAATAACAGATATATTATTTTTAAATAATAGGCTTGTCACCTGTTTTGTTTAATATGGACAAAATCGATCGAATATGTTTCGCGCACCTGGGTGTTTTCTTGTTTACATCCCCTTTTTGTTATGACTTACCAGGGGTATTCAGGGTCAGGAGGTTCATCAATTTTCGGTGTAATAACTGCAACAGGATCAGCGGGAGTGTACCGTTCAAATGCCAATGCGCTGGTGACCGCTCCATCAGGTCTTAATGCTAGTACTCTAGCCCCAACTGCACTCTCCAAACCGCTAGTTCCAGATACCAACCCTTGGGATATTGACATCAGCACATCTGTAATAGACATGAGCAACATGACGGCAAATAATGGCGGATAATTAGGGAAAAATATAATTCAATTCCATTTTAAATTTTTCTCGTACTTTTATGTCGAGTGTGTTTTTTTCTTGACCTGACTGACTCTGAATTGGGTCATCAATCAAGCTGAAAATATCCCTTATAACATTTTAAATAATTTATTTAATAATCCGTATTCCCGCCGTCTTTTTTCAGTTCATCACATTTGAAGAAGTATCATTGAACGTAAAAATTTTGGTATGAATTCACCTATTCACCGCCGCAAGTTAACCTTGGTTAGAAAGTCGTTGGTTGCGACATTAAAAATACGAGCTTTGATCGATTTGTCGTTCTTCGGAGCGCACGATTTGCCACCTGTTCTGTATATAAAACTACTAAACGTGGACATCGATACCAGTGCCTCTGTGTGACTTACCAGTGTTATCTAGCCCTAGCTGCCTCAATAACGCAGCGGCTAGATCAGCTCTAGCCCGGGCTGTGTCCCATCTTGATGCTATGAGTGGTGCTCTAAGTCTCCCATACCGGTGTGTGACGCACATAGCCCCGGTAGCACTACGGGCTACAGCGTGGACTAGCCGTAGCGATGATTCCAACTCATCCTGTAGGAAATTTAGATTTATTATTAGGGTTCCAGTAAAAATCAAATTTTATGAATTTAGCTCTAAAGTTTATTTAATTCAACTATAAAGTTGTATTACATGCAACTGGAACATCTGCTCGGCAATTACCTATTTACTTCAATCAAAATTAGTGTCGTAAGTACGTAATTGCGGTCATACAAAATAATTCATGTGCGGCTGCTGATAATGAATTTCGACATTTTTTTTTTTTAAGTGAACTTATTTTAGCTCGTTGAACGATTTTTGCTAGGGAGAAATCTTATGCATTTGCGACCTGCGTTGGCGACATGTTTTCAGCACAAGACCATGGATTGCCCGGCCCGAGTATGCTCGACCTGAGAATGTCCGGACAAGAATTCGTGTACTGCTAATTCGCGTATGCCTGGGTCGGGCATTTTTGGCTTTATTATACGTTATATACTTATAAATTAAAAAACACTGTTATTCATAGTTTTATGTTTTTACTTCTGGTCCCCATGACTGTTTTTAGGTGTTATAAATTTCATTTGGAAAAGGCAAAGGTAAACAAACATACAGCCAAGTCTCCAATATAGTCTCAAAAATAACGCGCTTTGTTGGAAACTCTTAATTTCTTGAATTTTCCTCGTAGGTGTAATATAAAATTTGTATCACTCGGGAGAAAGTGCGATAAGTAATCGGCCACTTTCATCCCTCAGTGAAGAATCTACTATTAGTTGCATAATTAATACCCAAGTACTAATTTGTTAAGTACTTCAAAGCAAAATTTGTAGATACAAATGATTATGAGCAAAGTTTTGGACCGTTTATCACAATATCCACACGGGCTCGCTTTGTTCCATTCATAATTAAACGTTTGTCTACATCAGCCAACGTGTTGGGACATTTGGGTCTAATTTATAGCCAGTTGTAATGACAGAACTCAGTCCTACAGAGTAATGGATTCAACAGTCAACCTTTTTAATACGAGTTTTATTTTGTTGTGCTCTTTTGTACGGTGGCGATTTATTAGAGAGTTGAATTATTTAAAACTAGATTTTTCCAACAGCTTTGTCCATATTCGTTTGATATCACTGCTACTTATTTTGTCCATATCTCTTTAGAAATATGTGAGCAAGATGGACTACTATTCAAATCGATAAGATAACCAAGGATGAGATAATATAGACCAAGATTCACGTACCAGAAACATGAGAAAGTACGATTTCTCAACAAAACCTGTCTTGCGATAATACACGAAACGGACTTCTGACTTATGAGTATTATATAAAAACTATTAGAAAAAACAATCTTTACTCTATGCGAGCCATATGAATGTAAACAATGAAAATTTAATTTAATGAATTTCCAACACATTGTATAAAAATATTGATTTTCTGCACACCCATATAAACTTTAACTATGCCAAATCTCATACTCCTCGGTGGCGCGTAACATGGTTGAAAAGGGGTACAAAGAATTGTCTTCACGTATTAATTTCAAGATTTATACTCACTGAAAGTTCCATCAAAATCCATAAAATATTTTCAAAGCCAGAGACAAAATTTTAGATACTTACATTTTACATCAATTAATTTAGTTAATAATTTCTACCGTGGAAATTTTTTAAATCTATTACTAATAATAAAGCTAAAGAGTTCGTTTGTTTGTTTGTTTGTTTGTTTGTTTGTTTGAACGCGCTAATCCCTGGTACTACCAGTCGGAATTGAAAAGTTGCATTTAATAGCCCAATTCTTGAGGAAGGTTATAGGCTATATAACATCCCGCTACCACCCAAAGGATCGGAGCAGTAACCATTAAGGCACAGCTAGTGTTATATAAGACTTTATCCTGAATTATGAAAAAGTAGCCTACGTCACCTATCGATCCGTTGCTCTGTTTTTCGTGAAAAACAAACACAGTTTCGCATTTATAATATTAGTTACGAATTAAGATTGACTTCTTATTTTTCGTTTTTTATTATTTACAACTATATCTAATATGTCAAATTGTTTTTATATAAATAAGAATAACTTATTTACATAATCCGACAAACCACACGCACTGGTCCGTTATCTCACAAAAAAATTTCGGTCCGGTCGACATATGATCGAAATTGAAGATAGCAATGTAAATCATACATCACAAATCACATGCAATTCACTCATCACACAAGATTCGATTAAACAAAGGCGTGTGGGTGTGTATGAGTGTGTGACAGATCGTTCCGGTCATCGAAATCAACCACAAATATAACGATTTGAAAACAGATGGTGGGCCGCGCGATAAGAATTGGACGAGTCTGTAGTCGGTTTCGGTGGACCGTACGGCGACCGGCCGCGGATTGGACGAATGTGCGGCCACCTTTAGAGGCATTTTTCCATCTAAATATACCTCCACAGAACTGGCCACTCGTAAGGTATACCATCACAAATACCATCGGTTAAACGAGGGAGACTTGGTCTTCCGCTGGGTACCCTGGAACCGTGACACGGTTTCGGAAGCTGTAAGGCAACCCGCGAAAAAAGAAGAAGACGAATAAATTAACCTTAAAAAAAAAGTGTACCGCCTTCAAAATTTGCACTGAAAAGTAAGAAATAATAAATATTTCGTCGTAGAATTTGAAGACGGTTGGTGCCAAATTAGGATACAAAATTAAGTAAACATCTAAGAAGATAAATATCTGTTCAATATTATATATGTTTGTACTGATGATCGTAGGTTCCTAATGAATTGTCTAGATTAGTGAATTTGGGAAGTAAGTTGTTTATAATTTGGCACCAACCGTCTTCAAATTCTTCGACGAAATATTTATTATTTCTTACTTTTCAGTGCAAATTTTGAAGGCGGTACACTTTTTTTTAAAGTTAATTTATTTTTCCCTTTTAAGTGATTTTGCTGTCCTGAGAGACAAATAATAACGCAAATAAAAAAAATGGAAAAAAAAAAAAAAAACTGCTGTGGATGGGATTTGAACCATTGGCATCCTGAGCTGCACCATACCATACCATACCTTTAGCCATTAAACCACCGTCGATACAAAAATTGACAACTTCGTGTCAATAGCAACCGTTGCTAAGGCTTTTCTCTGATACATAATTTTCAGCCGTAAACAGAGACAAATTACTGAATTTCTGAAAAACTACTGAACCGATTTTCGTTATATGTCTGTGAGATAATGTCGAGAAATTATTATCGTCAAAATCGGTACATATTTCATCGAGATACTGATAATTGACTTAAAAGTCAGTTTTTTCAAAATCACTGAAAAACAAAGAACCAATTTTTATTACATAAAAATGGGACCAATCCGGAAGAATTATCTTACGATTAAAAAAGAATCGGATCAAAATCGGTTCATAAACGACGAAGTTATCCGCGAACACACATAACGTCTTTTTTTTTGAAGTCGTTAAAAAGAAAGACTTCTTCTTTGTAAAGTAGACAAATTCAATAGTGAACAAGTTTTGTCGTATCGTATGAACGTTCTATTTAAACAAGCCTTACGACATGCTGACGATATATGTATATAACGTCTTGTAAAAAGAGCCTAAAAATGCTTTTAATGTTGGCCTATATGGGTTCATACATTATTTTAAAATATCGTTACAAGCTAGTATGACGTCCTTATGCCTATTATTAGTATATCAGTTAGCGCATCGGGGTCGCCACTCAAGTGGATGAAGGGCTCTCGTGAAAATAGATGTCGGTTTAACGATGGCGTATTAACACGTAAAGCTTTATTATGAGCACTCTATTAAATATATTTTATGCTGAAACAAGCAGCTCTCTCCAGGCTTGGCACGGGTACAATATGGTTTTACAACAATTTGGATAAATACGCTTAACTACGAGGGCGGTACTGAAAATTTCGGGAACCAAGGAAGTGATACAACATTATTAGTGGAAAAGTTATTTATTGTTTTTCGAAGTATTCTCCTTGAAACTTGACACATTTTTCCATTCGATAGAATCAATTTCCATTATGTAGTTGGGGTATTCAAAATGGCCGTTTTGTAGGCGTACTTCTTCAGGTGACGAAAATCGTTGACCACGAAATTTGTTCTTAATTTTGGGGAAAGTATAAAATTCAATGTTTTCTTGCTCCAAAAACTCTTTTGTTCTGTGGGCGGTATGAGAACTCGCATTGTCGTGATGGAGGATGTTGCGGCGGTTGCAGTTCTCTTTACGGAGTTCAGAGACGACATTCTGTATTGACCGTTCTTTGTCCCTCAAGAGGAATAGTCGCAACATGGCCAGTTTTGGAGACAAACATTTTTATGGAACGCTCCGTGAACGAACAACTTTTGTTGGCTTCAACTCATTTTCGAACACCCAAACTCGTGACTGGTTTATGTTTCGGGTTCGTATGCGTATATCCAGGATTCGTCACCTGATACGACGTAATATACAGCATTTGAATCGTGGAATCTCTCGAGAGTTCTGATGCACCAAGTAACAGAGCAAATGCGGGATCCATCGAGAAAACAACTTTTTTACACGTAATTGTTCATGCAAGATTATTTGTATTTGACTCATGCCAATGTCTAAAGTTGCCTGAATTTCGCGATCTGTCACATGTCGATCTTCCTCAATCAGCTTACGCACGGCATTAACGTTATCTTGGGTGACAGCATACGCCATGAAAGAGCGCTGGAGCTATTTTTTCTTTCTTCACGGGTTGCCTTACAGCTCCCGAAACTGTGTTACGATTCCAGGGTACCTAGCGGAAAACCAAGTCTCCCTCGTTTAGCCGATGGTGTTTGTGAGGTAAAATTATTATTGCCTTTCAAATGAAATCGGTTTAGGGCACATATGGGTTTTATATATATATAGATTTTGGTTACGAAAATAAAAATCTTACATTAACACATGGGTAACAATGTCTTCACTTTGCGAGTTGCACAATATATAAAACTGTAAATTAACCAAAATAGAAGTTACTTTAATTGATTGAACCATACTTTGTAAATTAAATAATTCCTATGCAGCCATAGAACTATCACCCCATCCACTTGTCTTGAAATAGAATGCATACACGTGCAATGTTATGTATTCCACTTTTAATTAAACAAACATACGACCTTCTGATATTATTGCGGAGAGGCTTCAGGTCTTCACGTGGCTATGAACCGTGATATTAAATGTCGCACCCCTATCGTTTTTTTTTAATTGCCTTTCTAATCATATTACAAAACGAGTGGTTAAGATGTCTGGTATTAACTCGGTGGACCACGGTTCTATCCCGGCCATATACCAATGGGTTTTTTATAATTAAAAACTTACGTACATAATCGGAAAAACAAATCTAAATTATACCTTAACAGAGTTACCAGTTGGCTATGGGATAAAAGAGGTAGACTTGGTACCCTGTGACGCCAAGTGTTATGTTGAGTGGTTTGTGAATAAAACGCAAGACTTGGGTCCACATCTCACTACTTTGGCTTTAGTTTTTAGGGGTCCGTACCTATAAGGTGCCAACGGAAACCCCATTACTAAGACTCCGTTGTCTGTCCGTAACTATATTGCATACTCTTAAGTAAAACAACAAATAATAAAAGCCGGCTAATTATTATTGTGATGCGCGCTAATTTTTTGATTAAACTATTTAAAAAAATATGTAGTGTTAAATATTGTACGGTGGTAAGGAACCCTACGCGTTATCGCACGCACGCGACTTTTTATTAAGTATATGCGATGTAAAATATAACATTGTATACGAAAAACACAATTTGTACCAGCACGAAAAAATCTATAAGTACTGGTATAACACATTATCGCTGCGAACTAAGGACAGCAATTTCTTCAATAATTTGATCTCAAACACATACATACGTTTTATGCTGACTGTACCTACATAGTTATCCTCATTCACTTAGCACTTTCAATTTGTATGCGAGTCTGATTGCATGATACGAGCGTGAATGCAAACATCTACATTTCCAAGTTTGTTAACTTTGCCGTCAGTTTTAAACGAGATATCAGACCTAATTGGAGTTCTCGGCTTATATTTCTGAAAGCTATGTATTTCTGGTTAAAATTTAGATAATTATGCGGGTGAAGATGAAATTGTATAGTATTTTATGAATCGCGCTACGCCAGGATGAAAGGTATTTAGAGTTGGGCGTCGAAATATTTGGTACTTTGTGGTCTTTACATTTAATATTTCGTGGGTTTCCAAGTGGTTAAGACGTCTGGTATTAACTAGGCAGACCACGAGTTCGATCTCGGATCCCAGCCATGTACCAATGGGTTTTTGTATTAAAAACTTATGTACATAATATCCCACAAACCACACTTAAGAGGCTTTTTCCATCTAAATATATCTCAACAGAACTGGCCACGCGTTAGGTATAGCCTCACAAATACAATCGGCTAAAAGAGGGAGACTTGGTCTTCCGCCGGGTACCGGGTAATACGGTTTCGGGAGCTGTAAGGCAAACCGTAAAGAAATAAAATAATAAAAAATAACTTCGCCTGCGTAAAATTAGAAACATTGACAAAATTTGTCTGGACAAAGGTGTTGTTCTTTTTTTATTTTTATATGGCCTCTGATACTGAATACTTTTTGTTTAATTTTAATTTCTCTATCTCTAATAGTATAGGTAGACCTTTAGGGCCCATCATCAGGTCTTCCAAGTCACCAGATTTTCAATTTATTGTTAATTGCCAGCTAGCCAGTAAACACGAAACATAATTATCTGACAGATACAGATACTCCGTTTTGTCATGAAATAAGGATAAATAAACACACCTACGCATTAATAAAAAGCTTATACATGAACTTTACACCCCATTTCACCCCCCTATTAAAAAATTTAAAAAAATCCCTTCTTACAACCTTATACCTTCCAATTTTTATATTTAAATCTTCATTGGTTTAGGCTGCATGTGCGTTGTATGCCAGCCAGTAAGCGACACGACAGTTTTTAACCGACTTCCAAAAAAAGAAGGAGAAGGTTCTCAATTCGGACCGTATTTTTATGTATGTATGTACATCGATTACTCCGCCAGTTGTGAACCGATTTTGATGGTTTCTTTTTTTAATCGACAGATAATTCTTCCGGATTGGTCCCATTTTTATCTCATAAAAATTGGTTCTTTAGTTTTTCAGAAATTTTGAAAAAACTGACCTTTTAAGTCAATTTTTCGTAATATCTCGATGAAATATGTACCGATTTTGACGACTTATTTTTTTAAGGATATAATAATTTCTTGACATTATCTCACAGTCATATGACGAAAATCGGTTCAGTAATTTTTCAGAAATTCAGTAATTTGTCTCTGTTTACTGCTGAAAATTATATCAGAGAAAAGCCTTAGCAACGGTTGCTATTGACACGAAGTTGTCAATTTTCGTATCGACGGTGGTCTAGCGGCTAAAGGTATGGGATGCAGCGTAGGATGCACATTGCTCGAGGTTCAAATCCCATCCACCGCAGTATTTTTTTAAATTTTCCATATTTTTTTTTATTGCGTTATTATTTATTTCTCAGGGCAACAAAATCACTTAAAAGGGAAAAATAAACCCTTTAAAAAAAAGTGTACCGACTTCAAAAATTTGCACTGAAAAGTAAGAAATAATAAAAATAGCGTCGTAGAATTTGAAGACGGTTGGTGCCAAATTAGAAATAATTTAGTACCCAAATTCACTAATCTAGATAATTCATTAGGAACCTACGATCATCAGTAGAAACACAGATAATATTGAACAGATCTTTATGTCCCTAGATGTTTACTTAATTTTGTATCCTAATTTGGCACCAACCGTCTTCAAATTCTACGACGCTATTTTTATTATTTCTTACTTTTCAGTGCAAATTTTTGAAGTCGGTACACTTTTTTTTAAAAGGTTTATATATATTTAGATGACTTTGAATGGGCGCACAAATTACGACAAAAATATATTTGTCATATAATAGCAAAAAACGCACAAAAATATTAAATGTAATATTAATCATAGGTACATTTTTTTTTCTACAGTTCCCGAAACCGTCTTATCGATCCCAGGGTACCCAGCGGAAGACCAAGTCTCCCTATTTTAGCCGATGGCATTTGTGAAGCTGTACCTAACGAGTGGCCAGTTCTGTTTGACGTATATTTAGGTGGAAAAGCTAAGTGTGTTGTTCATAAGTTTTTAATTATAAAAACCACGTCTTAACCACCTAGCCACTGATGCAGCTAATTAAGGTACCTCATTAATAAAAACTCTAAATATAATTGCATTTTTAATTTATTTCGATCTAAAATATTTTTTGGAGGTACAAAATTGTCACTCATATAAAATCCAACATTTTACTATTTAACCGCTGTCAACTTTTCACAAGCACACAACGCTATTTCAATTTCTAACGTGTTTATTTTTGACCTCTGTCATATGCATTTGCAATATTTCCCTCCTACATATTGAAATTATTTGCTACGAATTTCGTGCTACGAATTGCTACGAATTCGCTTGAAAGTTGGACACGTTGTAATATTATTAGAAATTTTCAGATACATTTCATATATTCATGTGTCTATCAGGATAATGTGGACATTGTTATGGTATTCCACGTCACTAAAGACCGTGGTGGGGCATATTTTGTGTCAATTTGGCAGCAAGTAAACACTTGCTGTGTGTGAAGAAGTGGAAAGATAGAAAGGAAATTGAAAGAAAAGTGAAAGCGGCAAGCAAGGTATTAGGTGGACTAAACAATGTGTGAAGAAATACACAACGTACAACTAAAAGTAAAATTAATATACATATGCTGTTTTAGTTCCATCACTTATTTATGGAAGCGAGACTTGGGTATGGAATAAGAAGCATGAAAGTAAAATAAATGCAGTGGACATGCGGTCGTTACGTAGAAAGAATGATATAAAGCGTATTAACCTCATCCAAAACGATAGCATTAGAGAAGAATGCGGAGTGAAAGATGATGTTGAAAACTAGTTTATGTTGAAAGAATGAAGGATGACATATTGACAAAAAAGGTTTATGTGGGAGAAGTTAAAGGAAAAGAGGCATACCTCTTTCGCTTATTTTATATTCATCATACCTTTCATACATGCTCGGCGATTGTTTGTACTTTTAATATTGCCTTCGATTAATAATTTTTTATATGTTTTATATGTGTACACCTAGGCGGTCCTCTGTCAGCATTTCTTGCCATATCTATATAACTATCTATCTTTCTAACATCACGCCTTTTATCATATGACATATCAGGATCGTAACAAATGGCATTCGATTGTCTCTGCCTACCCCTCTTGGGATAAAAGGGGTGATGTTAGAAAGATAGATAGTTATATAGATAAATAGATAGTATACACTTGCATACCAAATCTCATATTACGCCTTTGACTATAATATTTAGGGGATCCTCTCGACTTACTCGGTAGGTATGGTTGGTAGCCACAGAAGTAGAAGGCAATGATAATAGTGCTATAGGCAATAGCAACGCACTGGACATGCGCCGCGCGCCCACCATGTCGGTCCACCATCCGCGCTTTAACTCTTTTCTCTGAAACAAACCAAAAATATATTTATTGCGTGATTTCAGAATTTTTTTTAAGGTGGAAAGTCAACATAGAAAACCGACCGTCACGAGACCCGGGTACCCAGCGGAAGATAAAGAAGGCCACATAGTACCTAGAATTTGACGGATTATGCACATAATTATAGTAAAACCAAAGAGATTCAAATATAGGAGTACTTTTATTGAAAATATAAAAAATGTATTGATCGATGTGAATATTAAAAGTACAATCGCCGAGCATGTATGAAAGGTATGATGAATATAAAAGAAGCGAAAGAGGTATGTCAGGATCGTAACAAATGATATTCGATTGTCTCTGCCTAACCTACTTATGATGAAAGACGTGATGATAGATAGATAGATTCAAATCCAGTGACTAATAATTATTAAATAAGTTCAATGTATGGGAGGGAAATACTGCAAATGCATATGACAGAGGTCAGAAATAGACACTGTTACGTTTTTAAGGCTACATTTTTATTAAATTTGTTTCGGAGAAAACTTGAACCCTAGGAAAGGACATTTTCTTTAATATAATAGGGGATGGGTCCCACGGGCGAAGCCGGGATGGAAAGGTAAATTTTATAACTTTTTATTTAATTATTTACACATAACAATACAAAAACCTTAAAATTAATCTAAACATTAAAAATAACGAAATAAATCAGGCTCGCGTGGAATAATAGCAAGAATACTGACTGCATTTCCTCGCTGAATCGCGATGTTGATTCGTTGAGCGAGGAAGGAGCCAGCCCTCTTCCACGGAACTAGAGTTTCTACACCAAACGGCACTAAGCAGATTTCAATAATTGAACTATATTTGCGCCGTTTGTTAGACTGCGGTTTTCGCCGCAGCTCCCGCTTTGATTACTGTTTCCCTGAGATGAGACGGGGCTAATGTGTCCACGCACTTAGCATCTCATACAAGGGCCCGACCTCGCTCCCAGAGAATCAGAGTCATTCCATCGGGTGTCTTGCCGTCTTCCTTATTCCCGTTGGGTCTAGGGGATCAGGGACTTCTATTGACGCAAGAGCCCTTTTGATGGTATCATATATATTGAATATCTTTATGTAAAACTTATAACATGCCAAATGCAAAACTTTCATCCCTTCTTACATCGATTTTCTTTACCTACTATTCAATATTAGAATTAACTAAGTTTACTACGAGTATAACTTTAATTAGATTATAACATGCGACTACATAATATATTCTAATGTAACTCGTATCTCACATGTCTAACTGAAATCCCTTGTTAATTTGATGTTGATAAACCTTGTAATGATGACTTTAAGTTCCCCGTGGCTCAGGAAATGGTTTATTATACCCGCCCACCCTGTTAGTAATTTCATCTTTTGATCAGACAATTTGTGGAATTTCATGTTTTTTTTTTGTTGTAGAAGTCTATGATTCATAGCTTAGTAACGCAGTCACACTCGTACCTAAAAAACATGTTTTTCAAACGCAGTAATTTAGAAGGTACTAAGAAAAATCACCGGTTAAAAAATTAAAATTTTAAGAGGAGGAAGTTCTATATTTGCCAAGAATTTAATATCGCAGTTTTGTACTTTTTGAGATAAAGTCGGACATCTTGTTTTTTTATCACATTTGGAAGGTATTCACGTGGAGCAATAGTTGTTAGGGCAATGAACGGCTGCGCGGCTTATTTTGTCGATATCTCTTTAAAAAGTTGTTAAAGAGATACACACGATTTCACAAAAAAAATCCGTTATTTGCTCTTCCAGTACTATATAAAAACTATTAGAAATAGCAAGTTATAGTATGTGAAATTGTCTATAGGATAAATACGAGAAAATGGTACATTAGTGAATATATTAAGAGAACTCGAGTAAACATTGGAAGTTGGGACAGACAGGAAGACCAAAATAAAATTTACACTTTATGTAAATGGCATACTCTCAATCACCAAACACATCAATTTAATTTATTTGTATAGAGGTATAGATTTAGTCAATTTGTTGTAGACATGCCTCACAGCCTGCAGCTGAAAGCGTGCCATCAACATTCGACATTCATTTCCGTCTGGTAACAGCTTGACAGCATCTCTATAAGTACGTGCGCATAGAACTAGACTAAATTTTCGTGAGAATATATAAATTAATAATATCGTCAAGTTTGGTACGGTAGAATACGGTAGGCTCCTCCTCCGCCAATGTTCTGCTCATTAGGCCATAAGATACTAGGTTTCGTTGGTGTTGTTTTGGGTCACGAGACAGAGCTCTAGAAACATAGTTAATTGTGTTGCTTTTAAATGTAAATCGACTATATCAGCAATAATATTTGTTTTTTGTTTGTTTGTTTTTTCGTATAGACTCAAAAATTACCCAATTAATAGTACAATTCTTGATAAAGGTTATAGGCTAATTAGGCCTAAGGGAGTGAATTGTATTCCTAATACAAACGTACGAAGTAGCAAGCTTTCAGCTAGTCTCCTATAAAATTGTTCGGTGATCACAACATAATATTTTTGTCTGTGTATTTTTGTCCGAGCTAACTTCGTAAAGGCAGACCTGATTTTGACTTTTTTTTCCATCATTTAATTTTTCAGGGGTTTCCTGGTTTTCACATCACGTGGTTTAAAAATCCAACACTTAATAAAATATAAGCCAAGGACATTAGAACATGAAATTTTTTCAATAGAAAACCTTACAAATTCTGTTTCCTCTTTGTGATAAATAGAGGTATCAGTTGTACACATCTCTCTTTGAAAACTGACCTAGATTGTGAAAATATTTCTTTTAAACTGAATATCTAGGATGAATAGGCAAATTTTAAGGGGTAGACAGACTACATTGAATAACTAATTGTAGAGTCTAACATCAAATAAGGGCTTACTTGAATGAAGTTTTATCTTTGAAAGCCTTTAAGACTTCGATATGAATTAAATAGCGGATTTTAAATATAAATATTAATTTGCGAGTACGACTCGCGCGCTGAGGGTTCCGTACCATTTTTTAGTCAGAACTTTCAGAAAAGATTCTAGTTTAGGTTTTCCTGTAAACTATAAGAAAGGTTCCATATTCCCTATTTTTTTCAAAATTTTAGACTTGAATTTTAGTTTTGAAGATAATAGGGAGATAATAAAAAAATTGTATTCCTTATAACGAGCCATTTCATTTGATATGTCATAATAAATAATATCATAAAAAAAAAATAAAAAAAATTGGTCGCGCCAAGCTTCTGTTGTCGCGATTGTCTTGTGGGTAGGCTCGCTATCTTTCGAGTACCGGCCCCCCCGCGCCCGCATATTTGGTGGGCGGAGCTCTGCATAATATTTGATAGTGTTATCATTACGTGGAGTGACGAGTCGAGCTCGCTACGCACCTCGTTCTGACCCCAGCGTCAGCCGCGCATATCACCTACCCGCAACCGTAGCCGTTTAGCCGCTATCATTCACGCATCATCATACACTTCGCGCCTACAAGGGGAATTACTGATAATCGACGGGAAAGATTTCAGGTGAGTCCTATTTGCTTGATAGTTGCGAGTCAGGAGCTGGTGTTAGGTTAATCATCGCTTAATCACATTCCTACGGCGTATATCTAAGCAGTCAGTGGTATTAACGTCATAACCTAAATACAGTCCACACAGCACGGTTTTGGCCGTAACAAAAATAAAAAAAAAAAAAAAAATGTATTCCTTATAACGACCCCTTTCATTTGATATGTCATATTTCCCCAAAACAACTCCCCAAAATCGAAATTATATCATTTACGTCCGTGACTGGGTCATCAAACTCTACATGCACCATAGTTTCAACATTTTTCGTGCAGTAGATTCGGCGAAAATAAGCTGTGTAAGACGAACAGACAGACAGATAGACATAAAAGTGAACCTAGGGTTTCCGTTTTTTCATCGGAGATATACGGAACCCTCAAACCCAATAGGCATCCTATATTTAATTAATGTCCCACAACGATCAGACTTTAGAATAAAAGAACCAAATTTCGAAAAAATACATTTTTTGACTGCATAATAATTTAAACCGTCATTTAAAATTGATACTGTCAAAAAATATACAATTCCACGTGTTCATGTTTTTACTAATAATCGTGGCATAAGGGGTCAATTTCACTTTGCCAAAATTAAATTTCTAAGAAAACAAGCATTCTTATTTTCAAAATTTTTATATTTCCGTCTTCAGCACCTTCAATTTTCTAAAAGTGGTGAAATTTGAAAAGAGTGTAAAACAAAAACGTATCCAGGTCGCAACGATTACCGTCTGGAACGAGCACTCGTGTTGTTCTATTCTGTAACTCTACGAAATGTAGGTAGGTAATTACCGCCAACACTTAGTGATAAGTAACTTGAAATACAGACGCTAAATATTCTTGCTATTCATTTCTACACTAACATACATAATTATAAAACATTATGTCTGTCTGTCTGCTGCTGAACGGAATTTGTTGCGGTTCAATAGAAAGATTCATTCACGAGGTTTTACGGGTATTAAACATGAACATATTATGAATCAAGTCAGGGGAAACGTTAACTCCAGCGTGCTTTCATGGCGTATGCTGTCTAGTGGCTAATCTATTAGAGATACTAGCTTTCCGCCCTAGTTTCGTCCGTGGAGCCCATATTAACTTTCATCCCCGATTATGGTCTTGAGTTCATGCAAAAATCTCATAGAAAAAAGCACCTTCCCGATTTTTTCTGATTTTTCCAATTGCATGTCCTGATAATTTTATTACGAACCCAACAAAAATAAACAGCCAAATCAGTCGATGATCTTTCATACATGCGGCAATTGATTTATATTTATATAGATAACAGTTTAAAATCATATAGCAAAGAATTGTGTAGAATAAAATGATTTATACAAAAATAAGAATTTTTGCCAAATAAATTACACTAAACTACAGTTCAATATATCTAGTGCACGCTTAATTTGTCAACAAATATAACATATAATTGAAATAAGTATTTAATTCGATTAAATGTCATATTATATAGAGAATACCTGTTTTAATTTAGGTTGTTATTTTCTTTTCACCTTAAATTCAGGTAAATTATAACTTAATGACTCTCTAAAACTTAAATTTAATAAAAATACTGCCACCGAGATTGCGTTTTGCAGCTATGTAAAAACATTTCTAAATGAAAGTAAGCCAACGCTTTAATGAAGTTAGAAACCATATACTTTTCCGGTGTAAATGTGGACGTATTTCTAGGATTAAAAACATACCACTCTTTAAAGAGAAAATGAATTCCGTCAAATACTTACATGAAGTAAAAAGTCAAGCCGAAAAGTGAGATCCCAAATTTATCGTTTCATTCACAATCTATCTATCATCACGCCTTTTATCCCAAGAAGGGTAGGCAGAGACAATCGAATGCCATTTTCTACGGTCCTGACATACCTCGTTAGCTTCTGTTATATTCATCATACCTTTTATACATGGTCAGCGATTGTGTTTATTGCCATCGATCAATACATTTTTTATATCATTTTATTCATTATATTATCATTCACAAATCAGTCAATATCCACCACTCCATAACTTTGATAAATCGCGTATGTTAAAGCGAGACAGATAGATAAGACCGTTTTTTAATACTGTAACAGCCTAGCGTCAGTACTAATTTTGCGTATTTTTTGATCTCGTTCTAATAGCGACATTGCCAATCTAGTAGAGCGCCAACATACTACTTCTATGGAAACTACAGATCCGATTTTAAAAATTAATTCACGAATAGAAATCTACGTTATCCCTGAGTAATATTTTATTTTGTTCGAAAATATCCACGGGCGAAGCCGAGGGCGGAAAGCCAGTGTTTAATAAAACACACCTTTACTTTAGCATTTGCCGGGTGCGGGCATAGTTCCAACTAACTTTAACAACCGGTGGTCTAGATAAGTCGTATCGTTTAGACGTCGACCTAACTAATGCTTCCTCCCCCGCACTCTCATTATACTGGGGATAGTGTTCAAGTAATACCTTCCATTTATTTTCTGTTTGTACATAAATTGTACTTTAGACTAATAATAATTACTCTTTGTCCGTAAGTTCTCTCGATAAAAAAGTGTTACAGTAGTATGTAACCTTGTACTTTTGGTGCCCGCCTTGTCGTGGCGGGAGGGCTTAGTAACCGTGGTAGTACTCGCCACACTATCCACGGTGAAGCTAAGCGGCACCCAAGGTGGAGCCGCTGTGCGAGGGCTCTGTATGCGTCGGCGGGGCTTTTCGCATAAGCGGCTAGGTGGGAGCGGCCGCGCGGGACCCCCTGACTCCTGTGCGGCCGTTCCGAGGTGGGGCTCTGGGGTCAGTCGTGTCGTCATGACCCGCAACGCGGCTGACTCTAGAACAAGGTATGCCGCTCCGCTGGGCTCTGGGTGTTCCAGCAGAGTCCATTGCGGATGCGGCTATATACGGGGTCGGCTGTTCCCCATGGCAGCCGACCTGTGGAATCGGTCGCGCTTTCGAGCGCGGCCTTCTCCGAGCTGGAACCGGTGGCACTTACCGGTTGAGGTGTTGGTGTTGAAAATGTGACCGGCCGTGCGGGCTTTCCGTGCGGCCGGTACTGAGGCGGGGGTCTGGGGTCAGACGTGCCGCTAAGTGCGCGGCACGGCCGGTCCGAGACCAAATGGTATGAAGAAGTCACCGGCCGCGCGGGGCGCCGTGCGGCCTGGTTTTTGGGATGGGGTTCTGGGTCGGTCGTACTGTCCTCGCTCGCGGTGCGGCCGACTCGAGCCAAAGGATGAGGGAAGTTGTTACCGGCCGTGCGGGTTTTCCTTGCGGCCGGTTTCGAGATGGGGTCCGGGGTCGGTCGTGCTGCTCTGTCGTGGCGCGGCCGGCCTGAGACCGAATGTGATGTAAGGTGTTACCGGCCGTGTTGCTCTGTCGCGGTGCGGCCGGTTTCGAGGTGGGTCTGGGGTCGGACGTGCCGTTATGAGCGCGGCACGGCCGACTCGGGACCAAGGTTGGCTGTAGGTGTGACCGGCCGTACGTGCCTTTTCGTGCGGTCGGTCGGGAGATGGGGTCGGCCGTGCTTCGTGGTGCAGCTGACCAGAAGAGGCAGGATAGGTCGTGCCTTCGGGTGCGGCCCTTCCGAGGCGATCGCCGGTGGCGCAGCTTGCGCTGCCGTTCGAACCATGACCCGACTGCACTTTCCATCGCGGTCGGGTCGCCGCGGTCTCCGGTGGCGGTTGAGGGGGAAATCAGCCGCTGCTCAACCGGGGACCAAGGTGGAAGGCGCAGCAGTTTGTACTCGCTGCTGCGCCAGCTCTGGGTAAAACCAGAGCGAGGCGGGGCCTTACGGCCACCCGGCGGCGGGTCGCGGAAGAATGCTAACGCGTCCCCGTGGCCCGCCGACAACCGGGGAGTACCGTGGGGTTTTAGTGGGTTAAAGTCCCACATAACCCGCCCCCTCACCCCCGAGGGAGCGGGTATGCATGATGCATTTCCCCACGTAAAAAAAAAAAAAAAGAAGTATGTAACCTTGGTAACCTGGCTGTAAAAAACAGTTCCATTGCTTTGTCTTTGGAAAGAAAATTTACAAAAAAGAATGTCATAATCATGGACGTAAAAAAGGAGAGGACGGATCGCCGCTAAAACAAAAGTGAAGCAACCATGTTATGCCAGTTTCATTGTAAATACGAGCCTCACGCACACATTCTCATTCGGTTATGCTGATCAGCTGCCATTAAGAAAATAAAAAACAATGCCGTCTTGTGTAGTAAAATTATGCAAAAACAACTCCATTACTCATAAAAAATCTCAAGGAATCACATTTCATAGGTAAGTTAGTAATTTACCACTTATTCTACAATTTAAAGATATATTAGAGATAATAAAATCGGTAGCACACATGAACGCTTGGTGCTTCACTTTTGTCTTAGCGGCGATCCGTCCTCTACTTTTTAACGTCCATGGTCATAATGTTGCCATTTGTAAAACAACTGTATCCGCGATTCTACGTCATGTCATGGCGACCGACGCACGCGTTCCGTTTGGGACATGATGGGGAATCCGGTTTGACTGTGATAGTTGTGATTAGTCTGTGATTAATAAGACATATCACAGTCGGCGGGATCATCTTAGATACCTACCGATTAATCGGCATATTTATGCTGTAAAGGCTATTTACTCCCTTTAAATGATAGACACATACCGAGAGCTAGGATATTCTACGATATGTTTCAACCTTTTCATCTCAGTAGTGCATCTTCACGCCTTAATTCCTGTAAGGTAAACGAGCGAGAACTTTTCATACATTTTTCATGTATTGTCGATTTCGGGTGCTTTTTATTATCCCTGTATTTTTTCAGGCTTTACGGCTACAGTTTTATTCATTTTATTTCTTTTCTATTTCGATAAAACTGTATGAGACCAAGGTGTTGACCCTTTTGACATTCCTTTTATTAAAAGTAAACAACATTTGGGTAAAATATTCTATCAACGCTGCGGCTGACAACCAAGAGTCATTTTGTTTAATTAAATTGTATATCCGGGTTACGTGAACAATCAGAGTAGGTAGGTCTCTAATCTGGTTAGTAAAAGTGATCCTTTTTCCTAATTAAGTTAATAATTATGTTTCTTACAAAAAGACATTCATAGACATTCTACTTCTTTTTTTTTACTGTTAAGTAACTTGTTCTGACTGATTCATCATCGTCGAACTGAAAGCCTTTCAAAAAGGGGGTAAATTCAAGTCAAAGTAAAAAAAGAACAATGATACCTACATCTAAGTAAAAGCCTGAACGCCAAGAAATAGATGAAGCATCTCAGCCCTTTCCTATACAAACACGCGTGACAACGTGCGAAAGGGACAAAAGCGCGGAAAGAGGAACGAAGAACGGTGTATGCGTATGGGCAGAGCGTATGCTACATGGCACGTTGAGCTGTTGTAATACTCCATCCATTTCTTTTATATTGATCAAAGGGGCACCTACAATCTTTATGGTAATAGGTAAACTTTCAATACCGGTTTTACGTTATATTGGAACATAAATGAAGGTAATTCAATTATGTTTCACTGTGGTGAAGTGTCAATAAAAGAGGAAAGCTTATTTTCTTTGATTTGATTCGATACCAAGCAAACTAAATTATTTTTTTACTTATATTAAAATATGTGATTTTTATCATTTTCTGACACCATATGTGCATAGCGTTTGTTCATATGTCAAAAAGCCCTTTCCAAAACAAAAGTTATGGCTTCGTCATACAAATGGACAGAGCCCGAAATCTCTACAATAAGGGTTTGTTTTGAATTTGTTCCCGAATTTTCCGGTAAATTTTTTTTTTGCCTAACAACTTTGTTCGGATTAAGTATTACGAAGACTAAAAAATGCCAAACCAATCATGTGATGCGCTTTCCAACGAATAGCATTTTTTTATAGGACTTAGCGACAATATCGGTTTTAATACCCACACTAAGCTTATTACTACTTATCTATTAGAGATAGATATATGCTACCGCGGACTTTTTATAGATTATTTTATTCCAAACCTTTCTTTCTTACATCATTTTGTTTCATCTCTGATGCATTAGACAGCATACGCCATAAAAACGCGCTGGAGCTAACTTTTCCCCGACTCGATTCACTAATACTGTTAATGCTCAGCTCCTAAACATGATTGGTTCATATAATACTCGTAATATAAACAGAGCAACTGGTCGAAGTTTTTTTTGCACAGGGATAGCTGGAGCGCCTGAGCGTGACATAAGCTAACTTTTTATCTCGGAAATCCTTCGAGATAATGTTTTTATGTCACTTTTTAAAATTATATTCTATATAAAATCTATACTTATATGATATGTAAGTACCTACATACCTTTTTACGTTGGCGGAGAGTAGGTAGGTATGTATTAAATAAGCCAAATTTAAAGTATTTGTGTAAATTATACATGTTTACTTGCTCTCCGTTCATGTGTACAAAATTTAAAATTGTTTGTACCCCTAGAAATATTTCTGGGAAAACTGTTTATAATATTTAAATACACGCAAAAGGATGTCATATTTCTAGGAAACTATTTGCTTCATTCCGCAGGAAAAAATTCTTATAGTCTAGTGACTTGACGATAGACTTTGAAAAATTGAGAAATATATTGTATACGTAATAAGTTGTATTATTTATTAATGTTTTTTTGACAAATCTTTCTTGTTCAGCCGATGTTTGATGTGTAACATCTTTCCTCTCGCTTTCCTGTAATCTATGGGAGTGATTTCGTGAAAAAGGACGGAAGTGTGTAACTTCATTTGACCAATGAGCGCGCACGGATTTTCCGAGAGGTTGGTACTGTCACGCGTGTGTGTGACGAGAAAGAGAAAGGGAGATTCCACATCCGGTCATGGCGCCGACCGCACGCGTTTTCGTCATGGCGAGGTGTGGAATCCGGTTTAATCCCGGCCGCGCTGTGATGGTTGTGATTAGTCAATGAATAATAAGACATATCACAGTCGGCGGGATAATCTTAGCTACCGATTTATCGGCTTACTATTGCACAAGATTAAACACTGGAGACTGGCAGAATTGCGACGAAAGTCAGCACTGTTGCCATATATCAAAAGAAGAAGAAGAAGAGAAAGGGAAATTGATAAGGAGAATGTATCAGCTGTTGTGTATAAAGTGTTATTGTTTTCAAGATGTTGCTTATTACCAAGGTGAGATGTCAGATGTTACACATCATATGCGACTAATGTAAAGCTCGCTCGTTTTTTTTGAGGCTGGCTACTTTTTTCAAAAGCTAAACTGTATCAGAATATGTAAAAAATAAACATCTCCTTTGCTGATAAAGACGCCTATCCGTAAATACCTACTTCTACAAATCTATTCTATTTCATCCACTTTCATGATTTCCGTTTTATCATGTTGTAAAATCTCTTACATTCAATGCATCAAAGAAGATCCTCGTTTCAGCTATGCTAGCGTAAATTTTACTCTGAAATAATTTTCAAACTTTCTTTGTTAGAGAAGATTCTTATATATAGACCTTCCTAGGTTATGCCCTTAGATCTAAACAATCGAACAGTAGGTACATAATACGAAGTTTCCTTACTTCGCTGGTGAAGCAAGATAAATTGTCCCTCTAAGACAAGTTGGGAAATCGATTTTATTAATGGTTCCTTCGTCTCTAATAAATTGAATTTATGAATGACCTAGGTCCTAGCTAATATTGTTAGTTCATGGTCTGGGATGTAATTAATTATTATGTGATTGACCTTCATTTTGAGTATCAAATCACTGCCAATTTAGTTCTTCCCAGGAGGCACTATTTTCTAACCTTATTTGTAATAGTGCTTGTACTAAAAGCAATTACTCAAATTTGCCAAGTTGCGTGCTTAGGGTTCCGTTCCATCGAATCTAGGTCTCTGTATCTGTAACCCCCTGAAATCATAAATATATAAGTAGATACATTAATTTTCTTTTATTCTCCAGTCCAAAGCATGGGTCAAGCAGTAGTCTCCCTCCGCAAAGTAGTCTTTAAAAAATTATAACTAACCCAGATTTAACCCAGACCTCCAATTACAATTACAATGATCTTACAACTGTATTGTATTCTTAGGAAATCTAGATAAGTCAGGAAGACGAATCTTTCTACATTTTTCACGAATTATGTCAATCGTCTCTTTGTTGTATTGGGTTTAATAATTGCTTTACTTTTTATTTTAGTTAATTTGCTTTAATCGAGAGAAGTGGCGCTCCATACTCTAGTCCTTTGGGAAACAGGCGTGAAGGTATGTATGTAAGAATATCGATGAATAATGAAAAGTAGCCGAGATATTTTCAGAGACTTTTCAGTTTTTGGTAAAACAATTTTTAAGATACAACAAATCGATGTAAAAGTCGAGTCGCATGGCCAGTATTACATAGTTTCTGATGATTTACAATACGAATACAACCTCTAAATACAGAAAATCCTTTCCAACTTTGTCATTTTTACATACATATATAAAAGTCACGCCTGTTTCCCAGAGGTGTAGGCAGTTTTTTTATGTGTAACATTTTTCTTCTCGCTTTCCTGCAATCTATGGGAGTGATATCGTGAAAAAGGACGAAATTGTGTTACAGGAAGCCGGGGAACCGCGCTTTTTGATTTGACCAATGAGCGCGTCAGATGGTACCAACCCATTTTCCGAGAGGTTGGTACTGTCAGTCAATAGAGTGTGCGTGTGTGTGACGAGAAAGAGAAAGGGAAATAGAGAAGGAGAACGCATCAGCTGTGCGCTTAACCAACAGTGTTGTGTATAAATTGTTAATGTTTTCAGGATATAATGTTAATGTTGCTTTTTACTAAGGTGAGATGTCAGATGTTACACATCATATGCGACTATTGTAAAGCTTGTTTTTTTATAGAGACGACGACATGTGACCTTGCCACCGCCTGTTTATTAAGCCACGGCTATATCTTTAGCTTCATTCACTCTCATCAAATCCTTCGTGCATGCTTCTGAGCCTTTTTGAGGACGCTTCCTATTTGATCTGCATACTTCCACCCTTCCCTTTCCAACTGTCCCTTTAACACTCGCACTATATATTTCTTTCATTAATCTATCTATCTATCTATCATCACGCCTTTCATCCCAAGAGGGGTAGGCAGAGACAATCGAATGCCATTTGTTACGATCCTGACATATCTCTTTTGCTTCTTTTATATTCATCTTATCTTTCATACATGCTCGGCGATTGTGTGTACTTTTAATATCTCCTTCGATCAACATATTTTTTATATGTTCAATAAAAGTACATCTAGGTCGTCCTCTGCTAACATTTCCTTTCACTTCAGCCAAATAAACCTTTTTAGTCAATCTTTCATCCTTCATTTTTTCAACGTGTCCAAACCAGCGTAAACTACTTTTCTTCATTTTTGTCACAACATCATCTTTTACTCCGCATTCTTGTGTTTCTTCTGCCTTACCCAACTATTACAAATATTTTAATTTTGCACCAAATATACATTTCGAGTAGCAAAGCAAAGTTCTACATAAATTATTATTTCATCAATCAAGTTTCAAGCATAGTTTATTTAAAACACCACGCAGGATCAGCCACAGACACAGCAATTTTATAATATCTCTCCACTTCTAAATTGTGGTTTACGTGACGCATAAAGTTTGCTTTCATATTTTTTCAGAAAAATTGTACTCGCGATAACCTCGTTTCTAGAAGCTTATGCTAATTTTTTTATTATTTAGCCACGTGTGAGAAAAATACAAATTATCTCAAAATTTCTGGGTTTACCAAAGTGTGAATTTTGGAATCACAGAGAGACTCTTCTTTGTT
Source organism: Nemapogon koenigi (assembly GCA_963924495.1). Classification (NCBI taxonomy): domain Eukaryota; kingdom Metazoa; phylum Arthropoda; class Insecta; order Lepidoptera; family Tineidae; genus Nemapogon; species Nemapogon koenigi. The sequence goes on from OZ004641.1 coordinate 8,166,090, forward strand.
TATTGTGTACATTTAGACTGATGTGAAAGTGAGTGTCTACAACGTTCAGAAACTGTGTGGACGCCAACTTCACATGTGTTCCGAACCACAAGAAGAAGAATATTTTGGCTTGAATGAGAATTAAAATTTTTAAATGTTATGTTTTAAAATATAAACATATTTACCAACCTACTAAAATATACAGGAAAATAATTAATTGAGCATTTCAAAGATAAGGACACATCTTGAAATACTCACTGAGAGCACTCAAAGCATCTAACTCTACACGGAATTTAAATTAAGTGTGATAAAGTCGGATATGCACACGAAGGTTTTCGTACGCTCAATATAGTAAGGTTATACCAAGTTTGACGCCCCTGTATAGCGCAGGAACAAAACAGCGCGAGTCCGACTCACACTTGGCCGGTATTATAGTTGTTGCCATTATTAAGATCATGCAAAAACACCAAATAAAACACGTTTTATGTATGGGTACCGCCTATAACTTTTAATTTTATTTTTATTATTTGATGTTATAGCGGTCACAGTAATACACTCTGTGAAAATGTTAAGTGTCTACCTATTACGGTTCAAAAGATACAGCCCTATAACAGACGAACTTTGCACCCTTTGGGTACGAAACCCTAAAAATATTAGAAAACTGTACAATTTTTTTTGGTAGATATGACAATACTATGTAGGTACACCGCGTACACGACGTCTCTTTCTACAGAACATAAAAGATATTATTTAATAACCCACTAAGCGTTCTTAACGGGGTCATAAAGTAAGTGGTTATAATTATTACCTTCATAAAAATGGCAGAGATTAATATTTTCTCGACATGACAGGAAAGGAGTAGCTTTAGACGCAACCTCATTTCTCATTGTTACAACGAAAATGCAGTAATTTTTGTACAGAAGTGACTAATTTTTTTCTCCTTACAGCTCCCGAAACCGTGTTAGTTCCAGCGTACCCAGCGGAAGACCACTTCTCCCTCGTTTAGCCGAGGGTATTTGTGAGGCTATACCTAACGAGTGGTTAGTTCTGTTGAGGTATATTTAGATGGAAAAGCCTGTGGTTTGTCGGATTATGTAGATAAGTTTTTAATTTTTTTCATAATTAGGTACTGTTTTGAAATCTGCGAAATAGGTAACGTTACCTTTCTTAGTTCACATTATAGTTTCTCGCACTATATTGAATTGGAAATCGAAAACTAATAAAAGGGCTATAGTTCCTGAGCTTTTTCCAGAGTTTAGTGCGTTCAAACATGGGGACTGCCGACAGAGGTGAAAACTTTTAATTATTTAAAATTAATTGTGCCATTGAAAAATTAATAACGCCATCATTTATGTATCTGTGACCGGACCGACGAAATGCGCAGTTAAAAATGACCGACTCAGGCATACGGAAGCCCGAAAGGAATTCCTGTCTGGACTTTCTCGGGTCGAGCATACTAGGGCAATCCGTGGTTTTGTGCCGAAAACATATCGCTAATCCATAAAAAAATTCCATCACTTCAGCTTTGTATATTATATTAGTATATATAAAGTATTATTGTATAGTATATAGTAAACAACCTTTGCATTTCTTATTAGGATTCCGTACCCAAAGGGTAAAAACGGAAACCCTGTTACTAAGGCTCCGCTGTCCGTCCGTCCGTCCGTCCGTCTGTCTGTCTGTCTGTCTGTTACCAGGCTGTATCTCATGAACCGTGATAGTTAGACAGTTGAAATTTTCACAGATGATGTATTTCTGTTGTCGCTATAACAACGAGTACTATAAAAAAAAATAAAATAAATATTTAAGGGGGCTCCCATACAACAAACGTGATTTTTTTGCTCGTTTTTGCTCGATATTGATAACGGTAACAGGTAGACGCTTGAAATATTTAGTTATATATTCACTTTAAAAATAAATAATTAAATTAAAATAAATTTAAATAAGCTGTCATTTAAAATTCTAACATATTTTACATTTGCATCATATTTTTTAAATGGTTATTTAAAAATCTTAAAAATTAAAATTAAATTCTGTTCGTTGGTAAGCGCATTACTTGAAAACGGCTCTACCGATTTGGTAATTTTTTTAATGTTCGTAATAATCCGATTCTGATTTGAAATTTGAAAGAAAAATTGGAAAAGTTGCCTTTCCATCTCGGGAAAACCCGAAAGTGCTATTTTCTACGGGATTTTTGTTAGAACTCAATACCATAATGTTAATATGGGCTCCACGGGCGAAGCCGGGGCGGAAAGCAAGTTTTACAACAAAAATACATGAAAAGTTTGTTTACCAAATAAGACACGTACAGAAACACTGACTTTAGGTTACTTACCACTCCCTTAACCCTCGTATGGAAACAGTGTCTAGAAATTATTTTCGTAATTTGTAATATAATATGCGGTTTTACCTGCCCTTGTTTTAACTAAGGAAGTATATGAATTAAAATGTAACCTCTTAATTATTCTACATTCGCTTTGACCCGTTTTAAAGCGAGACGTTTCTGCTGTAGGAATATTATGAAAATATACTTAAGCCGGGACATAAATGAGGACGTGAAAATTTTTATTATTATGCATCAAAACCGCATCACAAAGAGATATTGCGGTTTTTATATACCTACCAGTATACCATATATATTATATCTAACCACATACGATCTACATAATCAAATTTGGTATTTATATAAATAAATACATAAAAGTCACGCCTGTTTCCCAAAGGGGTAGGCTAGACAGAGATCACGGATTTCCCTTTGCTATGATCCTGACATCTCTTTCGCTTCATTCATCATGCATGCTCGTCGGTTTGAGGAGGCTTTCTATTTGATCTGAAACATACTATGTATATACATATATATTATATACTAGCTGTGCCTTTAATAGTTAGTAGACCTTTGGGTCGTAGCAATCCTCAAGCATTCCTCAATTGGGCTATCAAATGAATAAATATGTTTCAAATACGACTGGTAGTTCCAGATATTAGTGCGTTCAAACAAAGTTCTTCAGCTTTATTATATATATCTGAATTAAAAACGCATACCTACCTAATTTTATCTTACAAATAAATAAAATTGAAGTTTAAAGCTCTGATTTCCTTTAATTTGTGTCTGTCTGTTTGTTTGTCCGGGCTAATCTTCGATTAAAATCAGGTTTAATAAAATATATACATTGAATATACAAAAAAATTTTGATCGAAGGCAATGTTAAAAGTGCATATATAATCGCCGAGTATGTATGAAAGGTATGATAAATATATAAAAGAAGCGAATGAGGTATGTCAGGATCGTAGCAAATGCCATTCCATTGTCTCTGCCTACCCCTCTTAGGATAGACAGATAGAAAAAACAAGAAATAATTACTAACGTAGAATTTCGTTTTCTGTGGCCGAGTGGTTAAGACATCTGGTAATAACTAGGCAGACCATGGGTTTGATCCTGGATCCCGGCCATATACCAATGGGTTTTTTAATTAAAAACTTATGTACATAATCTGACAAATCACACTTAGAGGCTTTTCCATTTAAATATACCTCAATAGCCACTCCTTAGGTATAGCCTCACAAATACCATCAGCTAAACGAGGGAGACTTGGTCTTCCGCTGGGTACCCTGGAACCGTAACACGGTTTCGGGAGCTGTAAGACAACCCGTGAAGAAAGAAAAAAAAATCATCCAAAATACATATTCATCGTACATACTTGCAAGAGATTCCCGAAAAACTACTTTCTTGCTGCCCCATAACTAATAAAATATATCTCTTTGTGAAATTTGATCACAGATACATTTTCACCATAAAAAATGATCAATTAAAAAAATAATTATATTTGCGCGGTGTATCTCATTTACTCTTCATATAATAATTATGAGCTCCGTTAATTATGATAAAATTCTCTTCATAAATTAACAAGTTCATTGCCTTTGAACGATAATAATTATTGAAAGCTTTGCCGACCAGAAAATATTTATCGGCTATTATTTGGAAACATTTATTGCCTCTGTGTGCTACGAACAATGTGCAAACACTAATAAACTTTTATGATAGCTTTTGGCTATTGTTATATTATTTCGGTTAGGAAGGGGAATTGAGTTTGTCACAGATTAATTTAATGTATGGATTACAAGTAATGGTATGATAAGAATGCAATATATCCACGGGTTTAATGTATATGAATGAGAATATTTGAGACGTTTATGAATGGAAAACTGGAGTGCAGCTTTCGTGAAAAGTACGCATTTGTAAAATCTAAGAGAACAGTCACAGGTCAATTCGTAAGAATTGGAACCAACAAGGCAATTTAATGTATTCAAAAAAAACTTTTATTATTTTATTAATTCACGATTTATTCACGAGAAAGGTTTTCAGTACAAAACATCATGCTACGTCTTTTGACAGCCCAGCATTAACCTATAATGGCAATATTCTTTATTCGATGAGTTATGTTAATGGCATCGGGTCTAGTGAGCAGTGAGTAAAATTCCACAGGCGAATCCGGGGGTGAATCACTAGATTATTATAAGTAATTTTACAGTTTGCTAGAGTGTCGTCGGAACAGACGTGGGAGGGATAAGCAAAAGGCCTGCCACGTGTTATTTAAATCCACTGGCTGAAAATTTCAAATTTAAAGCATAAAAATAGATGTTTCACTCAAGAACAAAAACTAAATTAGTGTGCTCACGTGTTGTCTAGCTGCGACGTACCGGATATTTTGATGAAATGTTAGGACGTAACGTATCCATATTTTTTAGTTTTATCAAAGTCCGTGAGTAGGTATATTTTTAGTTTTAGAAATACCATGTGTCTATACACTATTCCAAGCACGAACGTGAAAACTTTAAATAGACTGGAAGTTTTGCAAAACTTCGTGATAAAATAAAAGTGTTTTATCAAAAATGAACGGTAAAAGTTCAAGACCTCTTTTAAAACTTCGTACTGACACAGTTGCCTACATTATTTATTAAGTTGACAACTAATACGTTTTCTTGTTGATATTTCGAACAACATTATAGTTTTAGAAATATTTGAATAAGTTCAGATCTTCCTTATTGAGGGTTTTATAATATAATGTTATATATTACTAGCGACCCCGCCCCCGGCTTCGCATGAGTACAATACGGGTTTACAACAATACTATTAGAGATTGATATGTATGCTATCGCAGACTTTTTTTGTAGATTATTTTATTCATCATACACAATCCTTCCCATATAATCTTGACGGATTAGACAGCAAGACAGCTGGGGCTAACTTTTCCCCCGATTTGACTCACCTGTACCGTAATGCTCAGCTCCTAAACATGATTGGTCCATGTTTAATACTCTTAAGCGATCCCGGTACCTATCTAATCCTATCAGTAGTTTAGTGAAAATGTCACAGACAAACAGACGCGGCGCGGGTCTTTGATTTATAATATTATGACTAGCGGACCCGGCAGACGTTGTCCTGCCGAAACGTTGGCTTGCCTGCACTACCCCTACCCCTACTCCTACCCCTACTCTTACCACATAGCCCCTATCACTACCACTACCACTACCACAAACTTTGGATATTGTTCATACATCATGTCCTGCCCAAACGTTGGCTTGCCTGCACTACCCCTACCCCTACCCCTTCATACAAAAATACTAAAATCGCGATAAAAAAAATGGAGGATGGGCGTGGCGGCGTCCGGCGACCACGCGATTTTTTTCTGATACTTACATTTTTAAACTCGTGATATCTTTCGAATGGAATGTCCGAATTGAATAATTCAAAAAGTTATATAAAAGGTATTTAAGCAGTCGTGAATATGAAGTAATTTATTTTGATAACTAAATTTTTTTTAAATAAAAGAACACTTATTGTGACATAACTATAATAGTTAGACATATGCTGTCGCGTCACTTTTTGTAGATAATGATGTGTTCTGCAAAGTCGTAGTACATTATTTTGTTCTATAATCAATAGATTTCGCAGCGCACGCGAGGTAAGGAATTTTTAGGTAATTTTTTTACACCTTGGGTTACATTATTGGAATTTTAGTAAGGATCCCTAATTTTTTTGAAAATATAATGTAGCCTATGTCACCCGGGGATAGTGTAGCTTCCCAATGGTCCAGTTATAGTTTCGGAGCCTAATCAATGCAAACAAACAATCAAATCTTTCCTCTTTATATATTAGTAAGTATAGAAGACTAGCAGCTGCCGGCGACTTCGTACGCGTTGTATTAGGAATATGATTGTCAGTCAGTCAGCGACACGACAGTTTTATATATTTAGACTAGTTTCCGCCCCCGGCTTCGCCCGTGGATATCTTGGAACAAAATAAAATATAGCCTATATTACTCAGGGATTATCCAGTAGCTTCCTATTAGTGAAATAATTTTCGGAATCGGTTCAGTAGATTCAGAGATTACCCCTTACATCCAAATTTACAAACTTTACCTCTTTATAATATTAGTATAGATAGTAATAAAATTTAGACTTCTATTGGATTAAAATTATCAATTAGCACCTGAATTTATCATTAATTTCTGAAAATCAATAAAGATTCGATTCTATTTATGCATTTTTTACTATAATCGGTGCACAATTGGCGGAGTAATCGCGTAACATACCTACATACTAAAAAAGATACAGTCGAATTGAGAACCTACACCTTTTCTAAGTCAGTTAAATATATCAAGAAAATGCCTTAAACATTTTTACAACATAACTTGGAAACTGTTAAATTAGTAAAAGTCGCTGCCATTTCTTTAACAACCACTCATGCTGGAGTCGAAATTTAATCAAAGTTATCATGTTCCTTTTTGAATTAATAATGTCTAGTAATTACAGAGATTCGCCTCAAGGATAATATTTAATAATTGAATATGTTAACATGAAAATTACTTTTTGTCAACATTGCTTTTCAATAACATTTAAAGTTTTATAATTTAGGTAACAAGCATAAAAAAAAGTCAAAGATCTCAATAAAATTATTTGAAATTAAGTTTAAAAAATAATTTAGGAAAATGTTCAAGGTAAAATCTTTAAAAATATTTTGCTCGTCAGTCTGGGTTTAACTTTAAATTACAAAGAAGTTTGGAGTTTCTGAACGCACCCTTTGAAAAGTTTGCACCTCTAATTTGGTTGCAATTTTCAATATAATTAAAGCCTTAAGGATAGATTTAGAAACAGGGGAAAGCGATTTGAAAGATAAGAAAGTTTGAGTCGGTCTTAATTATGAAAAACATTGATGAAAATGTAAACAAAATCCAAAATTTGTAATTTCTAAAAACAATTAAATTATTAGCAGTTTCACAGCTGTATCACCCTTCTCAAATCAAAGTTTCTAAATATTTGAATGTACTCATTTTATAAGATCGATTATCTAAATAAGATCGATTTATTATCCCCAAATACCTTTCTAAACAAAATTTAATAAAATGGCAAAATTGGTTTACACACAGAGCACAAGAGGTTTCCATCCAAATATAGTTACGTCAACAGATCTGGCCACTCGTTAGGTATAACCATACAAACTCCATCCGATAATAAATTATCATTGAGTACCCTGGGACCGGTAACAAGATTCTGGGAGCCGTAAGGCAACCCGTGAACTTATAAATAAAACAAACGTACATTGGTCGGGCCAAAAATGCTAAGCAACAATTTTCTTAAAGAACATATGCTTAAATCGACGGCTTGTGCCTCCGAGGACATATAAAGCTGGAGTCCGTTAAGTGCAGCAACTGGCTTTCCACCTGTTTTATTCAATATAGACAACGGCCAGAAAGTGGACACTGTTACTGATGTCTCTGGCCACACCGCAAGGTATAAATGCCGTGAAAAATAAAAGATGTGTTTTGTGTTTGTTAAAAACCAGATGAAAATTCACCTACAAATTCAATATGTAAATTTAATATTTACCTTGAGTGTTCAGGGCATCTCTTTTCTGTAACAAAAACATATCAGAGTTAACATTTTGTTTAACAAAGCCGTTTAAAAGCCTCTTCATTTCATTTCAATTACACAAGCTTTACGGCTCTCGTTTAAAATGTTTTTGTCACTTTTTTGGTCAAAATTGGAGGCGATTTTATGTAACCAATTGTACAGATACATTGTTATTTTTTAATGGTATAGAAATGGCAATACATACAACAATCCAACGATCATGAGTAAAAGGAATATTCCCCAACGCACATCGTTGGAAAGTTGCATATATGCCAATCTATTAAATATTTTCAATGGGTTAGTACCGGTGCGACATCTATCGACGCGACGCGATGTGCCGCCACAATGGCTTAGTGCATATTGGATTACCCAATGTAAAATTAGGTTTGGGTGTCAATATGTTAGTCATGTGAAAACGGATGAGCAGATTTGAAAATAACAAATATCGTAAAACCGCAAGAATATCTATTAATATTGTAGGTTTATCTTGGCATATAAATAACTACCAAAAAATATAAAGAATCACTTTTTAATATAATGATGTATTTTGTAGCTACTGTGGGAACTCCACGTTTAAAAGACAATTCAATATGAAATAAATTCAGAAAAGACAATTATTTTATAAGACGACAGGTATTTATGGTCAATTATTTTCGGCTACCGAAGAAAAACAATAAAGGTTTCTATTACAAAAACACGAAAGAGAAATTCTGACATCGATATGAAAATAAATTGGGGGAAAATATGGAAAATATTTTTGTTCCATTAGTATCTGTAAATAAAATAAAAAATACTTTTTCCCTCGACCTCAATGAAATTAGAAATGCTATCAATCATAAATATACCAAATCAGATAGAGTTTAATAAGTCAATATTACTTCGTATTAAAATAGACGCTAATGCTCACAGAAACCCTTGAACTGAAATCGTTGACCGATCTGCCGTTGTTTGATGCCCAGGACGTATTGTCCAGAAACTGATGAATTCTACCTCTTCATGATAGACACGATTTTCAGCAATGCTGACTAAGAAGACAAGAATGTTAATTACTCCTTTCCCAAGATTTGAGCAATATAGCTCCATACCAAATTTCTTCAAAATCAGTTCAGAAGTTTACCAGTTTACCATGGTATTATGTGAGGCTATACCTAACAAGTAGCCAGTTCTGTTGAGGTACATTTAGATGGAAAGCTTCTAAGTGTGGTTTGTCGGATTATGTACATACATTTTTAATTATAAAAACCAATTGGTACATGACCGGGATCCGGGATCGAACCCGTGGGCAAGTAGCTACATGTGGACGTTGTTACAATACTTGTCACATCGCATTGTATACAGGCTGTGATGGTGATTATTTATGGGATAATAAATAAAATAATAGACAAATAAAGGTACTGAAACCATTGGCAACCTAAGTTTATATTTTCAAGGATTTATTTAACCGCATCTCATTTTCATATTGAATAGCCACCGAGAGTTTAGAATTTCATGAAGCGATGGAAGTTTTACCATCTATGACAAAGGAAATTGACTAATCGACTGAAAAAACTATTAAGTTGTTTATGCCTGAGGTTTATTTATGAAATAATGTTATCGCAGGATATGATTTATAAAAAAAACTCTATTTTTTTTTAATTTTCTTTTAATTTTAATGAAAAGCTGTGATTTGAAATAAAAATGAAAACGCTGTTCCTTGGTAAGCGCATTACTTGAGAACGGCTGAACCGATTTGGTTAATTTTTAAATATTCGTAATAGTCCGAATCATGTTTTTAGCGAAAGGAAAAATGTAAAAGTTGCCGGGGAAGAAAAATTTGAGAAAACTGAAAGTTCTTTTTCTATGTTAATATGGGATCCACGGGCGAAGCCAGGACGTAAAGCTAGCAATATTTAAGAGGGTTAACGACTACAGTTTGTGAGTTTTTTTATGTCCACCTGCATGAAATGCATGTGTTTGTGTGCGTAAATAATGTATTTTCTGTCATTATAGTCGGACTGGACTAACCAATGTTGGTCCCCAGTATGATAAAGGTTCAATTTCAAAATAAAACACATCGCGCGCTTTTAAATAGTACTTTTTTAAAATATTACAAAAATACTATAATGTTCTACAGAAGATGTTATTCTATTACAATAAATAATTATCATTTAAAATGAAGTGAGATTTATAGAGAAAATAACAATTTTGTGAGCTATAGTTTTAACTTTTTTAATATGATTGTGATTTTAATTTCTGAAGAAAAGAACCAACATATATTTATTGGTAACTATTTTCCTGAGGATATTAATAATCTAATAATATTTTTTTATTGTGAGATAGGCATTTCAGATATTTGAAGTTTGAAACTTGATGATGAAAGCGAAATTGAGAAAATTCGTCTCAATTATCTTGTTATAATTCAAAAAATCTTTATTAATTTAAAAGTTTTCTTAATTAACTTTTTAGATAACAATATTCTCTATATTGTGGCTAAATAACAGGTAATTTCTTCAAGTGCTTCATGGAAATTATACTGTTCAAATAGTACAGTTTTTGATCCAAAAGTACGATTTACTCTTAAACGCTCTTAAGTCGCTAAGGAAATTTCAACTGATATAAGGTTAGAAAAACCTTTCTTCCACCACATTTAAAAAGAAAGAGCATGTTCATAAGTATGGGTAAGGAAGTAAATGCAATTACATCACCGTCCAAGACGTGTTGAGAAGGAAAAATTTCGTTTACGTGCCCTCGACATAGAATTTATCTGAAAAATTGCTTTAAGGCGAAAGGAATTTTCCCCGTGCCGCTAACTCACAGCGAATAAGGGACGATGGGAGTAAAATTATACTTGATCGATGGACTTTTTATAAAGGTGGAAAAATATCAAGATAATATTCATCAAGTTTACAAGATTTGAACTTTTTCATGATGGTTTTTTTAATTCCGGCCGCGTGCTTTTGAATAACTTAGTTTTTTTAACAATGATCAAGAGCAGCAGATACAAAATGGCTACAAATAAAATTTTGCTAGAGTGTTTCTGAACCATCAAATCAGATTCTATGGAAAGAGCCTGAGTTACTGCTAGCGTTTTCATTCTGAGTCTGTGACATATGAACGGGCATGACGAACTTATAAGGGACAATTGGCCTACGGAACCGCACTCAGGGTTCAGATTTGTTTATAAAATGCCTTGCGGAAGGATAAAAAGTAGCCTATCTCACCACTCCGCCTCTCCCAACTATCTCTGTGCAATAAAATCATTTAAAGAAGGACAAACAAACACACTCTCGCATTTATAAATTAGTTAGGATGTTTATGTTTTCTTTTTATTTCTCCTGTATAAGACGTCTGGTATTAACTAGGCAGACCCTGTGTTCGATCCCGGATCCCGGCCATGTACCAATGGGTTTTTTAATTAAAAACTTATGTACATAATCCGCCAAACCACACTTAGAGGCTTTTCCATCTAAATATATCTCAATAGAACTAGCCACTCATTAGGTATAGCCTCATAAATACCATTGGCTAAACGAGGGAGACTTGCTCTTCCGCTGGGTACCCTAGAACCGTAACACGGTATCGGGAGCTGTAAGGCCACCCGTGAAGAAAGAAAAAAAACTTCTGTATATCTGACCAAATCTACAATATTTTTCAGATTCTTTACTTTTTATCGGCAAGAGTCGCCAGGCTTGGCTTGAGTTTTGAGTTTTACATTTATGAAAATAACCAACTTCTAAAAAAAAGTATTAGATTCTTCGACATTAGTATTCTACTTGACTTTATCGAACTGCAAAGTATCAACGATTGGCGAATTATTGCCAAGATCAACTTCTTCGTTAATTGGAGTATAGCTCCTTCGGCAAAATTATGACGATATACTCGTACATGCTATCTCTCCTAAAATAAAGCTTATTTAAATGTAATTTAGATAAACATGTCCATGCTCTTTATTTATTCAGCGCACTTCGCCAGATTTTTGCTTCTGACAATCTCGTAATAAGATCAAAACTCTAAGGAATATGCGGGGATTGAACCAAATATTTTGTTAATATATTTATTATTATTAAACATACAAACAAAAGCAGGCAAGGATAATAAAATATCAGGTTTTTTAAGGTATAAATAGGCGACTTCTTTTATTGAGATTACCGTACTAATTTACAGGAGTAGATACCTATATCATTTCAAATCTATTTTTTCTCTTTCTTAAGGTGTTTTTTGTTTAAAATAAATAAAATAACTATAAGTGACAAGTAGTAATTTAACTCATTCGGAAATCGCACGTGTTACCCCTAAGAAAAATATATAGGCTCGGAGACTACGCTTCGTTGACAAAATTATCTTCTTGTCTGGTAAAGTCTAAGTAAGCATGTTTGCCATTTCTCAGTTCCCGACACAACTTTATTAACATAATAATGGATGCTGAATTATTTATACGAAGACGGTTTTCTGATAGATGCAAATCTATAGGTGAAAATAGCCTTACAATCTGTGTAGATAAACGTCATATAGTGCTAAGACTAAAACCCACCACACACTCGGCGGATATCTATCCGGCATCGAATCGACCACAGAGTCCACAGACACGATGATTTGAAAACGGACAAGATGTTCATACAAGAATTGGATGAGTCTGTGGTCGATTTCGGTGGCTCGGCCACAGACGAGCTCCCCCTTTCGCCAATTTTCTGCTCATTTGACCATGAAACTGACCATTAGTGTAGTAGAAAAAAGCACTTTCAGTTTTTCCTGAATTTTCCGGGCAACTTTTTATTTTTTATTTTTTCTTGAAAATCTCAAGACTCACTCAAGAACTCAAGACCATAATCGGGGATGAAAGTTAATATGGGCTCCACGAGCGAAGCCGGAGCGGAAAGCTAAGATATTCTGACTTTCATTACCATACACATTTTATAAATGTATTTACAATATGCACAATTCTCGTGGGTTATGTGGTTAAAATTATTGCAGCTAAATTAATTGGCGCGCATACTCGTACCGCTGATTCATTTTTCACCTGACAAAACCTGTGATAAATAATGGTAGGTAAGCGAGCGAGGCACAGAATGATGCAGTTTTCACCGGAGCGAAACGAAACGCAATTTCGCTCCGGTGAAATCCAATTACTTCCTCCCGGAAGCAATAGACGAGATTCAAAAATAACCGAGATCGCGTTGTTAAGATGGACTAGAAAAAAAACAAAATGTCAACTGATAGAGTGGATTAAAGTGTTTTCCAGTGACTAAGAAAGTTATGTCACTTACATTTCAAATGCAAATTAATTTAGGTATTAGGTAGGTATACCTAACTTATATAACCCGAAAAATTGTCATGAATTTGTCTTTTGAGTTAAAAAATGCCTCGGCTAAATTAGTTAGTCGTGTCTTCCGTTGGGTACCCTGGGGTTGTTAAAAAGATTTGGTACGGCCCTTTTAGACAATGTACGACCGCTAGTATTCTATTCTCTCGCAACGTTTAAACGAAGTACATTAAGCTCAATTTGTGCATTTTAACTACTTAAATAATAAACCGGCCATAACCTCAAAAACAGCTAATCGACAAAAACCTTCGCAATTTTTTTCAGCGTTATCTACAGGGTATGGGCAGGCGTTAACTTTGCGTTCACAAAAAACGCTAACTGTAGACAACATGACTTGAATCATGTATCTATACCAATAATAAAGCTAAAGACAGTTTGTTTGAATTGGATAGAGAGCTATCTTAAAAATAGAAGACAGTGCACTGAGATATCAAAAATTATTGAAAAAAATAATGTTCTCCTAAGAAAGACTTATAGATCTCAGTTTAAGTTAAATAATACAGGCGTGCTTCAGGGCGGTATACTTGGTCCTTTGCTTTTCCTACTGTATATAAACGATCTGCAGAGTGCCACTTCACACAGATGTATACTGTTTGCAGATGACACGACCATTGTAATAAAACATGACGATAAATACACATTCGAGTTTGAAGCTAACAAGGCTCTATCTGATATTATTAATTGGATGGAAGTTAATGATTTGCAGATAAATATAAATAAAACAAAGTTCATGCAGTTTACGTCTTATAATTCATGTCCTGTTCCGATTCAAATCCGGTATAAGGATGATAAAGTGGATGAAGTAAACACTTTTAAGATTCTCGGTATAGTTATTAGTTATCGATAATCATTTAAATTGGAAAGAACATGTTGAACATGTATGTAGCCGGTTGAATCGGTTTGTTTTTGCTCTAAAAAGGTTGAGACAGACTGCTTCAATTCAGGCTGCATTAACAGCATATCATGGATACGTGTCGTCTGTACTTAGCTATGGCCTAGTGATATGGGGGAACTCGGTGGACCTCGATAGAGTATTTAAGGTACAGAAAAAGTGTATTCGAGTGATGTGTGACGCATGGTTTGATGATAGTTGTAGGCCACTTTTCCAAAAGCTTAAAATATTACCATTACCCAGCATGTACATCAGAGACATGTGTGTTTTTGTGGACTCCCACCATGAATATTTTAAAAAACGCGGTGAAGTTATTCGGAGGCAAACTAGAGCCAAAATAATGAATTTATTATACCAACCTCCTTGTCATAAATATATTTATAAAAGGAACATTTATAATATGTGTATTGTACTCTATAATAATCTGCCTAGTGACATTAAATTATTAAATGGAAATGACTTTAAATTTAAATTGACAAAATGCCTCCTCGATCATTGCTTTTATGGAATAAGTGAATACATGTGTCACAAAACTGGATAAAAATTGCGGAAATTTATTGTAAATTGTGTAGATTTTATAACCAATGTTTTAGAATCAAAATATGTACCTACCTATATTTAATTAATGTTTGCACACCTGCTTGTAGGTTGAATACCTACATGTCCATATACTCACCATAATCTTAAGACCTATATTGTAAGTATTCTTGCAAATAAAAACATTTGATTTGATTTGATATTCCAATTCTTAAGGAAGGTTATAGGTACGATATATAACATCACGCTACGACCTAAAGAAGTTGCAACCGCGCATAGTGCAACTCCTTAGTTTTGTCAGGTCACGTTGTTGAATTTCAATCGATTCCATACATCTAAAGTTATCTATTCTATTCGCTAAGTTGTTGTAGTACATTGTCTAAGCCCACAGGTCTCGTCTTGTAATAATTTGCCTTTTAAAAAAATGTGTACCGACTTCAAAAATTATGCATTGAAAAGTGTGCTTTCCGAAAGCAAATGCACAATAAGTCACTATAAAACAAAAAAACCCAAATCGCTTCAAGTGTGTCTATGTTCTCGATTTCTCCAGGATCCCATCATCAGATCCTGATCTGATGACCATGGGACCACCTGGAAAGTATACCTTTTAAAACAAATTAAAAAAAAAAAACCCAAATCGGTTCAAGTGTGCCTATAAAATTTGAAGAGTTCTCGATTTCTTCAGGATCCCATCATCAGATCCTGACCTAATGACCATGGGACCGTGATTTGCCCGTGGTACAGTTGTGATAGTTCGATTGGCCGGACCATCCGTGACCACCTGTGAAGTAGACTGTTTCAAACAAAAAAAAATTCTAAATCGGTCCAGGCGTCTTCAAGTAATCGAGGAACATACCTACAAAAAAAAAAAAGATTCCGACGAATTGTAAACCTTCTCCTTCTTTTGAAGTTCGGCTAAAAAGAACGCTAGGGGACGTTCAAACGGACCTTTATTATCTCTAAATAATGAGTTCCAATATCTGCCAACGTTCTTTTTACGTGACACGACTCATATCTCACCTCACTCCTACAGATAGAAGACGTGAGTGGCATAGGTAATGCATTTATGCAACACATGCATAAAATATTGTCAGTTTTTCTAATATAAAAAGTTTAGTTTCATTTCAACCAACATAGAAACATATGATAGAGAATTTAATTTGCGAAATGTGTCCACACGGTCGCTATATCAAGTTACTAAGTCGAGTTGACGCGATGTCTCGGAGGTTTCTTATTTTTAGTCCGGGGAGAAAAGCGTCGAGTCTTTTGATTTTCTTTAGAGATTTTTTCTTTCAACGTGCCTCCTACGCTTTTCCTCCATCCTAAGCAAATATTTCTAATTTTTGAAGTGCTTTTTGCATAAAAATAGGTACATACTTATCATGAAGTTTATTGTCATTAAAACTTCTATGAAAAATTGCTTTTTGACAATGAAAAATTATACATAACCGAACCAAAGATTTATTTTATACTTTTGGTAACTCAACATGTTACAGTAGTAGTTCGTACTAAGTACAGAGGCACTATATACAATATATTATATTGGCCTAAATTTGGCCATATTCATAAACACATTTTAGAAGCGTTTTAGTTAAAATATGTTTTGTCACTCTCTAACAAACCTGTCTTTACTAATAATAGAAAGAAACAAAACACATTTTAACAAAAACGTTGCTAAAATACGTTTATGAATAATGGCCTGTCCATAGCCTAATTGGTACAGTGTTGTCTTGAAACCCGGTGAGGTCCCGGTATCAATTCCCACTCGTTCCAAAAATGCTAAGTACCAATTTTCTTTAAGATTATGTGCTTTAATCGACTCCTCGTGCTTCGGCGGGGACGTAACGCCGGCACTTCTAAAAGTAACAAATATTTACGTCTGTTAAAGAAGTGACACATCTAGGTACATTAAGTGCAGCAACAGGCTTGCCACCGTTCTGTTCAATATCGACAACTGGCAAAAAGTGGACACTGTTACTGGTGTCTCAGGCCACACCGTAAGATATAAAGGCCGTAAAGGTGTGTTGTGTTATAGGGGGAATCCCCCTAGCGCCGGACAGCACCAAGTACCGGACAAAACACGTCAAAACATGAAATAAGGCGTTTTATAACATTCGTGTAATCAAAGAAGTCAAACTCAACGATCTCCCTCGCGACGCGGGAGGCGTCAGTTTAGTTCGATATACCTTACAGGTTACAAGTTAGTCATTATGCGCAGGAATTTGTTGCGTCGAATAATATTCTGAACGTCATAGATTATATTTTTAAAGTGAATTAATTGGGTGTGGTGTTTTTGATTCAATCACTGGTAAGTACGCTTTACATTGATATTCTTTTTTTGCGGATTTATTAATAAACTGTATGGTAATCGGAACTATAATACTGTACGTTATTCCCGCAAGTTCGGACAGTAACAGATTCCCTAGTACCGGACAAATATATTTTGGCAAAATAGTGTGCCGGTTATATTCTGTATAATAATCGTGCAGTTATTTCCCTTTTCAGATCATTTGATATAATAGAGACGAAGAAAAAAGGTATCAGGATTTACCTCAGGAAGTTAAAAGAGCAGAATCATCTCAACCATCTACCAGCAAAGCATCTCTACAAGCTGAAAACATCTCAAGCCCTCAGCTGGTCAATATAACGAATACTATAAGAAAAACCGTTTATAGTGTTAATGTAAGATTATTGTGTAACATTAAATTTATGTAAATCCATAATTACCAGGTTCTGTCTGGTCTTATGGGTTCGAATTTACACTTGTCCGGTACTAGGTGCCAAATTTCAATTAAACCAAAAACTAAACCAATTATTGATTGTATTTTAAGTGGCTAAAAAATGTACAATGTTCATCTTTGTTGATTTATTTTAATGTTGTATATGATTAATTAAACTAAAATGTTAAGTATCGTAATAAAACATAATTACTTATTCATTTTTTTGTTTTTTAAAAACCTTAAGTGTCCGGTACTCGGGGAACTCCCCCTACCTACATGCGAAAGTGCGTTTGTTTGTCCTTGTTTTATGTCAATATAGAGTATCGAAGTGTTTTATTTGCCTAGGCAGAAAGCTATTGTTATACAATCGAACACACGTTTGTAACGTCATCTCCGAAATGCATAAAATATTGATTTTTGACACTGATATTTGGCATAATTTATTGGAAGTAAATGTTTTTAAAAATAATTTTGATTTGGTAGGTACTTGGTAATCAATCTCTTTGGACACTACTCTTCTTGCATACAACACGTAGGTACTTATTATAATGTTTCGTGAAAAGGGACGGAAGTGTGTAACAGGAAGGCCGGGAAAACGCGCGTTATTTGATTTGACCAATGAGCGCGCGGTGGTGGCCGTCAGATTGTACCAACCCATTTTTAGACATTTTTACTGTTTAGTTAATTAGTTTATCTTAATTATATTTTTGTATGGAAAACGAACCACCTTAAGGGGGTGAAATTGGGTGTAAACGTTGTATTCCTAATACAACGCGTACGAAGTTGCGGGCAACTGCTTGTAAAATATAAAGTAATATTGCAGATTGATTGGTAATAAAGATGATGCCACATTACACGCTACAGCAGCGTGGAATTAAACTGAATTCCGCATCACGGTGCCCTAATGACGAGCGTTGAGCACCGCAACATCACTTAATACCTTTAAAAAATCTATTTTGTAAATGAAATATTTCCAATGATTTTCCAATACAATTCTCTGAAACTAGCCCGGAATATCGTTACTGTCGCGTATCTTTTTAAATGATTGTCGAATTCAAAATCGAGATAAACGAGTTAAAAATTCGATACTACCTGTTCATTTCACCGGAATAATCCTGTTACGATACACAAACAACGTATTACGGGGCATTTCAAGAGAATGTTTAGTGAAATTGGATTTTATTATAGTATCTACTACATACCTTTCATTCTCTGTTGAAAAAACCGGCCAAGTGCAAGTCTGACTCGCATACGAAGGGTTCTGTACACTCAATAGTATGCACTAAGGTCGGACCAAGTTTGACGCCCCTGTATGGTGCAGGAACAAATTAGGGCGAGACAGACTCACACTTTATTTTTTTTACCGGTGTTTATTATTTGAGGGGAGGAACGAATAATTTCGGTTGATTGCTGAACTGAAGTTCCCGAATTTTACGAATGCTATGAACATACAATTTGGGCATCGAAAACTAGAGGATTTTATCTAGTATTGTGTAGGATGAAAACATGATTGGTGAAAATTTTCTCGATAACTAAATTTTTTGAAATCACCTCTTCAAATACACCTTTTTAGTCATACGACCATACTATGAAGGGATTTACGTTTAAATTTTATACGAATCTGTAGGTAATTTCAGTACCTAGTATTGATTAAGAAGATTTTTCCCTGCATGTGATCGTTTTTTAATAAATTATTTATTTGAAATGTGCCGTTTACGTCATTTATTCCGAGAGGCTATACATTATGCCCTTCTCACTTCTGCAGCAAGAACGGACAAAGCGCCGTCGTTGTCTTGCACGACGTGATCGTTGCGCCCGAACCAATCATGCGCCCGAACCACGAGTTTAGGGCGTGGCTTACGATTAGAAATTTCTGAGTCGTCTATGTATTGCCATTATTAAGATCGAGCAAAAAACGCCGAATAAAACACGTTTCATGTATGGGGACCCCCTTTAATTTTAAACTTTATTTTATTTTTATTATTTGTTGTTATAGCGGCCATAGTAATACACACTCTGTGAACATTTCAAGTATCTACCCATTGTCAATATTAAGATCGAGCAAAAAACGCCAGAAAAAACACATTTCTTGTATATTTTTTAACACTATTTAATTTTTATTATTTGTTGTTATAGAGGTAATAGTAATACATACTCTGTGAAAATTTCAAATGTCTACTTACGGTTCAAAAGATACAGCCCTGTGACAGGCGGACGGACGGACGGACAGCAGAGTAATAGGGTTTCCGTTGTCACCCTTAAGACAACTTAAGGTTCCGCTTAAAAACAAAAGTTGTGCTGTATTGTCGCCGCATATTACCCATGTCCTTAGCAAATATGAAAAACACTACATCAGGTTATTCGTAGAATTTTCACTAGAATTACAAAGAGAACTACAACCCCATATTTGGGTTAAATGTCTTTCTATTGTCTTATCGTCTTTTGTACCTACAATAATTTAATAATTTATACACGCAATAAAAAATAACAGTGAATTTTGCCTACCCCTCTTGGGATAAAAGGCGCGATGATAGATAGATAAATAGATTTACTTTATATAACTAGTATTTTTTCTGCACATTAAGAGGATCGTGTAGCTCAGCGTACGCAGCGAAATAGGTATTTAGAAAATCATATTCTGTCTCAATCGCACTCTTCCCCCGGGCATCAGTGCGACAGAGAGCACTGCAGCTCGTGGGTGTTCGTAGGTATGTTTTTCGTTGAAAATTGCGTTTTGGGCGAAAACGATTTACACCTACTAAACTATAACGAAACCTTATAATTTTGGTGTCAAACGTTTTAGCAGATTATAATCTACGTACGTACGTTTTGCTTTTTTTGAAATTTTGCTTTGTTACTCAAATACAGACGGTTTATTACCAGCAAGTTATGAACCAAAAAAACCGAGATTTGAGGGGCTTATAACTTTTGACCTATTACGAATTTTGAAAAAAGGAAAAAATACGTACGTAGTTTTTCATTATGTCAGTAACATATTACAAAATCGTTAAAATTTAATAATATTTAGGGGTAGTAAAACGTTTTCTCCGTTTGTATGGACATGGACGCGGTACACTACACTCTTAAGCATTTAATAATATCTCTAACGGATCTAGTAGTCTCCATCAGAGTACGCTGCAGCCTAGATTCCTAATAACTATTTCGCGTTTATGCTATACGAGATTGGGCAATGTTTCCAAACAAACGTTCCTAGAAAAATGCGAATCACAACAGTAAAAACCGCATTCAAATCCGTTCAGTGATTCTAGATATTAGCGCAGTACTACGTATAAACCTTTTGCATATATTTGATTTAATAGATCATACGGGTCGTTGGATGGGTTAATCGCTAAACTTTCTATAAAGATTAAGCATAGTTAATGCCAAAGGGTAGAATTCATTTTCCTAAGGGAAGGTAAATATTTCGCTTCATCGCTCTGTTTAAATTATAAAATTCAATACTTTCCAATCCAAATTCCAATTTGTCAACTCTGATTAAAAATAAAGTGATACGTCAAATAAATATTACGATATTTATACCTTGCAGTACATATGACCAGAAATATAACAAAAATAATATGGTAACAATGGCCACATTCAGCGAGTTACACATATTAAATCGAACAGGTGGCAAGACTGTGGACAAGAGTTGTCACTTATTATAAATGCGAAAGTAATTCTGTCTGTCTGTCTGCCTGTTAGGTTTCACGGCTAAACCACCACTGAATCAATTTGATACTGAGAAAATAGATACCCTAAGAAAGGACGAAAGGCGAAACTGGGTGGAAAGCTAGTTTTTATATTTAGACAATTTACAATATAATAATCATAACGGTTATCTGAGAGAGCTACGTTAGCGGTCCCCAGTGTACCCAACGGAGATAAGTGTAATAAGACTTCTGAACAAGTGGGCTTTCAGTTGAGGTATTTAGAAATCGATAGGACCCAACCACAAATCCGTCTACCTATTATTTATCTAAGTAAAATCCCAAGCTATTAAATTCGATTGAAGCGAAGATTGTTAAAATCATTAGAGCTCTCAACATCACGTTAAATTGGTGTAAAGAGAACGAATTATGCATTAATGCAGACAAGACAATAGTAGTCCCCTTCACTAGGAAGAGAAAAATCGACAAACTGACTCTACCAAAGATAGGTGGCAAGACTATACAATTTTCTAATGCTGTTAAGTACCTGGGAATTACTATAGATCAAAAGCTCACGTGGAACACGCATTTGGAAAACGTCACCCAAAAAGCCAAAATTACAATGGGCACTTGTTCCAGGCTAGTAGGGAAGACTTGGGGTTTAAAGCCCAAAATTTCACAATGGCTGTACACTGCTGTGGTAAGACCTACGATAACATACGCCGCAGCAGTGTGGTGTAACAAAACAAACCAAATAACAGTCATTAATAAATTGAGTGGATTGCAGCGAACAGCCTGTGTCATGACCACTGGAGCAATGTCTACAACTCCAGGGGCGGCGCTCAATGCCTTGCTGAACCTGCCGCCACTTCACATTTATTTGCGCAAGGAGGCGAGGGCCTGCATGCAAAGAGTAACAGACCTGGGAGCGATTTCATGGCATTCACAAACACTGATTTCGCTGCAAAAGTCTACACAAGACGATCCTGTTATGCAAATGGCAACAGACACCATGCTCCCGCATAACAACTTTATTAAACTATACACTGTGGAATTGCCAAGTAAGGACGATTGGCTACATAACAAAATACCGCCTTACGAAAACCACAGCTTAATATGGTTTACTGATGGCTCCAAAATGGGACATAATGTAGGCTGTGGAATATATGGTGTTGAACCACTCTTCAAAGAAGCAATCAATCTGGGCAAACATGCCAGTATATTCCAGGCTGAGGTATACGCGCTAATTATATGCGCTGAAGCTAACATACAAAAGCACTACATAAACAAGAAAATTTACATACACTCAGACAGCAAAGCGGCTCTCTTGGCCATCAACTCCTACACTATATCCTCTAAGCTGGTCATGAACTGCGTTGATGTACTGAACAGACTGGGTAGCAAAAACCAGGTTATTCTTAAATGGGTACCAGGGCACTCAGGGATAGAAGGTAATGAAATTGCCGACTTCCTGGCACGTGCAGGGGCTAAGGATACACAGTATGGACCTGAACCGTTTTGTGGAATTCCTAAAAGCCTAACTAGAAGGATTCTGATAGACAGGTGCAATAAGGAATCAGTACAACACTGGCACAACTCGCCAGTACAGCACCATGCCAAGTTACTTATAAAGGGACACATGCAAACACTTTCGAATGAACTTAACTCACTCAGTCGAACAAATCTTCGTAGCATCACCAGAATACTTACTGGACACTGCAAATTGAACAGTCATATGTTCAATCTAAAACTATGCTCAACGAAGACATGTAGATTTTGCCAAACAGAAGAGGAAACAGCACTACACATTTTATGTGAATGTGGACCTCTCATGCGGAAAAGATATACTCACCTGGGAGAACATGTGTTGAGACCAGCTGCGGTACAAACAATCACTGCAAAACGCCTGCTGAAATTCCTAAAGGGAATAGGTATCTGCAGTGAAATTTGACAAGGAAAAAAAAGGGAGATCACAATAAGCCTATTTTGGCTGCAGTGATACAGCTCTGTATAAGACTGAAATAGCCCTAACCCCAAATAATAATAATACATATGACCAGAAATATAACAAAAATAATATGGTAACAATGGCCACATTCAGCGAGTTACACATATTAAATCGAACAGGTGGCAAGACTGTGGACAAGAGTTGTCACTTATTATAAATGCGAAAGTAATTCTGTCTGTCTGTCTGCCTGTTAGGTTTCACGGCTAAACCACCACTGAATCAATTTGATACTGAGAAAATAGATACCCTAAGAAAGGACGAAAGGCGAAACTGGGTGGAAAGCTAGTTTTTATATTTAGACAATTTACAATATAATAATCATAACGGTTATCTGAGAGAGCTACGTTAGCGGTCCCCAGTGTACCCAACGGAGATAAGTCTAATAAGACTTCTGAACAAGTGGGCTTTCAGTTGAGTTATTTAGAAATCGATAGGACCCAACCACAGATCCGTCTACCTATTATTTATCTAAGTAAAATCCCAAGCTATTAAATTCGATTGAAGCGAAGATTGTTAAAATCATTAGCATTCCAAACGCCCAGTTCGTAGACACCAGTTATTTACACTTCTTTATTTACTGACAAGAGGAAAGTTCAAGGAGAATTGAGATAGAAATGCTTGGAAAATTTATTGAAATTTAACAAATTTTACTTTGACGATCAGTTGCCCGCGATTAGTTGGATGTGTAGTATCAACAAAGTTAATTATTCCGAGGTTATTTTTAGGACGGAGTGTAACATTTGTGTGAAAGGATGTAAATTAGAGCAAGTGAATGAATTTAGGTAGTATCTTTACAAGAAGTGGAAAGATAGACGAGGAAATTGAAAGGAGAGTGAAAGCGGGAAGCAAGGTATTTGGTGGACTAAACAATGCATGCAGGAATACACGACTTACAACTAAAAGTAAAATGAATATACATAATGCTATTTTAGTTCCATCACTTATTATACTTATGGAAGCGAGACTTGGGTATGGAATAAGAAGCAAAATGCAGATTCTTTACGTAGAATGTGTAATATAAAGCATATTGACAGCATCCGGAACGACGTCATTAGAGAAGAATGCGGAGTGAAAGATGATGTTGTAATTAAAATGAAGAAAAGTAGTTTACGCTGGTTTGGACACGTTGAAAGAATTAAGGATGAAAGATTGACTAAAAAGGTGTATGTGGCTGAAGTGAAAAGAAATGCTGACAGAGGACGACCTACGTGTACTTTCATTGAACATATAAAAATATATTGATCGATGGAAATATTAAAAATACACACAATCGACGAGCATGTATGAAAGGTATGATGAATATAAAAGAAGCGAAAGAGATGTCAGGATCGTAAATCAAATCAATTCAAATATATTTATTTGTCAGTTCAGTTAAATGAACACAAACCCATCATATGGGTGCACAAATATTGAACAATAGCAATGTGAATTACATTAAATTATTAATTACAATTAATATTTAAATAAAATACAGAAAAGATGAAAACCAAATCAAACAATGATAACAACACAAATGGCATTAGATTATCTCTGCCTACAATTATTCTATTGGCATGAAAGGCGTAATGATAGATAGATATATTATTTTAATAATTTCGAAGAGAACTTTCTGAGGATTTTACAATTTAGATTTTTTTTATTATTTTACTATTAGCTTTCCGAGAGTTCCGACGACCCGACTTCGCCCGAAATTGAAATATACCGATTAATCGGTAGGTAAGATGTTCCCGCCGACTGAATCACAACTATCACAGCACGGACGGGATTAAACTGGATTCCCCATCACGTCACGACGAGACGTGTGCGTTAGCCGCCATGACATGCCGTAGAATCTCATTTGTAAACTTATTTCATAACATTTGAAAGCTTTGACATTATCCTGGCTTACCCCCGTGGAAAATTCATATTTGTCAAATCCATTGCGTGTTGCGGACTGGCCACACAAGTTTCTTTGACATATTTTATTATTGTTTAGATTTTCATTCTCGAAGTAGTCTGTTAAGTTTTCTCTTATATCTTTCTGTATGATCATTTTGATCACTATTTATAGTTTCTTTACACCCATTACAGTTAATTTGCTTCAGATGGATTGAATTCCACTTAAAATCCATTTCCACCGCAAATAATGCATTGAAAAATTGACATTTACTTAATTGAATTGTGTCAAGACTGAATTTAATGTGTTGATTTTATCAAATTGATTTAGTACGAGCATTTAAAGAACCCAGTTAAATCATCGTCTTCGCTATCTTCCTTGAGATTGTTCCCTTGACGTTCTTCGACGAGTTTCTACTGCTAGCTTTAATTAAATTCATTTATAATCACGCCAGTACCATAGGGAGTAAGAGAAACTTATTATACTTGGTGTAATGAGAAAAAAGTAATTAAGTAGCAAAAGTAACGTTTATAGACATATAAATTAATATTTCTATTAATATCTCTCTTTTAATGTTGAGTTTTTAAGGGTTTTTTTCCAAAACTTACTTTAAAGATATGGTTAAAATCTCTCTCTTTCACATACTGTAGATTTTGTTTATTGTTAGACAAGTATTATTATATGACGACCACTGCCTGGAATTGCGCTAAAGTGGTGAGTCTATGAGTGAAAGTAGTATTCATAACACATTTAAATCTTTATGAATTTAATTGCAAACAAAGGCATTCGCGGCCAAGTCCCTGCACCATAGAATCAACTGCACTTAATGAGAATGAGAACTGTCACTTCTATTATTTTTGGAAGAACCAATGTGGACCTTCTTAAATATATTCAGTCGTGACTGAGTATGAAACATTTTCTGTAAATACTTTCAATATATCTGCTCTGAAAGCGTTATTTGTGATATCCTAGGTCGGTCGTAAAGCCAGCAAAGAGCGAATGGCAAACAAACTTTAGTAATAACTTTGTAACGGCAGGCGTCTCTCCTTTATTAGAAACGGGTCTCGTAGTGTCAACGCAGGCTTCAAACTTATTATAAATACGTACGGGCGTACGGTTTCTTAGATCGTTCTAATCAAACGTAAAACGAAATTGTTTTATTTGAAAATTATATGAAAACTAAAACTGAAGTATGAAATATCAGAAGGGACACCTCTCATTATAACCACGTTACTATATTCAAAGTTCTAAGAAAAGCAATTACAATTTTATTAACGGAACAAGAATATGTACCTATATCTTTACGGGTTGCCTTACAGCTCCCGGAACCGTGTTATCGGTCCCAGGGTACCCAGCGGAAGACGGTGTCTTCCTCTTTTAGCCTACTTTAACATACAAGTGGCCAGTTCTGTTGAAGTATATTTTGTCAGGATAGCCTTTAAGTGTGGCTTGTCGGATTTACATAAGTTTTTAATAATTATTAAATTTTGAGTTGAATTAAATATTGAGTTACAAAATCGAAGAGTTGGACACGCAACTTCAAAGAAAGTAAACAAATATTTTATAAACTATTGTAGAAATATTGAAAATTTTAATAGAACCAAGCAAGAAAGTGTAATTTTAGGTTCGAGAGCTTGAACAAAATAAAACACTGAGAATTTCCATCCAAAAAAGTAAACAAATCTTTTACAAACTGTTGTTGAACGCATACCTCCTACTTTCAAATTCGGAGCCATATTGTGTGGCAAACTTTGTCTATAGATTTTCCTTCCCCTTATTTCTCTTGTTACCTATTTATGGATTTCTTTTTGTATTTGTAACAAAACGAATGTTCCATTTTTCAAGTCCTTTTAGAGTTAATGGACCCATAATTTCAAAGTCAATCATTCAACAGGATTCTTCTTTTATACTGATTTATTCTCCATCCCTACTTAGGTATGAACGGACATGATGAAATTATAAGGCCTTTGTTTTAGCCTTTTAGTTACGGAACCCTGAAGACGTGTATGACGCCGCTAGTCTATACTAATACTATAAGGAGGTAATATTCGTTTGTTTGTTTGTATGTAGGGGGTAATCTCTGGAACTATGAACCGATCCAAAAAAAACGATTTTATGTTGAGAAAATTGTCTTTTATATTTAGAAAATTTTAACGTGCGAAGCTGGGGGCGGAAAGTTAGTGAAATAAAACGAGAACATTACGTAACAACTACTGAAGACTAGAAAGCTATTGTGACTACTTCCTACCCGTCAAAGGTACCTTTGTAGCTTGAAAAGGGACCAACATCTATACAGACATCCTTCGTCATTCTGGCAAACGTATCTTGAATTGAGCTATTTTAATACAATTTTACATTTAGGTGCTGAGAATAGGGAGGGGGGGGGGGGGATGGGCGATCAAAACTATGCATTTTAAAATTATAAATAAACGTATTTTTGTATTTCTTATAACGAGACTTTTCATTTGATAGTCATACGTCCTACGTCTATACGTCAGTGATTGGGTCATCAAACTCTACATATTATTATGTAAGTATCTACCAAATTTCAACCTTTATCTAGCAGTAGGTTGGGTGACGTTTTGGAAAAAGACTGTTTCGAATATTGCCAGCATATCTATCACTAAGGCTTTTCACATGAAAATTGTTTTGCTAACACAGTTCTTAATCTCCTAAGTTTTTTTAGAGTTGTCTGTCTGTGTATGAAACACTTCATTTATATCAAATAAATTATGACATATAAACTTTATGTAATCCTAAGTATGTTACTTTTAAATGTGAAAATATTATAAATAAAAGTATTGTATACAAAAAGTATACTTTACTTGCAATGTGGCCACTGGCCATCAGGTTACAATTTTCACATTTAGAGAGTTGCCCATATTAAACAAATCAGAGCTTGAGACTTAGAAACTTGTTCCTTGAGACTAGCTTGAAATTAAGAGGTAATAGAGCTAAAATATTATGCTAGCAGAGTGCTATAAGGTATCATCTATAACTTTATTTTAATAAAGAAAGTTTAAAATTGAAAGATTCAACAATTTTAATAACATAAACACTGTAACAACTTGCAAAAATGTTTATAGGTACCTATTGAAAGAGGGTAAACACAGAGCAGCGACTTCAAATTGACAAGGGCAAAGCCAATACATATTCTTACGCAACGTAATTATTTCTGTAGGATTTCTACACAGATTATTTAGGATCAAAGTGCGATTGATTTTATTTGCAAAAGCAACATTTGAAAGAGACTTGTCTGTCTTTCCTGCTGCAAGTTAATCAAGAAAACGAAAAGTACTTCTGAGGCTTCCACAAACACTGTTCAATCACAAGTCAAAGCAATTTATATTACTTCTAAACAACTTTAGATTTCTTTACTGTGTTTATTTTCCCTTTGTTATCAATTTGTATTTTCTTTTTTACAATTATTCTGTTTTCCTTTGTGTGGGCTGAGTTTTAGTGCTTAGTATCAAAAATTGTGGTAGATAAGAGTACACCAAGTTAGGTTATTAGTATATTGCTTTTAATTTGACGTTTCTCTGTCTGTATTCATCGATTATCTTACAAAAATATCTATAACAGGGGAAAGGACGTCAATGATTTTCTAGAATTTTGGTTCTTGGGTGTTTGTCTCTAACGGATTTTTAGTGAAAAATAATGTGATAAGAGAACAATGTGGGCTAAAAGAAGATGCAGTAACTAAAATAGACAAAGGTATGTTTAAATGGTTTGGTCATATGGAAAGAATGGATGATAAGAGATTTACGAAAGGTATATATATATAGAAAGGCTGGAAGAGATGATCGAGGGCGCCTAGAAAGAGATTCGCTGATCAAATTAGTGACATTTAAAAAAAAGGGGAACTAAAAAGCAATGTATGGTTATGAAAGAAGCGAAAGAGTAGATATATTTGGTATCTGCCTACCCTCTTATAAGAAACACACATTATATTATTATAGCTAGCATTATTTAAGAAATCATCGCCAAATTTAATTAGAATAGGTTGCTACTAGTTCTACAATGTCACTTTATTTTGACTGACATTTTCAAAGATGTCGTGTTATATCGAATTATCCATTTTTCTATACCTTTGTTCAAAATTCCTTCTCAAACATCTCTATAGGTATATATATTATTTCTCAAGTGTTTTTTGTCGGTATCAAATCTCCCTTAATACGGTATTAAAGTTTGATACGCCATTTATAAGATAATTTTTCCCTCTAATGACGAAACATAAACAAACAAATGGGGATCCCTGTTTTATTAATTTTTATTATGTTTAAACTTTGTATGTAGATATATATTATTTAATACTGTTTTAATAAATTTAAACAAACAAATCAAAATTAAATGTTTGTTTTAAAATTAGACTAATTTATTTTATTTATTTATTTTGTATAAGACGCCATCTTTTGAAGTTCAGTTGCACTAACGGTGCGAAGTATTCGCACGGGTCATCTAGTCTTATTTATATGCATCAAAAAATTCCTGTGTCTTCGTTTTGGAACCAAAGACCAAAAATATATTGAGGAAACCTTACATATGGGAATTTGTCCCCACACCTTGCAAGTTCATCATCTCTACATTTGCCTACTACAAACACAGTCAGATAGTTTGTTTGAAGTAGATACGGTAACCTCTTAACCTAATTTTTTCGTGTATATATCACGTAACGAAAAATGTACGAAAATGTATGAATATAATATGTGTGTAGCTTAGAAGTTCACTCGAGCGTTTATTATTTAATTATTAGGTCGGGTTAGCCCTGTACCTGATGCCTTTGAAACATTGTTCACGGAACCGTAACTCCATCAAGCTTCCACAGGCAGTAGAAATACCACCAAATTTTCTGCTTTTTAATTAGGAGGAAATCTGTCGAGGGAATATTTATAAACAACTAGCTTTTTCCCGTGAAGTCATAAAAGGTTCACCAAAAGGCCAGTTTCATAGTTTTTTTAAACTATTATATAGGATTAGGATTATAGGTACTATTATACTATATTATATAAAGCTCGATTACCACTGACTCACTCACTCACTGACTGACATCATTGTTCTCCTAGAAAGAGTTGTGGTGGGGGGAAACTTTTGGTGGGATCGTATAGAGGGGGTCCCAGAAAAATCCGAAACCCCCCTTTTTCGCCCCCCTTATTTTTTTGTTTTTTATCTCGAGAAGTATAAATCGGATGGGGTAGGTGTCGAAACTAATAATGTTTAGGATCTGTTGCTATTAGCGAATTCATTAAAAAAAATGTTCTCCCATACAAAAAAAACTCCCATACATTTTTTTTGTTTTTATCTCGGAAACTACAAATCAGAGGGGGAAAGTGCCGAAACTAATAATGTTCAGGATCTGTTTCTATTAGTGAATCCATTAAAAAAAAACTCCCATACAAAAAAAACTCCCATACAAATTTTCATACATTTTTTCTTTTTTATTGTTTTCCCAGAAAGAGTTGTGATGGGGGGAAACTTTTGGCAAGATCGTATAGAGGGGGTCCCAGTGAAAACCAGAAAAATCCGAAACCCCCCTTTTTCGCCCCCCTTATTTTTTTTGTTTTTTATCTCGAAAACTACAAATCTCTTTTGCTTTTTTTATATTCATCATACCTTTCATACATGCTCGTCGATTGTGTGTACTTTTAATATTTCCATCGATCAATATTTTTTTATATGTTCAATAAAAGTACACCTAGGTCGTTCAGCATTTCCTTTACTTCAGCCATATAAACCTTTTTAGTCAATCTATCATCCTTCATTCTTTCAACTTGTCCAAACCAGCGTAAACTACTTTTCTTCATTTTAGTCACAATCACAACATCACCTTTCACTCCGCATTCTTCTCTAATGACATAATGATGGACAATGATACCATAATTATTCTAACAATTAGAAATAGAGAGAAATGTTGCTCAAACAAAAGTTTTTATGATCACTGGCAATTAGCAAAAAATAGAAAATCTAGAGATTTGCATAAAAATAGCGAAAGTAAAAAACAAATAGTTTGATATAGAATAATTATATTTTAAAGTTTAAAAATAAATACATCTACTCATTTTGCATACAATTTAGCTTATAAAACTTAAAACTTGTTCCTGAAGCGTTTGCATATTTTGTCGAGCACACTTGAAATAAAAGTTCGAGGGTCCGGCAACGCTTCATAAATATTCAGAATGGACTTCAGAGAAATCTGTTTTTTTCCCTTTTAATATTCTACTGAATCTGTTTTAGAAGTGCCTATCAATAACTTTATTTAGAAAATGTATAACAAAATTAAAGTAACATTGGCAAAATTCATTCAGTTCTTCCAAATAGTGCATGGGACGAATTTTCTTTACTTATTATTATTATATAAATTGTATAAATTGTAATTATTTAAACAGATTGAAAGTTTTAGTGTATATATTTTTGTTACTACTTATGCATTTTACGATACAGGGTTCCTTCATTTTTATCATTTTGAAGCGGACAGAGATATAAAAAGAACATTCGAGAACAAAATACATTGTGGAAAGTACAAAGTGGAAAATAGCAAAGAGGTTTATTTCAATTTAAAAAACAAGAAATATGTACCCATTCATTGGTATGTTCGATATCGGATCCTGGCCATGTAAATGGGTTTAGTAATTAAAAACTTTTCCATCTAAATATACCTCAACAGAACTGGCCACTCGTTAGGTATAGCCACACAAATACCATCGGCTAAACGAGGGAGACTTGGTCTTTCGCTGGGTACCCTGGAACCGTAACACGGTTTCGGGAGCTGTAAAGCGACCCGTTAAAATAAAAAAAAAATTCACAACTGAGAAGGCGCGGGTTCGATCCCCACATCCGACCATGTACCAATGGGTTTTATCTATGTACATTATCCGACAAACCGTACAAAGAGGCTTTTCCATCTACATACCTCAACAGAGCTGGCCACTCGTTAGGTATAGCCTCAAAAAATCATCCGCTAAATGAGGAAGACTTTGTCTTCCACTGGGTACCCTGGGGCCGGAAACGGTTCCCGGGAGCTGTAAGGTAACCCGTGAAGAATTTAAAAAAAAAAAGTGTCGAGAAATTGTTCTCAAAAATCATATGTTTTCAGGTGTTTTAGCTAACATCAACAACCTAACCGACAAGAGCTGCGATTGTATTTTAGTAAAAAAAACCTATCATAACTTAGGAATCTACTTCAAAATATTGGTACCAAATAATTGAACGTTGAACTCGTGCATTCGTCGACCGATGACTAATAAAGTTCAAATTAATTTGTATGAATGACTCCTACACAATCTATTAACGGTCCCTACACGCTTGGATATATTTTTTTAGCTCTATATTATATGTACCCATATGTAAATAAATCAATCACTCTCCGTTAATATTAAATGCGGGTCCAAATTATTTTATTACAAGACATCGTATAATTTGCTGAAATTATTTTTAAAAAAACGTGGTTAAGACGTCTGGTAGGTACTAACTGGTAGACCACGGGTTCGATCCCGGATCCCGGTCATGTACCAATGGGTTTTTAATTAAAAACTTATGTATATCATACAATATACCTACCTCAACAGAACTGGCCACTCACAAATACCATCGGCTAAACGAGGGAGACTTGGTCTTCCGCTGAAGAAGAAAAAAACGTATAACAACTAAAGACAATCTAAAATATCTAAATTAATGAAGATTAAAAATATGTAGGTAAATATAAATACGCATATTGTGATATTGGCACATATTTGGGTTCTAAGAGAGATCTCTTCTGGAATGTGTATTAAATACTGAGCTGTGAAGTTGACCAATTTCTCACCCTACTGTCCCTAAACAAACAATACTTGTTGAAACTATATGACGTTGACGACAAAAATCTTTAAAGTTTTGTATATAAACTTTTTAAAAAAAGTGTACCGACTTCAAAAACTGAAAAGTAAGAAATAATAAAAAAATCGTCGTAGAATTTGAAGACGGTTGGCGCCAAATTAGGATACAAAATTAAGTAAATATCTAAGAAGATAAAGATCTGTTCAATATTATCTATGTTTGTAGGTACTGATGATCGTAGATTCCTAATGAATTGTCTAGATTAGTGAATTTGGAAAGTAAGTCTTCTTTTTAAAGGTTTATTTCTCCCTTTTAAGTGATTTTGCTGCCTTGAGGAACAAATAATAACGAAACTAAAAAAAAATTATGGAAAATTAAAAAAATACTACGGTGGATGGGATTTGGACCATGTGCAATGTGCATCCTGCGCTGCACCCCATACCTTTAGCCGCTAGACCATCGTTGATACGAAAATTGACAACTTCGTGTCAATAGCAACCGTTGCTAAGGCTTTTCTCTGATATAATAAATAGATATAAATAGGAGCGGTAAACAGAGACAAATTACTGAATTTCTGAAAAATCACTGAACCGATGACTGTGAGATAATGTCGAGAAATTATTATATCCTTAAAAAAATAAGTCGTCAAAATCGGTACATATTTAATCGAGATATTACGAAAAATTGACTTATAAGGTCAGTTTTTTCAAAATTTCTGAAAAACTAATGAACCAATTTTTATGAGATAAAAATGGGACTAATCCGAAAGAATTATCTGTCGATTAAAAAAGAAATCATCAAAATCGGTTCACAACTGGCGGAGTAATCGATGTCCATACATACATTAAAAAAAATACGGTCCGAATAGAACCTTCTTCTTCTTTTTTTGGAAGTCGGTTAAAAATAGAACAACACTGTTTGTCTAGATAAATTATGTTAATGTCCCTAATTTTACACAGACGGAGTTGCGGACAACATAAAACAAAGTCCCCCGCCGCGTGACCTTTTCACGCAAAACTACTGAACTGATTTTGATGCGGTTTTCACTATTAGATAGGTTAATTCGGATTCTACGTCATGTCATGGCGACCAACGCACGCGTCTAGTTGTGAAGTGACGGAATCCAGTTTAATCCCGTCCGTACTGTGATAGTTGTGATTAATAAGGCATATCACGGTCGGCGGGAACATCTTACCTACCTGTTACTGTGACGTCTATAATACTTGACATGGCGGAATCATCAAAATCCTGATGGAGCCATAATAAAAAAAATAGAATAGAATAGATAGGTTGATTCACCGGGAAGGGTAGAATCAAGTCAGGGGAAAAAGTTAGCCCCAGCGAGTTTTCATGGCGTATACTGTCTAATCCGTCAGATATATAATTGTATAGAATAAAATGATCTACAAAAAAGTCTGCGGAAGCATATATCTATCTCTAATAGTAGTAATAAGTAGTTATAAGCGTATTTGTATAGGTATTCAAATTGTTGTAAACCCATATTGTATCCGTGCGAAGCTACATATATAAAACATTTTTCCTCTTACCGTCTTCTCTTGATCCCCACATAACTAAATATCATTACATAGAGGCTGTAATATAATAGAGCTAGGTAGAAAAACATTCTTGTCGCATAACGCAGACGGGCACAATCATAATTTTTTGCGGCTTTATCTCGTAATGGAAAGCTCACGGATAAAATGGACTTGAGGAAATAGTTCTGAAGCGTTATTGTACGAGTTTCCGACACGGATTTCATCGGTCAATCCTCCGTAATATTGCGTTCATATTAATGGCCACATATTTGGCGATGTATGGTTTGACTAAGAGAATCTTTTTTGTCAGATATTCGCTAACAAGATATTTTTAATATAGTAATCATTCAATTTGACCAACTTCTGTCGTTCAGATCAGATCCCAATACAAACTAGGAAGGAAATGGGTTTTTAAATAAAAACGTATGTACATAATCCGACAAACCACACTAAGAGACTTTTCCATCTAAATATACCTCAACAGAACTGGCTACTTGTTAGGTATAGGCTCACAATTACCTTCGGCTAAACTTCCGCTGGGTACCCTGGAACCGTAACACGGTTTCGGGAGCTGTAAGGCGACCAGTGAAGAAAGAAAAAAAAGTATGATAAAATTTTAGTTTCACACAAAAGGAACTGAAGTCGACAAAGACATTTAAATAAAAGAATTTATAGGTTTCAAAGGGGCTACACAAGTACGGGTTTGAAATTGTATGTAAATACTTCTTTTATATAACGTATACTTATTATCTCATAATAATCCTAGTAGACTCTACCCACTACGAAGAAATCGTATCATTCATTCATAGTTTGGGACCAAAGCGTCGGTGGCTGAGTGGTTTTTTTTTTATAGAGAAGACGACATGTGACCTTGCCACCGCCTGATTGTTAAGCATAGGTGGCTGGTCCATGAATGCGCACGACTGGCAGATCGTAATACAGTAATGCTTTTTCACGCTTCGCTTAAAGGACCCAAGGTTGTAGAAAGGAGGAAAGACCGACGCCGGAAGTTCATTCCACTTTTTGGCTGTACGACACAGGAACGAGTCACTGAATTTTTTCGTTCGTATGGAGAACGTGTCGACGGTGTGAGGATGAAAACTGTATCCTGTGCGAGCAGTGCGGGTGCGAAAAGGGGATGGAGGGACGAAGCCATGGAGTACTTCTTCTGAACACTCCCCATAATACAGTCGATAGAAGACGCTAAGAGAGGCTATGTCTCTGCGTAACTGTAGAGGCTCGAGATTTCGTGTGGCCTTTGGGTCATTGATGATGCGAATCGCTCTTTTTTGCAAACCGTTGAGGGCGTCGAGGAGATACTATACTAAGCGGAACCATCTCAGAGGTGTGAGCAATATTCAATGCACGAACGAACTTGGGCTTTGTAGAGCTGTAGTCTGAGCTTTGGCGCGAAATATTGTCTCACCTTGTTCAGAATTCCTAGTTTTTTTGAAGCTGTTTTGCTGATGCCCTCAATGTAGTCTCTGTGATTGAGGTCAGAGCGGATTGCCACTCCTAGTAATGAGACACTGTTTCGCAACATCAAGGGAGTGTTCTGAAGAGTGGGGGCGGGAATGAAGGGGGTCTTTTTGGCTGTGAATGCACACGCCTGGGTTTTTGAGGCATTGAACTGAACGAGGTTAAGACGTCTAGTATTAAAGATTATCACGGTTCGTCCCGGGCATGTACCAATGAGTTTTATAATTAAAAACTTGTCTACATAATCCGAACTCCTCGTGTTTCAGTGCACGTCCACACTTCTAAAAATAACAGATATGTCTGACACATCTGTTCTATTCAATATGGACAACTGGCAAAAAGTGGACACTGTTACTGGCGTCTCTGGCCACACCGCAAGATATAGAGGACGTGTGTGTATGTGTACATAATCCGACAAACCACTCGTTAGGTACCTATACCTAGCCTCACAAATACAATCGGTTAAATTGGTATTCCGCTGGGTAATGTGACCGATAACACGATTTCAGGAGCCGTATGGCAATCCGCGAAAAAAAAAGCTATATGTAGTTTATATAAGACTTAGCTTTCTGCCCTGGATTTGCACGTAGATATTTGTTTATGAGAAAAATTAAACATTTAGTCAGAAATATGTATGTATATAGGTAAGTATAAAGTGTTTTCTTGTTAATTATTTATTTAATTAATTATTGTGTATGTTGTGTATCGCAAATAGGGTTGCCAGATGGGAAGATTTTCAAAAAGTCGGGATTTTGGGATTATTGTCGCGGGACAAATAAATATTACAAATATTGAAACCGCGCGGTTTTTTTTAATTTTTGTTTTGTCTGTGTTTTCGTTAGAAATTTACAAGCTGTTTGTCGGGACATTTTGTATTTTGTTGGGACTCTGGACATCATATGAAATGTCGGGACAATCCAGACGAATCCCGACCGTCTGGCAACCCTAATCGCAAACATAATACTCACGTCTGTTAATATTTGTGATTCAACTGTTTAACAAGGACAAAGTACCATTATCATCTTTGTTTTTAATTGGTTACATCACGGTTCACGATGCAAATCCTAACTCATATTATAAATGCGAAATTATATTTGTAACACATATTTCAGCATCTTTCAAAATTCAACCCCAAGGGCAGAAATGAAAACATGTTTTTTTAATTAATAAAAATCCACGAGCGAAGCCGGAAGCGAAAAACTAATTAATATCAAAACGGAACAACGGATCGACGTGATTTATTTTTACCGACTTCAAAAAAAGTTTTTTTTATGTGTGTTCGCGGATAACTTCGTCGTTTATTATATATTATATATTTTGATAATTTCTTTTTTAATCGACAGATAATTCTTCTTATATTTATTTTTCATTAGGCTACTTTTAATCCCGGGAAAATAGAATTTTTCGTAAACAGCTTTCATATCCAAAAGCACTTTTTCTTTAGTTACGTAAATCGCTTTCGTAACAACATGTACCTATAGGTATTTACTTCGAGAATAACAGATATTATTAATCATTGCTATTTTAAAAACAATAGATGTCTCCCAGCCTCCCAGGCCTTCAGATAGATAAAGGTCATAACCTTTAAAGACCCCTTTTAGACCTGTCTACGCCACATCTCAAATATTCTATACGCAATATAAATTTATAAGTAATTATTATTTGTGTACTCACAAGGCATCCAATAATAGCAGCTTTCACTAATAAAATGCTGAAATATTTTCAATTTCTAACACGAAACTTGTAATTGATATTTACTAATATTTAGATTAAATATTTATAGAATTAATTAAGTAATTTTCACCGTATATTTCAAATCTCACAAATCACAATATTTGATAATAAAATAATGATTCGATATATTGTTACTTAACCATACAATTTAAACCGTATTTTGCCGGCTGGAATTGTCGCATTCGCGCACAACCGTATTGTATGGCTTTTCAGGTCACACTGAAGCCTACAGGAAAATTTTAAAGCCTCGATCGGGATGCCGGGATCGTTTGATGTTGTCTCTTTCTATTTTGAACCTAAACTTATGAGAATGATAAGGATGTCTATAGTTTTGTGTTCACAATGATGAGACGAAGTTTACCGAACATTGCCGAGAATGTTTGGTCGTGAAAGCTCAATGAACAGCGATAATTCATTACATGAAAGGACATTTCCCAGTTATTATCCTCTCACTGTGCGTTCACGTCAACGATTTAAAATGAAGCGTATATCACAATTTTAAGTTTACTTTAGATTAATATTATTGAGTTTTATGCTGTATATGTATCTACATTCTACACGTATTCAAAAACTACTCTGTCTTGAAAAAAATTAGATAAGCAAATGAATAAAGTTATTTTAACTCCATCCATAGGTATACATGAAACTAGGCAACTGTACTAAGCTAAATATATTTTTAGTTTATTAATTTTTTTTTCTAATTTTAATCCAATTAAAAAAGAAGAAAGTTCTACCGTAAGTAAGTACCTACCTATTTATTTCTTATAATATTTCCGCACAAACTATTTGGTCGAAAGAATATTCTACCAAAGTGGTTTATGAAATTTAATCCAGCAATGTTCAGGAATTTAGAAGAAGAAAAGACAAGGAAATTGAAAGGAGAGTTAAAGCGGGAAGCACGGTATTTGGTAGACTAAACAATGTAAGTTTCTGCTTTCTTTATCTAACGTTAGATATGCTTTCTTTTACATTGCAGACATGCGCATGGTCCAGATCCCAAGATACGGCCGAAAAACCGCGAATTTTCCATTTTGCCTGATGACAGTGGAAAATTTTGTTGGTGAAAAGTCCGGTAAGTGCTTTAAACTTTCTTGACATATTTTAGGTCAAAAAACGGCCAAGTGCGAGTCGGACTCGCGCACGAAGGGTTCCGTACCATTATCTATAAAATCGGCAAAAAAAAAAAAAAAAAAAAAACACGTTTGTTGTATGGGAGCTTCCCTTAAATATTATTTTATTTTATAGTTTTATATAATATTATTATAATATTATATAATTTTAATTTAATTATTTATTTTTAAAGTGAATATATAACTAAATATTCTGTGAATATTTCAAGCGTCTACCTGTTGCCGTTATCAATATCGAGCAAAAACGAGCAAAAAAAATCACGTTTGTTGTATGGGAGCCCCCTTAAATATTTATTTTATTCTGTTTTTTAGTATTTGTTGTTATAGCGGCAACAGAAATACATCATCTGTGAAAATTTCAACTATCTAACTATCACGGTTCATGAGATACAGCCTGGTAACAGACATAAAGACAGACAGACAGACAGACAGACAGACAGACAGACAGACAGACGGACAGACAGCGGAGCCTTAGTAATAGGGTTTCCGTTTTAAACCTTTGGGTACGGAACCCTAAAAATACATATAAAACAGAAATGTTAGTATCTAATCATGGAAAGTTTCGGTAACAGTTTGCAAAATTCATTTTTTTTAATTTCTGAAAAACGTCCAAATGTAGAAAATATGTGGAACATCTTTCTGCTTTTGATTTTTTCTAATACCTATCTTACATGTATCGAATACTGAAAAAATGGAAAAAGCAGAATTTTTCATCTTACGACAGTTGACCTAGGAAAATAAATCAAAATTCTAATCTCAGCGTCAAATTCAAATTTTTTTCAAATTAGTAGGTACCTGTATTAGGTAAAAGTGTGTTATTTCTGCAAGTATTATATTTTTTATTATCTAACAGTATACTGTGACTAAATGTATATTGTAGTAATTGATGTTAACATATAATTTACTGTAAGATTACTGGATAAAACATTGGACTGTTTCAATCTCCATATTAAGGTAGGTAGGTTTTTTTTTTTGCACGGTATTCATCTTACTCACATTTTTAATTTAAATTTTAATTTCTAATTTATTTTCAGATGTGTACAATTATGTCCGAAAAACACTCTCAGTTCTCTAGGTGAGAATAGAATTTAATATGGGTTATGGTGGAAGCCGAAAAGACATCTATAAATATGGTTGCTAAAAATATAGCAGAGTTGCTAATCAGTATGAACGATCGGCATTCGACAATAGCCCTAGCTCTCGATCCTATTTCATTTCTAAAGGCGTCTACTCCACATAGCAACTGAATCTTCAAAATGCGTAATAGTGCACAAGTTTTTACCAAGCCATAAGGAGGAGTGAGGACCCTATCACGGAGGACTACGACGTGCAGTGCAGCCAACGTCAGAGCTAGAGTCACGAGCTTTGCACTTCATATAGCAGCTTTGTTGCCTTCTTTTGCGATTATTCGACCGTCTTCAAATTCTACGACGAAATTTTTATTATTTCTTACTTTTCAGTGCAAATTTTTGAAGCCGGTACACTTTTTTTTAAAAGGTTTATTCTTCACAGATGTGAGGTAGGCTCACAGATCTCAGAAATCTACGAGGAAGGATCACTTCGATTCCCGAATTGGAGTTCTGTAAATATTTTGGAGGGGACAGCGCGTACGCAGTCCCCACTAACAAAAATTACGCGCCCGAATTATCCACATTAGGGATAATCGCAGGGGTCAGCCCACCGCAGTGCAATGGTGGGTCCTCGCCCCGGGGGAACCGCCTCCATGATCACGGTATCCCCCACGCCAGGTAAGTATGATTTGGTTTGGCCAACACTTCTATAAGGGAGCGGCCGCAATGTTAACGTAAGTGAGAGTTACAACAACGAGTAGCGACATCTGTGGGCAGCGCTGAGAACAGTTAACTCATTCTTTCATGAACTGAAAGTCTGTAGTGGCGTCACATGCCACAATCATATTTACAGACCTCAAATAAAATATGTCTTATATCCATGTTGTTATATAAAAATAAGGTTTAGACATGTTAAAATACAACTACAAATATTATAAAGCTGTAGTACCGAAAGGACCAACAAGGAAAGGACTAGAATAACAAAAAAGGTCAACAACACAGTAGGTACCTACTAATTATAATAAATATTTGAGTAAACTAGAATTTAATAGAGGCCGAGATCCATATACGAACGAATATAATATACGAATAATCTGACGAAACCTGAACATTTTGGAAACTGCTTATCTAATTTCCATCAAACATAGCTAAGAAGTAGGTAAGAACTAAACCAGCATTCAAATAAAAAACCGGATTGAAATCGGTACAGACGTTTGGGAGCTACGATGCGGCAGACTTTATGAAGCTTAAAACCTCTTTTTTCTTCGAAGGTTTAAAAAAATTGTGCATTTAAAACAAAGAGTATGTAATACAGTTGATTCAAATATTTCGTAGCAAGTAGATTTTGTGTCGAGTGTATTATAATTTTAACGGATTGAAGTGGTTTTTTTTTTCAGAGATAGTCGGAGAGCCGTCGAGTGACATTTTGGCGTCAAACACCTAAGTATTTGTACCTACATAGGTATAATTTTGGAAAGGGTGTGAACTCTATTCTTTTATAAACTAACTCAATTGCAATAAAATGTATACAGTTTACCACTGTAAATATTTGTGGATGGGTTCTGATTTCCAGCTTGATGTTTTGTAGAGAGTACCTACCTAGTCCTTACTTTGACACAGCAAATTGGTAGTTATGTACCTAAATATTTTAGAATGTCTTCTCAGTGAAATTTAAAGCTATTAAGTAGGTATCTGGTATACCTAGTAGTTACCAAATTTTTTAATATGGTACGAACAAGATCTGTGGTACCAACCGTCTTCAACTTCTAATGTACTATTATTTCGAAAACAACGTTATTTGACTTACCTAGTCGTTGCCCCACGACACGTCTTTTATGTCTTCAGCAGGACTATGGAAAATGACGACAGTAGGACTTCTGAGAGACCTCAGCCAGCATGACCTAGAAGAATAATAAATAAGCCGACGTGGGCTACATTATGCCGATCTGGACGCTGAACTACCAGTTGGATTTGATTTTTTTATGCATTTGGGAAGGTTATTATAGGCTATTTAACATCACGCTACCTATCCTAAGGGAGTGAAATGGGGTGTAAACGTTGTATTTCTAATACAACGCGTACGAAGCGCGGGCATCTGCGAATGAAGTTTGGGAAGTCTAAAAAATTAGGACTAAAGTCTCATTAGTGGGTACACGCTCCTTTACCATAATACGATGATATGATTCTACAAAAGAAGAGAACTTAGGGGGCGGACTAGAATTATTTCGTAAATTTTGGTGGTACAAACCTATTTGGCAAGTATGCTGAGCGATTTTATGAGTTGACATGACTATTATGTATATTGAACAGATTATGAGGGTCTCTGTAATGTCTTCTTGTAAAGTCTAACATATCAGGTTTTATAAGAGCTTTGGATATAAATAGTACCTAAGAATGACCTTAAAAAGAAAACTAATTACAGTATTGTGAAAATTTTTAATGTTTGTCAAAATTTGAATGCATAAAAATTATATCTTATTACCTTTGATTATTCCTTATTACCTATATTATATTCTTAAAACTATATTTTGTAAATTATATGGACGGAACTGGTTACAACAGTACATTATGATCTTAATATTAACAAAATATAAAAATATATTTTAGACAATGAATGAATATTGAATAGTAAAAATTACAACTTTTTCAAGCAGTATCTCATGTCTTCATTGTCTTTCTATCTAACAGAAGTTATAACGCCTTAAAGTTGGTGCAACTAATAATTACGTCAATAATGCTAAAATTGGTATCATCTTTAAGCGCAAATAAAATGAAAATAGTCTTATTATAACACCTAACTAAATAAATGGTCTTAAAGTCGGGTTCACCCGAGTTGCCGTCTGTTGAGGCCTTTCGCGGCCTATGTCGAACAGTTCCCACTTCCCGGTTCGGCCTGGCAATGATATGGAAATTACCGACTCCCGACGGATTGGACAGGCCGAATCCTGTCCTGCCAACCGGCTTTATATTGTAACATATTGCCATTATTTGCACTAACTTCACAGCGTGTATATAGAACTATCAAACAAATCCCAAATCATCACTTGAGAACGGCTCGACCGATTTGGCTGATTGCCTGGAAAATTGGAAACTCGGGAAACACTGAAAGTGCTTTTTTCTATGGGATGGGGCGGAAAGTATCCAATAAAACTACCAAGTAGTGGGATATTATTGTGCTGTAACTGTTTTATATTTTTTGTTTGTGGAAACTTTCAGGAATCATAGTGAGCAGCTTGATATCTTAAGGAACTTTAAGATATAATTAATTCAATGTATTGCTCACATATTATATTGATGGGATTGGGTGAGCAGTGATATTATAATAATATGAACAACGCTGGGTAAATTTAACTAATATTATAAATGCAAAAGTGTGTGTGTGTGTGTCTTTCTTTCATATCGAAACAGAGATAGTTGGAGGGATAAAATTCTTATGCCACATTTACATTTCTAAATTTTCCACAGGCGAAGGCAAACATATTACGCATATTTTATGTGTTATCTATATAACATTGTGAAACAGGCCTCAAAGTCACTAAAACGAAATGTCTTGCCATTATAATAAAAACGTCCATGACAATGTATGAACACTATGCTAAATTGTCACGTAACAAAGAAGGCAGTTTACTATAATATCAACAATTCACACATTCTATAATTAGAAGGAAACAACGTTCAATACAAAGACTGTTCATATTATTTTTAAATGCAAAATTTATGGAAATTGGTCCAATTTCTTAAGGGTCCTATATCCATAATTTGTATGGGGGATAAACTATTCCCAATTTCTCTGTCAGGTAAATAATCCACCTGTGTCAGTGTAATTTGTTATACCATTACCCTTCAATTTATTATATGAAACAGGGGCAAAATAATCCTTTATTCTAACACCCATATTTTCTATTCAATAAAACCAATTGAAAAAATAGCAGCTATTTCACTTAGATATATTGAATAAGTAACTATGCTAAATTACAGTGACACAGGTGGATTATTTACAGAGAAATTGGGAATAGTTTACCCAGGAAAATTATGGATATAGGAGCCTTAATACAATATTTTTAGAATAAAATGAAGAGCTTGAGATATATTAAGAATATTTTGTTTGAAACAATAAGTAATTATACAAACAGCTAAAAAAGTATGGCTTATATTCTAAATTATGAAATGCAATATCATTACTGGAAACAATAAGGATCTTTATAATAAACTCAGTTAAACAGCTGTTTAGTTATAATATGTTTTGTTTCCCTCTATCCCATTTAATGACAGATTTGTTTAGGGTTGTCAAGCATCAGGATAAAACCAAAACAGACTCTTGTTCAGTTTTTGTCAGAAATAAGGATGTTGACAATTTTTTGGAAATACTTTTAAATTATACCTGTAAGATTTATTATACCGAATAAAATAATCAGAAAATTTTAAATTTGTATTTTCATATTACATATTAAAATCATGTTTTTAATTTCATTATTCAAATTCCCGCGAAAACTATGATGCGCGAAACAACCTTGACTATATTGACAGACAGTTATTATAATATAGTTATTAGTCTGTGGTTATTTATTTGACATTTACTTAGAAATTACGTCACTTACCATTTGTGCAGTCACGTGACCGGAAGTATGAATTTTAGCTTTTTCATTTAGAATTTAAAA
This sequence comes from Nemapogon koenigi, assembly GCA_963924495.1. NCBI lineage: Eukaryota > Metazoa > Arthropoda > Insecta > Lepidoptera > Tineidae > Nemapogon > Nemapogon koenigi. The sequence goes on from OZ004641.1 coordinate 8,210,374, forward strand.
AATAAATACTTATTGAACAAATAAATTATTATTATTTTCAGTGTTGTACGTTATAGACTATATAAAATATATTTTCTTTTACTGTCAACACCCCTATTGACCCCATATACTATAACACAATCATTAAAAAAAATTGTATATTATATTATAGTTTTTAACAGTGTCCAACATTGTTACACAAATGTCTGACTTGTATTATGCCACTTTCCATTTTCTAGATCTGGCAACCCTAGATTTATTAGATAGTGTGAAAACATAATAATTATAACTAAACAGTTATTCAACGAGAGTCTTACTTGTAACTCTAACTTAAGAAACAAGTAATATTAGAAGGCACTTATAACTTATCTCTTAGCTACCTTATAACAGCAACTTGTGTATATAAACGGCTACGAACATAGCAGTCATCATTAACAGTAATGATTTCTTAAGATAATTAGAACTGTTACATTCATCTGAAGAGCAATAACACTCTTCCCAATAATCACCATTATCAAACACACCCCAATTACAGACTCCCGTAACTCCTGTATCTGCTACGGAAGCACATCGTCTTATCACTTGGCGCCATCTTCCATCCCCTGAAATTATAATAACAATGATCAATTTCTAACAATTTTAACAAGGTTTTACCACATCTGAATCTAAAAATCGAGAAGCCAGATTTACCAGTCACTTTGGTATCAAGGTAGGGCACAAAATCTTATAGTATAGTTGTAATATATAAAAGTGGGTGGTAGATATTAGGAAAGCGCTGAGATAAAGACCTGACAAAAACTGGATAGGCCCACTATCTAATTTGGCTGGAGAGTTGTCCAAAAAGCTTAAGTCTAGCAACCCAAGAGGGGTTTATCAGCTAATATTATTTATTAATGTTTAATATATAATGGACAACATTTCATTTTTCGTAAGGTACCAAAATTCGAAAACCGTTTGGAGATTACATGCTAGAAAGCTTATTTTTCATTTTTTTTATTTTTTATATCCTTTAATTTTCGAGTTATTTTAAAAATACTGAAATATTGAAAAATAAGGATTAATAGGTGCCCTAATCTGTGCTAACCCTCTAATTTAAAAATACAAATGTCTGTTGTTAGTTATTGAACTCAGGTGTTGCCTTCTATTAATTTTACCCATTTTTATTCCATTTGAAGCTAAATTAATAATTATTCTTTAAATATAATTATAAAAATACTTCTTTTATATAATATTTTTTGGAAGATTTGCTAGTTTCGAATGGGCTATCACAGGAAATATATTTATGAGTGAAACCGCGGACAAAAGCTAGTATTACTATATACATTATGAATAATGTTGTAGGCGATTTGAGTTCCGGCTACGGCAACACCTATTTGGAACACGGTATATTATACTCTTTGCATTTCTATAACGTATACTCTGTGGCTTGACTGACACTATCAGTCACTTTCTTTGGGTGACAGTTTATATTTCTTAATTTTAGTCCTAGCTAAGGTTTTTAGTTTATAAGTCCTCAGAATTTATAAAAATTCATAATTAAATTAAAAATATAAAAAATCAACCAAAAATAAAATATAAAAATACGTGTAACTTATTTTTTAATATATTTTTAATTAAAGTAATAAAAATAGGTGATAAAAAAAATTAAATGTTGTCCATTCAATTTGTATAGATGAACAACTAAGTTCATAGCTTTTGTCACAGTCTGTCAGTTACATCTATTAAAAGTAGTACCTACTTACTTTCGGAATTCAAGAAATAATGAGTTCTTCTTGTAGCTCCACCAATGTTAATTGATGATTAGTATCAATATGCCGATTAATCGTATCTAAGAGGATCCCGCCGACTGTGATATGTCTTAATAATCACAATTATCACAGCATGGGTAGGATTTCCATCATGTTATGATGGAGTTAGAATAGGCAGGCATGATGACTAAAAAATTCTAATTAGTCTGTCAGTTAGATTATCAGAAAATATTGGACACTATTTTTTCTTTTGTCAATTAAACAAAAAATTATGAAGAAAAATTCATGTCTGACTAAATAGAATAATATTTTGTTTACCCTATCATCTTCCCTATTGTTTTATATAAATTTAATAGAATAGAGTTTACCCGAACACTGACCAAAACTACACCTATAAAACAATGTAGGTGTACACGTGTCACAAGTTTGTTCTAAATCCACACCCTTCATATTGCAGCTTACTTGTAGAATTAAAGATATTATAATGCTAGTTCATTCCGCACATTGATCTAGGAATTTTTTGAAGTGAAACTTTTAGACAAGTTATAGAAAAAATTCGTTAGACATAGCCTCACAAATACCATCGGCTAAACGAGGGAGACTTGGTCTTCCGCTGGGTACCCTGGAACCGTAACACGGTTTCGGGAGCTGTAAAGCAACCCGTGAAGAAAAAAAAAAAAAAAAAAAAAAAAAAAAAAAAAAAAAAAAAAAAAAAAAAAAAAAATTTCAATAGGTGTTAAAAGTAAGGTGTACCTCTTAATAAAAAATACAGATGGTGCTCCCATTAACAATAAATTCATTTTTATTCAATTCTAGCTGTGCCTTGCAGTAGCACCCGCTCCTTTGGGTCATAGGGTGATGTTATATAGCCTATAAACCTTCCTCAAGAACTGGGCTATCAAATACAAAAATATATTTTCAAATCCAACTGGTAGTTCCAGAGATTAGCGTTCAAACAAACTATTTAGCTTTATTATTAGTATTGATTTAATTATATTAAAAAAAATCTAAATCAATACCCTTCACCCCATAATATTCTGCTTCCATATGTCCAACACTACTATCTCTCTTTATGATTCCACTCCACACAAAAATTGATAATTGAATACTCAATAATATAGTATGATAACAATTAGTAAAAATTTATCTATACTAATATCTTCTATCTTTATAAGAGGAAAGATTTGTATTTTTGTATGTTTGTGTGTATGTTTGTATGTTTGTAATGAATAAACTCAAGAACGACTGTGCCGGTTTCAAAAATTATTTCACCATTGGAAAGCTACATTCACCCTAAGTGACATAGGCTATATTCTATTTTCAAAAAAAAATTGGGATTCTTACTAAAACTTAAATAATGTAACCCAAGGTGTAAAAAAATTACCTAAGAAATTCCTTACATCGCGTGCGCTGCGAAAACTATCGACGATAGAAAAAAATTATGTACTACGACTTTGCAGAACACATCATTATCTAGTGTCGGGATAGCATATGTCTAACTATTATAATTAAGTCACAATAAGTGTTCTTTTATTTTAAAAATTTAATTAAAAAGCCATCGTTAGAAAAGGTTCTTTATTTGTACCTTGCTATTATTCCTTATAGGGGTAGGGGTAGGTATAGGGTATATTTTATATTTAATAAATTCTTATTGGTTGGTTATAAATAATTAGCCTTTGCAGATTCAAAGCAGAACAGTTATTAAATATTTTTAACAGAATTTGCCAATAATACTTACATATGAATCCTTTTGGTCCTTGCCGAGTAACTTTCATACAGAAAGAGCCAGGCATATTAGATTCATCACTGTTACATTCTACAGCAATATGACTGTTCTTGTTAAATGGCTTGTATGCACCACAAGTATCTTCTAATAGGTTTTGTGAAGATGCACACTGATAGCAACGAACACACAAGCCTGTGGAAATTTTAAAGTTATTTAGGTAAAGAGTAAAGGTAGTTTTTACTTTGAGAAATTATTACGAATTTCTAGTCCAATAAAAATACAAACCATAAGGTATTAAAGATAGTATTGCAACAAAAAGTGATATACAATGCATGACTTATATTTAGGCAATATAAACCGTAAAAACTGGTAAAAACAAAGTTACAAGAAAAGTTTATAAACTTGTAACATCAAACAAAATAACAAATAAAATCATAAAATGACAGAAGGAAGGAAATTAGGAAACACGCCCCGCCCCGCTTGCTCGCTTCGGCGAGTCCGCATAAAGGCCAGCCATGGATTTCCCGGCCCGAGAATGCTCGGTCCGAGAATGCCCGGGCAGGAATTGGTGTACAGGCTTCCAATTGTTGGGCCGGGCATTTTTGGCTGAGCAATCTCGGGCCGGGAATTCTCGTTCCGGACCGAGAAAGGCCGACCCAAGAATTGGAAGCCATTTCGTATGTACACGGATTCCTGGCCTGGGAATTCTTGGTGTGGGCATTTCGGGTTGAACAAAAATGGTCCGGGGCAAGAATCCGTGTACATTGGAAGAGAGTTATTGGCTATATTGGCCGATCGTGATGTTCCAGTAGTTCCGGTTGTGTTTATGGCTAATGTTTTTTTTTATTTTGGCGAGGGACGGTTTATTCGATCGCTTTGGATAAAAAATAACGATTAAATCTATTCTAATATTATAAAGAGGAAAGATTTGTATTTTTGTGTGTGTGTATGTACATGTTCAAACGTAATGAATAAACTCGAAAACTACTGTGCCGCTTTCAAAAATTCTTTCACCATTGGAAAACTACATTCACTCTGAGTGACATAGGCTACCTATATTCTATTTTCAAAAAAATTAGGGATCCTTACTAAAACTCCAATATTGAAACCCAAAGTGTAAAAAAATGACCTAAGAAATTCCTTACATTGCGTGTGCTGCGAAAACTATTGATGATATAGAGGTAGTGGTAGTGGTAGAGGGTAGGGGTAGGGGGTAGGAGTAGAAGTAGGGGTAGGGATAAGGGTAGGGGTAGGGTATATTTTATTTTGTTCGTAAATATCCACGGACGAAGCCGTGGGCGGAGTGCTAGTAATAAATAAAATTGAATACTAGCTTTGACCCCTTACATGTCTAAAAATTTTTAAAAACATTTAAATAAATTAATACAATATCATTTAAGGGGCGGTGGTCAAGGTCATCTTGTATCTGTCAAAAATATGGCAAATCTAAGTTAATCCTGGAAACGTGAGTTTATTTATACGACATTTCCTCACCCCAAAAGGATTGTTATTATTTGAAATTGAATTGAGCCATATTTTTATTATTCAGGGTTCTAAAGAGCCGTAGTTTTATCGAAAAGGCAAAGGCACGTTTCCAGGATTAACTTAGATTTGCCATATTTTTGACAGATTCAGATGACTGAGAGCCACAGGTCCTTAAATATATAAAACTGTCGTGTCGCTGACTGACTGACAATCAACGCACAGCCTAAATAACTGAAGATATAAATATGAAAATTGGAAACTATGAATGGAGGAGTATAGAGGTGCACTAAAAGAGGATTTTACGAAAACAAGGGAGTGAAACGGGGTGTAAACGTGGGCATTTTCGATCCGTGCATTCCTTTAATATGCTAAACCCACATCAGCGACAAGCCGTACATAAGTCAGCAAACAGTCTGCTGAAATAACCAAACCTGCTGCAGGGCCGGGTCCATTGGAGTCCGTTGTTGCTCGACCGCTCTTCCCTCTCAGCCGCGTTCGGGTCGAGGTTAGGGCCTAAACCAGTTCGCGAGGGGCAGCTGCTCCTTGTATTTCTGCGCCTGTGCAAAGAGGGCCACTTCAGCGCAATGCGACCCTGCGGGCCCTTAATATTATTGTTTTTTTTTTTGTTTCTCATTCTCCAAAGCATTCTCCATTTTCATGGAAGGCAAAGGGGTTTACCCATACAGCCAAGTCTTCTTGTTATTTTTTTTATGGCTAAAGGGGCTAGCACGACCGTACATCGGTGTCATTAAAATTTGTTCTTCTTCTTTTACTGTGGCTCCATCAATGTTTTAATCGATGATTTGCCAATATCAAGTATTATAGTCGTTATAGACTATAGGGCCCTTAAGATGATCCCGCTGACTGTGAATAATCTATTAAAATCAGATTTGCCCATCATGTCACGACGGAACGCATGCGTCGTTCGCCATGACATTATGTAGAATCGTTTTCTTCTTCTTTTATTGTGACTTCGTCAATATTAATGATTTGCCAATATTAAGCTTTGAGTATTTAAGACTGGAGACGGGAAGAGCTAAATCACCGAACAATTTTTTCTGCCACTTTTGGCGGGAGGGGAGGTAAACGTCTAGTACTAGCCCCTGTACCACTGTATTTTTCTGTCGTTTTATTGTCGCAACGGATTTTACGTTATATGATGATTATGTTAAAATACAAACATAATAATTATAATTAATGATTGGAAACACTATGTTTCAGCAAGTTTGACGTCCTAGATCGCCTTTCCCATTTAAAACATCACAATTAACTATTTTCCTAGAGCTCTGTCTTGCGACACTAAACGATACCAACAAAATCTAAGGTTACTTATTACTGCGCTGGGGAGTTAGCACAGATTTTGACAGCGACACTTTCGTTTCGGTCGAATGGCCTTGAACAGGCCAAAACGTTCATGTCCAACAAGGACCGGCCAGAGATAGCCCGGGGCCGAGAGGTCCGGCCCAACAATGTGCGGGCAAATTCCGTGTACTTGTCTTTGTCCGGCCAAGCAAATTGCTCGGCATTCTTGTGCAGGGCATGCCCGGTCCGGGCTATCTCTGGCCGGTCCTTGTTGGACATGAACGTTTTGGCCTGTTCAAGGCCATTCGACCGAAACGAAAGTGTCGCTGTCAAAATGTATGCTAACTCGGCTGGTCAGTTTAACTGGTCAAAGGGGGAAAAATTGGCGAAAGGGGAAGCCCGTCTATGGCCCCTCCATAGGCTTAGTACTCTATGATATTAAGTAATACAGCCATAATAGTATCAATAGCTGATATTATCCCGCCGCCGCCGGCGCCGATTATTATTATTAGTTTTATTTTTTCTTTGATTCCAAACTTTCTATTTTTAGATATTGCTGGAATAATTTTGTTTTAACAACTATGACTAGATCTGTTCCAGTGTAGAAAAGGTTGCAATCCCGGAGACATTGTCGGCGCAATGGCGATTGCCCCAGCGTCTTTCATCCGACCTGAAGGCTTCCGGCGGAAGCTACCTACACTCACCTCCACACACACACAGTCACACACTTGCTTGACTCTGTGTACGGAAGGGAAGTTTTGTAAATTGTAACGGTCACAAGTGGATCCGTAGGTCGAGTACCAGTTGCAAATGTCATATCGAGTAACTTTACTACCGCGTAAAGTGAGTAAACTACACTCACGGTGAGAACCGACAACATGCGAGTATGAGTTACAAATGCTTCTAACTTTTCAGTCAACGTTTACTCACCGTGAGTGAGTAAATCAGTCAAGGAAGCCGACCAAATTTAAAAGAATGCTATCTAATATTGTGCTCTTATGGGAAGATGCGGTCTACCGAAACCAGCCGGGTTACATCTTGTGTAGTCATTCACGCCACAGAGCAAGTAAATTCACGCCTCCCTCTCGGTCAATGTCAACAACAACAAAACTTGTTTGTTTGTTTACTTATATTTGTTTCTGAGATTTGCGACTTTCTTTTAATAAAAATGAAGACGGGCACGTCGCAATTAAAATTAATGATAACGTTCAACAGTAAGTATAAATACTATGTACTTAAGAGTGCTAAAGTTTTAAATAATAACAAGTACCTATGTACATTATGTTTTGTGATTTCGTTTATTATTTATAGACATGGAGACCTTAGCAAACCCTCCAATACGTCAAGAGGTCGTGCGACGAGTCACATGCGTTGGGAGGAATTGGTGTCTCTGCTGAATAGTGACTGCAATGGAAACACAAAAAGCAGACTGGCAGGGTTGGAATTGCCTGTCCTAAAACTGGTTGGCAGCAACTAGGCTGCATGTCGAAGAGGCAGGACCTCCACAGGTATATATTTTTATATAATCATGCTACAATATTTGTTCTTTTGTATTAATTATATTATAGTCTGCGCGATAATCTTTATTACTGATTAATCTGCATATTTACTGTAGAATGTTGCATATATATCACTGGATAGCGAAATCATACCATAATATTGGTTGTACCTCCATTAATAAAAAAGAAGATAATCCTTAGTTCTACATACAAACTGTGGTGCACATTTTTCATTTTATGTGCTATTGCTAGGGAACAATATACTTAACAGTGAAAAGTTTTTTTAATTGGCACAGTAATTTTAGTGAGATATGAGAATTATTCAGCAACTACGTCCACTCTACTCCCCAGGCGGTTGTCTGCTTTTGATAAATTAGAGGTATTATTTTTCAGATGCTGTTTCACCCACGCATGCTGAAGTCACTCCTCGTCGTATTCCCCGACGACGAAATGAACGGTCGCCTCGAAGGCGTCTGAGGCCAGCTGAAACGGAGCAGGCTGCAGATCACTTTTTCCATTCCGATGAGGCGTGGAGAAATTTTTTGATGCAGCAGCACAGGGACCAAATGGAACAGCATAGGGATAACATGCATCAAAGGCAGCTGGAGAGAGAAGACCAAAACATGCAGCATAGGGAGTGGGCGGCATTGGCAGCAAAAGTAATTCAAGTCTTAGATAAGTTAGCCAATAAGTAGTTACTTAGAAATAGGTTTAATAAGATAGTAGGTAAGAATTTAATTTAGGATAGGTTATGCTATGATTAAAATTAAAATACACATTTAATTATTGTCTTTTATTCCTGCAATCTTCTAATTACTTGGTCTCTTATAATTCGTCCTCTTATCAAGTCTGTGGTATGTTCTTCTCTATCTACTTCTTCCCTCCCTTCTTGTTCTTCAATAGGTCTCAACTCTAGAAATAAAATAGATTAATTAAATCTTCCATTAATATTTTAGGTATATGTTCAAATTAAATTTAAGATGGATCTTCTCGCTCTTTACATTTCAAGTTCATTTATTTCTATCCAAAATTGGTGCTGTGTAGATCATAACCTACCTATATCTTCCTCTAGGTCTATAATTTCAAAATTAAGACATATATCTACAACAGGCTTGTATGATTTTGGCACATTTTGTTGGTTGGTAATGAAGAACCCTGTCTTTATTCAAACAATGCCAGCGGTTCTTCAGCCTCCCAAATGTGTTCTCTATAATAACTCTGGCTGCTATGTGTTTTTTGTTGTAATATGCTTCTGGAGTGTCCGGAGCAGCATAATGCACTGGTACTTACCTCTGGATATTCTAGATATAATTGTGCATTCCATCACCCCTACTTAAAGCCACTTTTTGAAGGGTAGAATAGGTCTTTCAGATTTAGTACAAAAAAATGTAATGTGTAGATTATACCTACCTTTTCTTCTAAGGAACTCGCTAAGAGGAACTCAACTCTGCGCACAAGAATACGAAACGAATATCCTTTTCGTAAGGCGGTATCTTTTTCTGAATTCCATAATTATAATGTCGTGCTCTCGCTGTTGCTGCAAACATCCTCCAGGCAAAATAAAATCTTGCTGCCATTGTTATGATTAGTTTTACACTTCGCAACTACTAATACTAACAACTAACAAAAATATTAATAACAATAATAACATAAAACGAATGAAAACAACAATAATATAATAAATTAAATAAAGGTAATAGCAACTCCCGCGGTAATGACGCGGCGGATGAGCTAGTGAGAGCCGGTGCAAGCATGTCTGTAATTGGCCCCGAGCCCCTAGTGCCCCTGCCTAGCGGCTGGTTTGCATCACAACTCAAACAGAGAACAAAATGCATGCACAATCTCGAATGGCATAATCTTATGGAATGTAGACAAACCAGGGCAGCTCTACCAACCATAAACACAAGACTCTCAAAAAAGATCTTGAAACTAAAAAGAACCCAACTAAGATCGGTGACTCAAGCCATCACTGGTCATCAAAACGATACTAAAGAAACCTAAGGTAACTTATTCAGGTAATCTGGTCAGTTTAACTGGTCAATGAGCAAGAAATTGTGTTGTAAATTTTTATGAAAATATAAATAAATTGTTTATTACCTACATTTATAAAAATTTAAAAAAACTATTACTTCATGCCTTTTTTGTCTTTGTAGTACTTGTGACACTATGAACTTTGGGAATGTACAATTATTTTGAGAATTACTCATCTATCTATCTATCATCACGCCTTTCATCCCAAGAGGGGTAGGCAGAGACACTCGAATGCCATTTGTTACGATCCTGACATGTAACCTCTTTTGCTTCTTTTATATTCATTATACCTTTCTTAGGCTTAGTACTCTATGAGTAAGAGTCAAGAACCTATGTGCACCCGAGAAATAATATAATTGATGATATAAATAAAAAAGATTAAAATTAACAATGTTTTTTATTACACTTAGTATAAAGTTAATTTAAGTAATAGGTACTATTTAATCACACAGAAAAGTTTACTTAGTTAAATTTATTTAACAAGAACTTTCCAATCATATATATCTGAAATATATGAAAATTATACTAATCCTACTATCTATACTAATATTATAAATGCGAAAGCAACTCCGTCTGTCTGTTGCCTTTTACAGCTAAACCACTGCATACTTTCATACTAAAACTTGCCAGTGTTGTACTGATTCTATATTGCACCTGTCTATTAGAATCCTTCTAGTGAGGCTTTTAGAAATTCCACAAAACGGTTCAGGTTCATACTGTGTATCCTTAGCTCCTGCACATGCCAAGAAGTCAGCAAATGACCAGCTTTGAAGATATAGTATAAGAGTTGATGGCCAAGTTGCTGTCTGAGTGTATTGGGAAGGATATAGGCTGCTTTATTTTAAATCATTTTTTATATTTAATTTTAGTATAGGCCCCACAGGCGAACAGCTAGTTGTATTATATATGTGAAAGTTTGTCTTACAATATCTTGAACATGATGATGGAAAGCAAGACCACAAGGGACTATCCATAGTTCTATACTATATAGATAGGAAGGAAGGGAAGGGGCTGCTCCAACAAAAACTATTATTAATTAGGTACACTACATTATGATAGAATTTAAAATAATGTTTTTTATTTATTTATTTACTGAATCCTATTGTTACTATGCCAACCTTTGTTAAAATAGGTAATTGAACAGCCTGTCAATGAAAATACAGTACATCTTTCTTCTACTTCATTGTGGCGACCGTGACAGCACTGGATGGATTTCGATGATAGATATTATGGTAAGCCCTGGAATCAAATTTAATTTAATTAGGTTCAACAATTTTTTTTTGTTCGTCGGAAGATGTGAAATGGTTTTTTTATTTATTTGAACCCTATTGTTTTATTACTATGCCAACCTTTGTTCAAATAATTGAATCAATGAAAGTATATTTATAAATGTGTTATTTCATTATGCCCTAGTAATTTATTTTTTACGAATACTCTAAGACGGCCAGCCGTTCTTCCACACATCTGTTATGATGATGATGCTGTGAAAACAGTGAAATGAGTAAAGAAATATTAGTTTAGAAGTTGATATGAGATTCTATTTTGAAATCTATCTAGGCTTGTTTAGTTATTAAACGAACACAAACGGAGAACAACATGATAAACTTACTATGTACCTGTATTAGGTATTTAGTTTAATCTCAGACAGTTTAAAAACTTTAACAAAATGAAAATATAGAAATTAATTAACTACACAATCACTGCGATTTAATTTTGTAAACAAAGGTACCGACATCATCACAATAACGTCATAATATAGACATCCGGTAGTAGTAAAAGACAATAGAAGTTGGGCCAACAATCATTGGCTTTGGCTTCCATTTCTCGGGTCGGGCATTCCACCCTGAGCAATTTTGTTCCGCGGCGAGAAAGCCCAGGCCAAGAACGCCCGGCCCAGGAATCCGTGTACATTGGCTTCGGAATCCTGCCCGGACATATTATGTTCGATCGGTAAAGCCCGACCCAAGAATGCTCAGGCCGAGAAAGCCCACCCCAGGATTCCAACGCCATGTACACGGATTCCTGGGCCGGGCATTCTCGGCCTGGGCATTCTTGGGCCGGGCTTTGTTGGCACCCGCTTCGGCCGTTGAATGAAACTGTAATGTTGCTATGCTAGCGGGACAAATATTAAAATGTGAGCACAGGTTACTATCATTCGCCTTATAAAAATCACATCACGTATTTTATCCCATGAGGGGTAGGCAGAGACTATTGAATACCATTTGATATTACCTAGACATAGGTACGTCTTTCGCCTCCTTTATAGCTATTAACTTCTTCACCTCAAACATATTATATATAACATGGTTCTCAACCCAAACACTTAAATCGGTAATACCTACCCTAATAATAAGCGTACGAAAAAAATGTTCTCATCGAAAGCTGTATGTACTTGCACTCATTATACAGAGAACGAAACATTGTAAAATGTGTGCGAGTCAGGGTCAATGTCATTCAAATATTTTTTAATAAAAAATCGATTCAGTAGCAAATAAATGCTGTTCGACACAACCGTGCGGATACATTTTTAGGGTTCCATACTCAAAGGGTGTCAACGGAAACCCTATTAATATATAGCTGGTAGGTAGGTATTTAATTTTTTTTTTATTTTTATTTTATTTTATTTTGACACAAACAGTCATTAAACAAAGTAGGTACATATACAAGCAATAAAAATACAACAGACCTAACAGTGTCGATACTTTGATATAATACAGTCAAATTACCAACATGCAACGCGTTATAAAAGAAAATAATAGGTACACTAACCACAATAAACAACCTTATCTTACAATCTAGGCTAATTTTAAGGTTTCCAATCTCTCTTGTACGAATCTTTTAAAAGTGCACAAAGAGTTATTAAATATATCTATATCCGAAAAGTACCTAATCATTATACAATTTCAGAGAGCGAATTATAAAACGATTTTGTGTATAGTTTTTCTAGCATGTGGTGGGACAAACATTCTCGAGTAAATATCCTGCAGCTCCCTATTTCTTGGTGGACGGATAAGTAGACGCGAACGATCAATAAATGGAATCTTTTCCAGAATAGAAGGACAGTTTATTTTATTGTTAACAATTTTATATAAGAAACATATATCAAACAGAATACGCCGCCGGCGAAGGGACAACAACTTAAAACCTTCAGTGAATCATCGTAAGAAGTATCTGCTACATAATTACGGTAGTTTAGATGTTTTAAAAATTTTAATTGAATTTTTTCAATTCTAGAAACATGCCATTGGTAGGAAGGACTCCAAACGACACAAGCAAAATCAATTACCGACCGAATGAATGCAAAATATAATAATTTTAAAGTTGAGCTATTTTTAAATGGTTTACCTACGCGATTTATAAATCCCAGGTTCCTGAACCCACGTTGAACTATTTCATCAATATGACAGTTAAAAGATACTTTTTCGTCCATTATTATTCCAAGATCACGAGTCCTTTTAACCCTTTGAAGGGTGTGATTATTGAAAGTATAACGGTAATGTGTAGGTTTCTTTTTCCGCGTATAGGTTATAACGTGACACTTATCAATGTTAAGGAATAGTTGATTAAGTGAACAATAATTGATAAAGGCAGCTATGTCATTTTGAAAACTATAACAATCATCAAAAGATGTTATTTCTTTATATATGTTTGTGCCATCTGCGTAAAGCAGGTGGCACGAGTTACTGAAACAGCTACCAATATCGTTGACATAAATAGAAAACAATAGGGGTCCCAGGTGAGAGCCCTGGGGAACTCCTGAGGGTATGGGTAGGAATTCTGAACAGTATCCCTTTAAACAAACAGCCTGATTTCTATTACGTATGTACGAGTCAATCCATCTAATAAGCGAGCCGTGTATACCGATTCCCAGCAGCTTCTCAATCAACATGTCGTGATTAATTTTATCAAAGGCTTTTGAGAAATCAGTATACACGACATCCACCTGTATGTTATTGTCCATAGCCTGCAACAGATAATCAGTAAAGCACGCCATATTGGTTTCCACACCACGACCCTTCACAAAGCCGTGCTGATTAAATGAAATATGATTACGAAGTAAACTCGAAAGTGTGGAGGTAATGATTTTCTCCAATATTTTACCCAATGTACATAATTTCGATATAGGTCTATATTCTGTTATTATGTCCTTCTTAGAATTTTTAGGTATTGGCGTTACAAATGTGTTCTTCCAACTCTTGGGGAAGACTCCATATTTAAGGGAAAGTTGAAAGATGCGGGTAATGGGTCCGACCAACTCATCAGCGCACTGTGAAATAAAAAAGGGATGGATACCATCCCATCCCGCGCCACCTTTCACGTCAACGCGCCGCAGCTCCCTCAGAACTATTTTTTCATCGACTTCAATAGAATGAATATCCAATACGCTATTATGATGATCGTTATTAAAATTCCGTGAAGGAGTCCGACAGACGGAGGATGATGAGGCTTCCACAAAGACAGAGCCAAAATAACTATTAAATGCATTACAAATATCCCGACCATTCGTGAAACTTTTACCTTGATAGAACATGGTGTGTGGGATATCATTGGGGGACGATCTCTTGGATTTGACAAAGGTCCAGAAAATTTTTGAATTTCTTTTAATCATTCTTTCTGAGTAGTCTATATAATTTCTATAACATTCCTTTTCTAACTTGTGAAATAGTATATACTCGATACCCGCTGTGGAAATATTCGCCATCAAAATATCCGTCGTTCAACCATGATTCGGTGATACAAATAATATCATAAGTACAGTTCAAAACAGCTGCAAAGAATTCATTCGATTTTGTCCGTAGTCCCCTCACATTTTGGTAATAAATTGAAAAAAGGATCAACAAAACGTGTTAGTAGCCGTCCATACCAAAGAGAATATAATCACTACGTTTTGTCCATACTCCATAGACGTCTTTTACTTGCTCTGTGCACATTGTATACTTGTAACTATGACAGGCCGAGAGTGAGTGTACACCAAGAAGTTTATAGAGATTGTTTTTACCATTGCTTTTTACTGCTGGTATAATTAAAATTAATAAGTACTTACCTCATATCGTCAAGCAGACCCAAAAATTGTGTTCTGCGCATCTAACGACCACTAGAACCGTCCCGTCCCGGTACCTACCTATGGCTATACATCAGATCAAAGGTGCACTTCTCGGTGTACGAGTGAAAAGTGAATTCTAGAGAAAAATACCTACCATAAATTTCTTTTTTTTATTAAATTTTCATTGGCAACTTTTTATACTGATAGATGTTTGGGACAATTTTCATTCATTTTAATTTAACTCTTTGCAAAGTGTTTGTCTGTGGTGTTTGTATTGTATAAAATTAAAACTGCCGATTGCCGCTTTTTCATTTCTATCGTGTATTCGTGTTTATTATCTTTTTCTTTCAGAATTACAAGCGTATTGTAAATAGTATAATAATGAAAAACTATCACAGCTTTATTCTCTCAGTTTTCATTGCATCAGTTATTTTACCACAAGGTTTGTAAATGTTTTAAAGTCTCTCCGGTCACGCCCAGTTTTTTGTTTTTATAATAACATTGGCATTATTTTGTTGTTTTCAGTAGTATTTGGAATAAAATGTTGGACATGTCGCTCTAACAATGACCCTAAATGTTCGGACCCGTTCGATAACAGCACAGTGCCTATTACAGATTGTATACAAGAGAAAGGCTTGGCTCATTTACCTGGACTGAGGCCTAGCATGTGCAGAAAAATAAGGCAAAAAGGTATGTATTTACTTACTTTGTGTCCACAAATAATAGGTAAACTTCACAGAAATTATATATATATATATGAGTGTATAGGTTTTTAGGTGCATGGCATGTGCATGTAAGTATTTGTATCTTTAAAACCTTAAAGTGCGTCCACATTAGACAAGCCAAGCACGAGCAGAGCCCATGGCAAGCAAAACAAGGTGACCACTTTAATGCGCATGGAGGGCGCTCGTAGACAATTTCATGTCTGCAAATCCCTTTGTATAATTCAAGAAACTGCCAACGGACAGATCAACCGAATGCTCATTGCATGCTCCCGGTGTGCTCTTTGAGGCTTTTGACTGTCCACACTCAACACTTGGCTCATGTAGTGTAGATGCAATTCAACCAAGAAGTTTTTACAATATGTTTTATGTTAGCACCAGCATCAGGGTTTGGATCAGGTTGTCCTTGGACATAGGCATCCTCCAGTATATGACACTTGCAGCATTCTCTTGCTAGTTTGTGCCAGGCAATTTGTCTTCCTACCTTTTTATTTGTCTACCTCTTTTTCCATTCCTGGACTACCACCATGTCACCTCTTTGTTCGGCCCATAAGCATTTCAGTCTTTTTCCTTCTTTTTTGTGGCATCAATTACCCCAGTAGCTTTTCTAATTTAGGATATTATAGCTTCCTTTTATCTCTCAGTTTAATGTGAAAATAAAGCTTTTCTCTATTTATTGTTGCATCTCATATTCAACCTTAATTTATTTGATTTTAACATGTGTCCCTAAATTTTTCAGTAAACGGAGAATGGCGCTATTTCCGTGATTGTGCTTACCTTGGTGAAGTTGGTATACGAGGTGATGAGAGGTTCTGTCTTATGAGAACTGGGACATACAATATTTTCATGGAATACTGCACTTGTAATTCTAAGGATGGTTGTAATTCTTCAACAACTTTTTTACCGAGACCTTTTGTATTGTTATCTTTATTAATAAGTCCATTTCTTATGATTAAGTTGAAATTTTAGAATATTATTACAACTTTTTTTGATACAGATTTCCAAACATTTTTTGGAAATTTCAATGTGCATTGATTTGTTTTGTCACCTTAGGTTAAGGTACCTAGCTTTTCAATACAGATTTTTAAGTTACTACCAAATGAATTTATTAGTCTCTGAGGTCTTGTGCCCAAAGTGGCTTCA
The DNA here is from genome assembly GCA_963924495.1 of Nemapogon koenigi. Lineage (NCBI taxonomy): Eukaryota > Metazoa > Arthropoda > Insecta > Lepidoptera > Tineidae > Nemapogon > Nemapogon koenigi. The sequence goes on from OZ004641.1 coordinate 8,227,053, forward strand.
AGGAATCATTGCATGCCCAGTACCCACCCAGTGATTTTTTATTGATTGATCAATTTTTTGACCTAGAAAAGAAGTAGGTATGTTTAAATTTAGGCTTACTTTTGATAAGATTTATTAATTATCTAAAAGTAATTTGCTTATATAGATAGACATAGTTTGTGACATTTGGCTGGAACTTTTAGTAAGGCACAGGAACACTGACTCTAAACTAACTATGATATGATTTCATTATGAATGTTGTTTTTAAATTTGATTGTTTCTGACAAGAATCTCATACAATACATAATATGTATAGCTAAAACAACTAAATCTGTCAATAAATAAATTTTTAACACTTAGAAATATTTGTGTTTTATGTCACAAAATGGCAGGTAATCTCGGTTAATTTGTGTAAAATAAATAAATTGAGTGTAGGATATTATATTTTTTCTTCAATTTTAAGAAATTATTCCATATACAACCCGTCGGAAATATCTGTGCACTAATTGACGTCATACAAACTGGAGGGTTAACAAACAAATTAAAAATATGTAGGTATAGGTTTAAAAAAAAGTTTATTCCAGTGATGTGCACAGATATTTTCGACGAATTTTACTTGCACATTAATATTGTGTTTTTAAGTATATTGGTATGTGTTTAAGTATATTTTTACTTTATTAATAATACTTCACTTTTTTAATGTGTCAACAATGAATTTAATTACCTTTGTACTATAAAGTGCCTTATGTACAATTATATATCTAAGACTGACTTCTATCCGTCCATTGTATTTTATAGGTTGAATATTTGTAATACAGTTTTTATACAAAAACTATTTCTTTTATTTACGGTTTATTGTTGGCTGATCATTTATGTACTGGCTATTTATCTTGTATGACTAAAATTTAGGATATAGAAATTAGTTTAAAATAACGTTTTCTGTTTTAAATTATATTTTATTTTCATTTAACAATACATATAAATACATACACAGAATCACCATGACACCATGATTTGTTATTAGACATAGTCCATTAAGTAGTAAATTTTAAAGTTAATACAAACATTAAAAAAGCATGAAGGCATCCATACCATAGGTGTAGGACGTAGGTATGTTATTTACAATGTCACACAATAAAAAGTTTTAAGTAATATAATTTTCAATAGTGGAAATAATTTTGCTGTTATGCCTGCATTTAAGTAACTATTTATTTATTTCATCACTTTCTTTTAATATAGAGGGAAATAATGGTATATGGTCATGGATGGTCTTATATAATTTATGTACAAGTACATACTTTTAATATCATATCTCTTTTCAAAAATTCATAAGTGCACTTGTTAGCCTATAACCTAATCTAATTAAAATATTCAAAACTTAAGTAAAAAATAAGTTCATAATAATATTCTCAGATAATTCTACACGTTTTGTACTGCTAAAAATGTGCAAAAAGTAAATTGAGATTTTTCTATCAGATCTTAAATAATTTGAGACAAGACATTATTTAAGTAAATTGATACAGAAACTTTTTTACTAGTATGTCCTACTATTGGTTAATAATTTTCTGAACAGATTCTTATATGTACTTTAGTTTATGTGCTTAGTTTAGGTAGAGGTATACATTTTATACACATATTTGTTGACGGTGGGAGTTGCAATGGTCCCAACAACAGCAAATTCATATATTATTTATTAACAATGAACATCCATATTTAAACAAAATTTCTCTTGCAAGTACTTCTTATTCACACTAATATTTTTCAGTTAGATTCCACCATTTTTTCTCACTGCCTCATGATAGTTAGCTCATGTCTGAGTTACCTCTTTGCTCTTTTTGCTGTGATTAAAAATATACGAGTAGAAATTATACTTGCAAGTGAAATGATTTCTTCAACTACAACAAAATATTGATGTATATAGATGCTCCTGGATAAGCTTTATCATCTCACTGGTATATTTTATATTTTTCTAATTATATGTAAAAAATCCGCCAATTTAAATGACTTGTAAATTTTTTTGGTCAAATGTTATTTTTATGGAATATCTAGAGAGAGATTTCTATTGGATGGACACATCTGTATACATCGATGTAACGATAGACTATTTAAAATTACTTAAATAATAATAAACCCAATGGTGCAATAAGTAAAGCCAAAGTTTTTCCTATCGTAGTTGCACTATTACAACTGTCGTGTTCGCAGGTTTCACAGAATAGTGTACTTTCGTAGCGTGCGTTGGCCGTGTTGGGGCATGTGTATGAATAATCATCAGCTCTCTTCCATGAGCATCCTCGGGTCACCACCAATTGGCCGTTTACTGGAATAAAAAGAAATAAAGTTTAGGTTATTGCTGGCGAGTATAATTATAATACCTAGCTGTATTCTTAGGCATTTTTACGCGCTTTATATTAGTTTCACCTGTAGCTTCGCTCGTGGAAACTTCAAACGCAACAAGAATTTATCCCAAAGCATTTCCGGGATAAAAGTAGCCTATATCACTCTCCAGCCTTTCAACTATCTCTATTATGTTGCTCTAATTTGACGTTTTTTTTTTTGCATTTCAATAATGGTCACGCGTAAAGCCGGGTCCAAAAGCATTACTTTCAATGAGAAAACATATTTTTCTGACGCGCGCTCTAGGTAGGTTCGTCTTAATGACACAATGACTAACATCTGCCACTAAATTAATTATGGACAATTAACAGTGATAATAATGGTGTAATTTTTTTTATTGCATCATGACATGTGACTTAATAACACATGCATATGCTGCTAACATGCTGGTAAGTGATTTACCTACCTATAATAAAAAAAACCGGCAAGGGGTAGAATAAAAGGGGCTGGGTGAATTTTAAAGATTTCTTTCGATCTCAAAAAAAACCTCGACATGTTTTTTTTGTACAGATAATGGATATAGGTTATATAGGTGGGAGAGTAATAGGTTCATTTTTATCTACGAAATAGGACAAGGGAAGGGTTGAAATTTATTAGCGCCTACAAAATATTTAAATAAACTTCGCGTTTCTCTTTCTCAGGCGCAAAATATATTACAGCAACAGGATTGCTGTTCTTTGCACTATTTCCACGCGGGAAAAACCTCTGGCAAAACCTAGTGATCTTATGCACCATAATTATATTGATGATAAATTATGGTATAAAACAACCGCGTTTATCTGTCTGTCTGTGACCTTTTCACGCAAAAAGTTGCGTGTTTTATTGCGGTTTTCACTATTATTGCTGTTTATTCACGAGGAAGGTTTACGAGTATTAAATATGAACCTATCATCTATAGGAGCTGAGTATTGAATCAAGTCGCAGATAAACTTAGATCCAGCGCGGTTTCATAGCATATGCTGTCTAATCCGTCAGAGATATAACAAAATGATGTAGGAAATAATTATGTAGATTAAAATGATCTACAAAAAAGTCCGCGGTAGAATATATATATCTCTAATAGATAAGTAGTTATAGGCATATTTGTGTAGGTAAGTACTCTTAAAATACCTATTAAAATTGTTGTAAACTCATTTAATTGTACCCGTGTGAAGCTGGTGGCGAGTTTGCTAGTTAAAAATATAGGTCACAACACAAGCACTTACCGTATTTCTTATCTTTCTTGCAAACAGTTTTTGATGTCGATAAGTAGGGGTAGCTAGGTCCTACATTTTGGTTGCAGTCTGTCAGTGTATATCTGAAGGTGTTTTCTGGTCTGCCTGGGTTGAATGGATCATGGCACAGGGGGTCCAGATCTGAACTGCAGGTCCAGCATCTTACTGATTCTCCTGAAATTTAAAAAAAATTACGAATTAAAAAACAGTTTCTATCAAAGTAATAGGTACTACATTGTATGCTACTTTAATAACGTCATTAATTGCATTAGTCAATGATGCCCGTATCACAGTTTATACACGGCTCGCCTTTGGTACAAAATGTGTTCTACACAAAGCGCGCATATTTGAAACCACACAACAAACTAATAAAACGTGATAAGGAAAACTTTTCAAAATACTCTTTTGGTGGCATATCAATAGGTACCTAATAACTCTCGCAAATAACTTGAGTTCTGATTCCACATCCGGTCATGGCGCCGACCGCATGCGTTTTCGTCATGGCGTGATGTGGAATCCCGGTTTAATCCCGGCCGCGCTGTTATGGTTGTGATTAGTCAGTGATTAATAAGCGAGTATTTCACATTATTTTAAATGTAACTGTTCTAAGGAATGTAGGATTTATGCAATTTTTCATGGTGCCCCAGGGCGGCACTAAGTGTAAATCTGGCCCTGGGTACCATAGCATGTCGGTGACGTGAACCCATAAGATTTTCCCCTACCAAAAATTGCTCAACGCGCCTAAATAAGTTTTCACTTCAAAAAATGGAAAATCATTGTAAACGTCGGCACTGAGCGAAAAAAGTTTTACGTTAAGAACATCTTTGGGTAGTATTTTTTGTTCTGATTGAATCCATAAAAACTTAATAGCGCTATCGTGCAAGGTCGGCCCGTGCATCGTAGCTAGTTTTTCCAGCGCTTTGACACGCTACGGTGACATCGGACAATGAAGAACAAGTAGGTAGGACAACTGTCAAGGGAACTAAGTAGTAAGTATCTACTTAGCGTGTAGTAAAGCTATCGCACATTTGATGCTATAATATTTAATAATAGGCAGCCCTTAAAAAATCGTATAGATAAGTATACTTATTGCCATAGTATCTCAGCCCTTAAACAATTCTGGCTTATATGGCCTATATCTTGTTTTTACTGTGTACTTAATAATTAATAATATATAGGTACCTACCTACATTAAAAACGAAATACTTGTAACTGTCACAGATTATTTTCTCCGAATCTACTGGACGAAAAATATTGAAATTTGGTGCATATGTAGAGTTTGATGACCCAATCACGTACGTATAGAGTCAATAATCCAATTTCGATTTTGATTTTGGGAGTTATTGTTGGAGGGGGTCGAGTCTAAAATTTTGAAAAAAATAGGAAAACCTAAACGAAAATTCTCTCACGGAAAAAACCTAAGCCCGAAACTCTCTCCACGCGAGTTCTACTCCCTCTTGGGCATGATATCTACAATAAATTAAAAATATATAAATAACTAGATAAATGACCTAAATGAACATGGCTTTACATTTTCTCGCTGAATAGCTGTGCTATTATTTCTATCACCAGCGCAGACGTCAGAGTTATATCTAGGTATATTGTACTAGGCATTTCTTGCACCCAAAAACCATTTTTTTTAAAAGGAATGCGAAAATCATATCTCATTCAGTTTTAATCAGATACAAATGTAAGATAAGAGTTTTAGGTAGGTATATTATAGCTTAGAGTGGAGGATATGACTATCCGGTTGGTCATATGTTTACTATAATACAGATCACGTACTACTCATAACTTTGACAATGACTAACAATTCCCTTGGTCAGCACGTAAGTACATAACCTATATAAAAAAGACTGTTTGTCTGCATAACCTTAAGGCTATATTTGTGCGTAACGAAACGGTTTATTGAACAATATTGTAGGTATATTATAGCTTAGAGTGGAGGATATACCTATCCGGTTGGTCATATGTTTACTTACTATAATACAGATCACGTACTACTCATAACTTTGACAATGACTAACAATTCCCTTGGTCAGCACGTAAGTACATAACCTATATAAAAAAAAGACTGTCTGCATGACCTTAAAGCTATATTTGTGCGTAACGAAACGGTTTATTGAACAATATTTTACGTATCGATGAAAAAACCTAGTTATTTTCAAACGATACAGAACTATAAAATTGGCACTAAACGGAACGTTAAGATTTTGATAGCGCACCATTAATTATGAATTTTATGGTGGCTATGTTTATTTGAAGGAAAATTTATTTACTCAAAAAGGCCTTACAGTAGCTACCTTAGGCATTTATGAATGAGTATTTACGCGATTTTTTCTTCCGAAATACTTAGATGTTTATAGCAAGAATTGGCCATTGACTTCTGTGTAATTGTTAACCTTCTTATAAATGGGCCCATGCTTATGTAGATTAGATGTAGGTACCTAGCCATTTACTTACATATTGTTAGCGTGGGAAAAACCATACCTACATTATTATACGTAAAGTCGTTTGTCTGTATGCAAGACACGAAAGCCTCTAAACAAAGTAACGTTAATTCACTTGGTGTTACATACATAACTGTAATATTCTGGGTTCATTTTAAATGGATTTTTTTTAGATTTACAGAATTTCGTGTTTTGGACAGTATGTAAAGTCGGCGTTCGACGTTTCCTGAAAATATAGTACCTACTATCTCTGTATGGCTTAATTACCTATCAGTGTCTCTGGACACCGCAAGGTATGACGTATGAAGGTCGTGATTATATGCTCCATCGCTGCTCGCTGCTCCAACTGAGTAGAGCACGAGGACTAGGTACTACATATCGTCGCTTTTCTGACGAAGTGGCGTAACTGACAGTTTTGGCGTAAATGAACTAAAAATGCCATAATTATGTATTTTTAAAGCTCTATCCTAATCTAACCTGTCTTCTGATTTAGTTTAAAATTTCAACTGGACGGAGATGACCGAATATTTTTATGACTAAATAAGTAATTAAAAGTGAACCTTTAACTCTTTTATTTAAAGCTAGTCACTCTGAGATAATTTCTCGGTCAATAACATTAAAGACAATTGTTTCATCTTTTCATCGATCTGAGCTTAGCCTCGAACGCTAGTTGTCCAAAAATCCCAAAGAAAAGCATGAGGATTATCTTTAACACTTCGTGAGACGTCTGTTATTAGATTAGCTGAGCAAGTAGAAAGTCTCTTCGATATTAATTCTAACATGTATTTTTCTTTTCTTTAATTATTTTTGATTTTAGCGTTTTGATTATTTTTTAAATATTTTTTTTACGTTAGAGGATTTTAGGATTTCTATTGCTTTAGCTGGAAATTTAATAAAATAAAGTAATCGAACTTTCGATATTGCTTAGAGACAATTAATAAGTAAGTATAGAGACTCCTAGGTGTTAAGATAACTAAGATGAGTGTTCTCATTTTAATTATAACGTGAGAAACGAAAATTTTTGTTCGAGACTAATACTTTTCAGAAAATATTTTATATAAATTATTATGATGTTCATATAAATATAAAAACGAAGTTACTATCCATATTAATCCCTTTTATTTACTTGTTTATTTAAGGTCAATACAGTCGTATGTGTTAAATAAAACTACAACTCAGAAAATCATAGTTCTTTCGAAGTGGCGTATCTGTTTAAATTTTTTTAATTAAAAAAGTATGTACTTTTAAATTATACAATACATGTACACTGAAAGTCATTGATTCGAAGATCTTAAAAATATTTTTGTTTTCTCGATAAAATTTTATTTAAGTTCACTGGGGACAAAAGTGTAGAGCGCAAAACTTAAAAAGCTTGCCCTGAACAATTTAGTAATTGAAGTTACGCCACTTCGTCAGAAAAGCGACGATATTATGTCCTATGTCCTATACCTACTCCAACTGGGTGGAGCATGATAAGGAATATTATGCATCTGGGTACTCCAGCTGGTTGGAGCATGAGGAGATAGTTCTATTTTAATAAATGTATTTATTTCATGATTTTGTATTAGGTATCGTTTTATTTAAGAATACAACAATTCATATACATTTAATCTAAAAAACTTTAAACCTTAAAAAGAAAAGGGTTGGAGGAATCAAAGGTAGAATACCTCCTCCAGCTCTGAAGGAAATCCAACCGGGCCAAGAACACTCGTTGCATTTCTGAATTTTTCCTAATATTTTTATAGATAGAATAGGATATGCGTTAAGTTGTGGCAAAGACGATTGTGCTCAAAAAAATTCACGCTTAAATGGCCAAGGTTAAAGGGAAGTAAAATGTAATATTCGGTAGGTAACAGACAAAAATATAGGAAGGCTAAAATACTATAATACAATTTAAAAAATTATGTTTTTATAATATTCAATACAATGTAAGTAAAAAATTAATACATCGAATAAAAAAATTGTGTTGTAGGTAAAATATGGTTTTCTGTTATTTGAATCCTTTGAAAGTTTCTTCATATTTTATTAACTAAGTGGTCACAAGAAGATCCCTTTATGTCAAGTCAGTTTCTGTTTACGCAATGATATCAGTGGATAACTGGTTAACATTGACAGAGTGAATCAAGGTCTTTCGTTGAAGAAGAAAATTGTGTTATGTCACACGTTTTTTATATAAGTAGGTAGGTACTTACTTATATTCTGTAATTATTAAAACGCATTTGTTAATAAATTGATGTTTAAAAACATCATTAAAGTAGGTAAGTTTACATTAATTGTTTCTAAACCGTGTGAGAATACTCGACAAAAATTTTTTAGAATATAGTAATAGTTATGCTTGAAATGCTATAGAGTAATGTAAAAGGTAAATGTAATATTGTGTTGGTTCTATATATGACACCTACTTTTTTGCATACCAGGAATCTGGTGAAAGTGTAAATGTACCTTTCTGCAAATTTCTTTCTTTCTTTCTAAGTATTTCACAGAATAAATTTACCGGGTGACTCAATCGGTCAAGCCGTTTAGAAGGAGTTCAGTGACAGAAGAATAATATATATATGTATATAGAAAGAAAACTAAAAATTAATATATATCTATCATCAAGCCATTTATCCCAAGAGAGGTAGGCAGAGACAATCAAATGCTAAATTTGTTACGATCTAAACCTGCAAATAGGTATAGTGTCACAAACTTATCTGTTCCAGCGTCACCATGACTAGCAAGGAATGTAATATTTATTCAGTACAAATAATATAAAGGACTTGTTGATGTATTTTTTTAATATGTTTTATAATTATCTTTATTTGTTCCTCTGATACTACACTCCCGGACTGAATCGAGCCACCTTGCATTTTTAGGTTTGGAGTACTGAAGCTTAAAAAAATGTATGAAAAAAGAAATTGATCGAAACTCCTGCATTACGGTAATTCAACTTTTCGACATCGGAACAGATATCTGTGTGCCACTGTTTACCTTTTCAACAATGTCTAAATTCGATAAAAACAACTTTATCGGGAAGTCTTAGAAAAATAATACGCCAGCCATTGAGATATAGGTACTAGAGGAGCTATAATAGACAAAAGGCATGCTTCATTTCTATAAAAAATAAAACTTAAGTTCGCTGAAGCGCTTGTTAGTCGCTAGTCGAGTAACCAAACGGTATAAACACACAGCGCTAGAGCGCTTCTAGGATGTAGTTTTCTCGCGACCAAAAGGTCGAAACCGCCGTGTATTTCGTGGCGCTTACGCATTTCGTTCAACGTACTACAACAACATGCTTAATATAGACTAACTACGCTTACAGAAAAGACATACCTAACAAGCTTCATTTGTACAAGATTTGTATTTTTGTTTGTAATGAATAAAATCAAAACTACTGGACTGATTAAAAAAAATATTTCAAAATGAATACTATATATATATAATTATTATTATTACACTTTATACTTTATATTATACTATATAAAGCTCGATTACCACTGACTCACTCACTCACTCACATCATTGTTCTCCCAGAAAGAGTTGTGATGGGGGGAAACTTTTGGTGGGATCGTATAGAGGGACTCCCGGTGAGTACCAGAAAAATCCGAAACCCCCCTTTTTCGCCCCCCTTATTTTTTTTTTTATATTTAGAGAAGTATAAATCGGATGGGGTAGGTGTCGAAACTAATAATGTTAAGGATCTGTTCTTATTAGCGAATCCATTAAAAAAAATGTTCTTCCATACAAAAAAAAAAACCCCCATACATTTTTTTTTGTTTTTTATCTCGGAAACTACAAATCAGAGGGGGAAAGTGCCGAAACTAATAACGTTCAGGATCTGTTTCTATTAGTGAATCCATTAAAAAAAATATTCTTCCATACAAAAAAAAACTCCCATACAAATTTTCATACATTTTTTCTTTTTTTTTTCCTATGGACTGGGATTTGATTTCTACCCCTTTTCCACTTTTCCCGTACCCCCCCCCCCCCCCCACGTCTCCCATACATTTTTTTCTAAACTCGCGAGCGAAGCGAGCGATGCCGCGGCATCGGCCGGAGAAGCGTCAGTTATCAAAAAACCGAAACCCCCCTTTTTCGCCCCCCTTATTTTTTTTGTTTTTTATCTCGGAAACTACAAATCGGAGGGGGTAGTTGCCGAAACTAATAATGTTCAGGATCTGTTTCTATTAGAGAATCCATTAAAAAAAATATTCTCCCATACAAAAAAAAACTCCCATACAAATTTTCATACATTTTTTCTTTTTTTTTCCTATGGACTGGGATTTGATTTCTACCCCTTTCCACTTTCCCCGTACCCCCCCCCCCGTCTTCCATAAAAAAAATTTTAAACTCGCGAGCGATGCCGCGGCAGCGGCCGGAGAAGCGTCAGTTATCAAAAAACCGAAACCCCCTTGGTAGTGGTAGGGGTAGAGGTAGTGGTAGGGGTAGGGGTAGAGGTAGAAGTAGAGGTATTGGTAGTGCTAGAGGTAGTGGTAGGGGTAGGAGTAGGGCTAGGGGTAGGAGTAGGGTAGGGGTAGGGGTAGGAGGTTGGAATAGGGGTAGGGGTAGTGGGAGTAGTTGTGGTACGAGTCGGAATAGTTTTGACGTGATAGGTGGCGGGCTTATCGCTGACTTGTAGCATGTCTTCTTTCGTGTGGGCAGCAGTATGTTCCCACACTGAAACCTCGAGAGTTGCTTGCAACTCGCGCACTACACAACATAACTTATGTACTACTACTACTCCCACTACCCCTACCTCTACTCCAACCCCTACCACTATCCCTACCCCTATTCCAACCCCCTACCCCTAAGCCTACTCTTACCCCTACCCCTACCACTACTCCTACCCCTACCCCTACTCCTACCCCTAGTCGGGGCAAGCCGCTAGTTTCATACATTCTCTAAATTCACTGGCATAATACCCGGTCCTTTGTAAGGCTTGCATGGGGACATAGGTCCAACACGTAGAGGCCCTTTAGAGTGTTTAATCTAAAGTGTTGTGAGTAGCACTATTATTGATTGAATTAAACTTGGTAAAGTTGAATGCATCGACGTATAAAAAATTTTTCTCTTAGTGTAGAAGTGTAGATAACACATTACACAAACAATAATATCTGCGTAAAAAATATATTGTATTATTTTCCGCTATATACGGGAACGTCAACTAATTTTACATATTTTCACTTCTGAATGTTTTTAGTCTATGTCTAATGACACAACAGGCGTCTTATAAATTTTATGTTCGTATTTAATTTTAAAATGATTATACCTAGTTACTTACCGGTGGAAAGTTATTCCTTTACACTTCGCCGTATTCCTTGAATTATTAGTGCAATATCTCAACACACACCAAGGCATATTTTATGACTTTCAAATTTTTTCGATTAAAAACAATCACTAGCATATAACTGCTCAACAGCTAGCAAGCGACTGAAAGAAGTGCAGCGCGATCGCCGCAATTGAATGGAACATAGGAGTGATGGGTAGCGTCTGCTCTAGTACTATAACTCACTGACGCCAGCAGACATTACAATATCAAGAGACAAATTAATCCATGTTCCGTACTTTATAGGTCAATATGGGCCAGGTCACCCATAGATCAACTGAATTAGGCCATGGGGTCACTAAGCGAAATATCAAACAGCTAGCTAACATGATATTGGTACCGGCAAAGTAGTTTCACATAATAATGACCTACTTTAGTTTAATTCTTCACTTTTACCTTGAGGTGACGAAATGTTTTAATGTAATTTACATAATATAATGCTATCTTTTTGGCATCATGTGCGGTTACATCATTTTTTGTTCCTTAATCGAATTAACTGTATGCATAAAGTTAGGTAGGTACCTACTTGTTAAATGTTTGTTACCTACATCCTCAAAGTAATAATCCCATCTTGTTTATAAATAAATCTTATTATGCTATAACTTCTTTCCCACCTCCCGTATAAGTAGTGTTCTTTTGGTTAAGTGTGGGTGACCGCGGTCGGTCACCCATCCGGTCACCCGTCCATGGCCGTAGTCACGGCTAAGAAAATTTGCACGAGATTTATGTATTATTTTAGCAACCCAGTGTAACGTGAAATCCTTGATAGCTTCATTATTTTTTATTTCGGAAAAACTACGTCTCACACAAAATTGTATTATCATGAATTAATAATCAAAATCATGTAGGTACCTACTTACTAAAATTAAAAATATATATTTATATAAATATTAAGTAGGTGTATAGGTAGGCCATTTATTTTAATAATTTACACATAACAATATAAAAACCTTAAATCTAACATAAACATTAACTAAATAAACCAGGTCCGCGTGGAATAGTGGCAAGAATACTGGCTGCATTTCCACGCTGAATCGCCATGCTGATTCGTTGAGCGAGGAAGGAGCCACCCTCTTGTCACCAGAAGAGATGATCAGTCGAACTATATTTGCGCCGTATGTTGGACTCTGTGATTTCTTTGATTACTGTTTCCCTGAGATGAGACAAGGCTAATTTATACCTACACATAAAAGTTGTTGAAATATTTTTCATAATTAAAATTTCGCAAACTATTTTCTTACATAAAACTTATACCCATCTTACTTTACCAAGTAACAATACCCACCTACTATAATGTAAGCTTTTATTTAATTATCGACCACTATCCCATATTAGGTTCCAAAAGTTAACAACCCAATGTGTATTGATCAAGCTACCTATGCAAATAGACTATTTTCAAGGCAACTTTTTATTCAACTTCGATTGAGTTAAAATGGGACCTTGGTACTGAATTATAGCAGAAAAAAGAACAAGTACTCAATGCTAAGAAATTGTAAAAAAATATGATATGTAAGTATGTGAAAGGACGCCTATATTATGAGACCAATATTAAAAACATATTATTATATAACTCAGTAACACGATATTTAAGCATAGGTACATTAAATCTATATTATAAATAAAAATCAAATGCTGTTCGTTGGTAAGCGCTAACTTGAGAACGACTGGACCGATTTGGCTAACAATTTTTTTATGTAAAGTTTATAGGAAAAGAAATATTAAAAATTAGAAAACTCGGGAAAACTCAGTCCTTTTTTGTATGAACTCAACTACCATAACAGGGAATGGAAGTAAATATTATATGGATCCATTATAAAATTCATATTTACAGTTAAGTACTTTGTTTCATTTCGAAATATTAAAAGGGTTTCGAAGATAAAAATAAATTATCTTTGGTTATGAAATATAATGATGTCATGTTCTTCGCGACTTATTGTCAGTACGCACTTTAGCTCATGTTGATTCAATGGTGACTTATCACTTTTTTTGCAACATATTGCTAAATGGTTTAACATGTCTTTGGGTTTAACATACATTTTGTGTGAGTAGGTTGTTTGTTTGGTACGCGTGGTAGTACCACTTGGTTCTATTGTTGTTCTGAATAAGTACCTAATCGTGATTAATGATTCTTGTAAATTATAGGTTCAATATATACCGAATGTTATTGAAAATACAAGTAAAAGTAAGAATAGGTGACTCAAGCAAAAAAAAACTAAGCATAATTTTTTTAAGCATTTCTTCGAAGGACACGTATTAGAAAAGCAACGAAAGCAATCTTGTTTTTTTAGTAGTTTTATCTGTATATTATTTCTCTATATCTATATATCAAATATCTCCTAGTTAATGTTTGATAAGCCATTTAAAAATATGTTTCCCTCTATTGACGAAAAATAAACAAACAAATAAAAATTAAATGTTTATTTTAAAATGCTCAACGAATCAGCATCGCGATTCAGCGGGGAAATGCAGCCAGAATTCTTGCCACAATTTTAAAATTAGACTAATTTATTTATTTTGTAAAATACACCATCTATTGGAGCTCAGTTGCACTATGACAACAACACTACTAATTACTATAAATTATTTCTTTTATATTGATTAAAACTGAATAAACAAGTATATAACTAGGTAAAATAGATAGGTATATAAAATTTCAGGAGAAACAGATTTCAGATATTTGTAAACATGATACGAAACATCTGAACTATTTCAGTTAAAAGTAACAGTTAAATATAAACTCTGACACGACGTTTCTGATCATCACGATCCGATAGTAGGCGTCTTCCATTTGGATGACAGCCAGTTCATCCTATCATCTATCGAACTAAAAATATCATTTCCTACTAACCTACACACGATATGATGATGTGATAATATAAAAGTATAATGTTGACTGCTTGTTTGTCCTTCTTTTAATATTTACGATCTCTAAGTAATCCCTTTGAATTTACGTTGCAATATATAGTAGTGAAATATTACCCTGTTGCCTAGGTATCTATCTACCATCACGCCTTTTATCCCAAGAGGTGTAGGCAGAGACAATCGAATGTTATTTGCTACGATCCTGACATATCTCTTTCGCTTCTTTTATATTCATTATATCTTTCATACATGGTCGGCGATTGTGTGTACTTTTAATATTTCCATCGATCAATACATTTTTTATATATGTTCAGTAAAAGTAGGTACCTACACCTAGGTCGTCCTCTGCCAGCATTTCCTTTCACTTTAGCCATATAAATTTCTAAATGTGTCAAATTGATAAAGATTATTAAGTTTGTAATGGAAAATACATATTATCATAATCATAAAGATTTCATATACATCAAATTCAAAGAAAAATGTTTGTAGACTAAGAAAGTGTAGGCTTCTTCGGGTAGAAAGTCTTTGCGAATTTTAAAACGGGTCATATTTCACTGCAGTGCGCAAGTGACTTTACTTAGTGATATGTTCATTGAGATAATATTTGTTGTAGATACAAGCAGGATATGTTTTGATTTTATTTTTCATTTACAAAACAACACACATCTTCACGGCCTCCAACCTTGCGGTGTGACCAGTAACAGTGTTCACATTTTGTGTCCATATTATTGTTTGCACTTGATTTATTGGGCCTAAATATATCTGTTTTTCTCATTCCCTCCGAATTTCAAATCAACGCTCTACCAAATAGTCTATCGACTCCTATAAACTTAAATAATAATAAGAAAGGAATGGTTTCGAAATAATCTGGGCGGATCCACGGGCAACAGCTAGTTTTTAAAATACATGACAAAGTCGATGACATCATGTTGGATTTCATCAACATCTCTACGAAATTTACACCTGGTTTGTTAGTAAATATAACTATTACGTACACAATGAATTCTACTATAGTACGTCTTTTAAAAGCGTGTTTAAATTTGTCGTCAGCAGATATATTTAAAGAAACATCATCATTTTGTTCATGACATGTTTCCTTTTATGTTGTGTTAGTATTTTTTAGTATAGTCCGTTCTATAAGGCATTTTTATAGAAAGCAATTGAGAAATAGATGTCAGCAAAATTGAGGTTTTAACAAAAAAAAAATGATTAAAAAATATATTTGAATTAGCTAGATTTTCTTTTCAGAAATTACCTACATATCAAACAAAAATTGACTAAACTAAAAATAATATTATTTTCACACGGGAATTCAGAAACTTCTTTAGACGCGTTGAGCGATTTTTGGTAGGGGGAAATCTTATGGGTTTGCTTGGGTTGGCATACGTGGAAGCTATTACACGAATTCCTGCTCGGACATTCTCGGACCGGGCAATCCATGGTCGGCATTTAAGAGCATGTCGTGACGCATGAAGACATGCACTAGATGGCATTATCATACGTTATATTAGTTATATACCTACTTATAAATTAAAAACCACTGTTATTCATAGTTTTAAGTTTTCACTTCTGTCGGCAGAACCCATGTTTTTTTAGGAAAACTGTCCTTGTTTTATGAAAAGCTGACGATCAATAAAGTAGATATGTAAGAAGCACGAAACAAATAAGAACGAATGAAAAGGAAATTTACTGCGGATAGCAATAAAGGAACTGGCTTGATTCGCAACAGGAAAATGTATTATGACCTTATGTTACTAGGTATATTATTGTATATAGGTACAAAGATTTCCAAACGATAACGCTTTGAGATTTGAGATAAAATAAGTGATAATTTATTTAAAAATAAATACACCATCTATCTGTCTTGCCCTCCGGAAGACATAAAAGTCAATTATGATTACTCATCTTCTTCTTCTTTCATTGTGGCTCTATCATGTTAATCGATGATTTGCCAATGACAAGTATAATAAATAGCCTTTATAATTTCATTATTTATCGGTATCTAAGATGATCCCAGCCCCATCATGTCACGACGAAACGCGTGCGTCGGTCGCCAAGACATGACGCAGAATCCTTATTTATTATTATTTATTTTAGTTTACTTTTGACATACCTACTTAGAGAGATGTCAAGTTGTCATTTTAAATTGAATTCTTAGTTTTAATTTAGAAGAATTTAATTGTTTTATTTACAAAGTAATTAAGTAATTGAAGTTATAAAAAATAGTGCTTACTGAAATGACTAAGTTATTTAAACAGCCGTAAAATGCAAAACAAATTAATTTGACACAGCTGTTATTAGTATTCGTATGATTAAGTTTTTTAGTGGAATTAATTTTAAACGAACTCCATTCCGATCTGCATAATAGTTTTATCAAAAATGCAGATATTTTTTACGTTTCCTTTGATCGTCATACCTAAAGTGATCGACTATCAATTTGGAGGACACATTTAATAAGCACTTTAAAAAATAACAAGTTCAGCGATAGGATTGTCACCTGTCTTGAATAATATGGACAGCCGGCTAAATATGGACATAGCTATCCGTGACAAGGTAAAATTGTTGTAAATATGTCAACTAAAAGATAATTCTTTTAGTAAAGAAGTTACAATATTGTGTTGATGAAATAAACTGTCAACGTTTAAAGTCACCCCTAGAGTAACTGACGTTTTTATAACCGAAGGGACATTCTGTCTTTTTGTAATAATTAAATTATTGTACAAAAGAGCAATTTGTTGGCTTCCGCCGTTTATGTCGTATGAACGTTCTTTAATTCGTGATAAGTTGTGATTTAGCCATGCGTCAGCATTAATTTAAATTATGTTTGTTTTGTAAGATCGTTGGTGGCCGCTTATTTAACATATACATAAATACAATGCTTACGCCTTATTTCCCTTAGGGTAGGCAGATATCAAATAGATCCACTTGCCACGATCCTGGCACACCTCTACAAATCCTTTCTTGCAAGCTCTTTTTTAATTCTATACCTATACTTAGTTCTATATTATATTACAATTTTCGAGTAATATGGGTATACTCTCAGATCAGGGTATGCTATCGTGCAGTAGGTATTCATAATATGCTGCTGCGACTCAATCTTTAATCATATGGATTCAATTTCCGGGAAATAAATAAAAAATCTCAAAGGTTATGAACCCAAGAGAACACGGGTTGCCTTACAGCTCCCAGGAACCATTGCCGGCCCCAGAGTACCCAGCGGAAGACAAAGTTTTCCTCACTTAGCCGAAGGTTTTTTGAGGCTATACCTAACGAGTGGCCAGCTCTGTTGAGGTATAATGCATAATGTAAATAAATTGTCTATTATAAAAAACCTATTGGTACATGGTCGGATGTGGGGATAGAACCCGCGACTTCTCAGTTTTGAGCCGACGTTTTACCCACTCAACCATCGACGCCCCTTATGAACTTCTACACTACTTCTAAGTATCGAAAGTGTTAGTTAGAAAATTTCACACAGACGCACCAAAAGATATCAATTACCAGTATTATCTTAACAAGTAGTAATCTAATTGTTAAATCTATTATGAGGCAACGCTGACCCGGATATCTTCATGTCAAGAGGGTCAGTTCATTTAAGAAATAAAGTAATTGGAGCAATTTTAAATAAGACTCCAGGTATTATACTGTGACTCAACTATTCCTTTTTAACCGACTTAAAAAAAAGTTCTCAATTAGTCGGAATCTTTTATTTTCTATGTATGTTCCCCGATTACTTGAAGACGCCAGGACAAAATTTGTTTTTTTTTTGGTATACTTTCCAGGTGGTCCCATGGTCATCAGGTCAGGATCTGATGTTGGAATCCTGGAGAATTCGAGAACTCTTCAAATTTTATAGGCACACTTGAAGCGATTTGGGTATATATTTTTTCTATAGTGCATTTGCTTTCAGAAAGCACACGTTTCAGTGCATAATTTATGAAGTCGGTACATTTTTTTAAAGGCAATTATTTTACTCATTTTGTATACAAAACTTTTTTGATCGACTTTTTTTGTTTCCACTAATTTTAAAATTCTATGTTAGAATATTATACATATACTAGAATAGTAAAAAAAAACGAAGCAATCCTCCGCTATTTAATTATTTGTCAAATAAACCCGTATCTATTTTTTCTAAATCTATAATGCCACTTCAAAGAGGGTTGTAACGATTGAATAGTTTATTCGCGGTCACAATGGTGTCCGTAGGTACTCAACTAAGGGTCATAGTTTTTTTATTGGAAATGATTGTGAATGCGGGTCATATCATGAGACAAAATCTGTTTGTAATAGAAATCATATTTTATATACATCATTATTTTTACTTGTGTTTTTCTGAATTATTATGGTTTTTTTCACACATAATTTTAGATACATTTTTCATATTTATTTCTTTGGTTATTTTACATAGATACCTATACTAAAAAAAGTTTTCTTTTTCAAACGTAAGTTTTTCTTCTATAATGAACTTTTGTCCCATACAAATTACATGCTTCACGGCTTCTTAAATTACGCGACAACTGTACCTATGTCTTAGTTTAGAAATTTAAATAGCTTTCGAAATATTATATTTGAACAGTATGATTTTTTTTTTAAATATGAAAATCAGTTACACCTAAGTTTTAGTCAATTATTTCTTAATATATTTACTAATGTATCATTTTCTCTCTAAAAACTTTTTAAAGATTTATCCACAAAATAAAAAATGCGCTGTTTACTAAGTTCATTGCACTAACAAGCTTGCTCTTAATAAAAAAAAACTATTTTTGTTATTGAAGCACATATTTGACTTATTGTAATTTAAAGTGTCAAAGCGTTCCAAATTCTTTGCCTCCATAATGATATATGATTTTTAATAATGTATGGATGTGGATGAAGCAAGAAAAGTATGCAAAGATCGAGAGAAGTGGCGCTCTATACTCTCTGTCTACCTCTTTGGAAACAGACGCGAAGTTATGTATTTTTGTTAAAACCAAATCTCCCAAATATAATAAAATTCATTACTACTTAGTTTTTGAAGGTCGTGAAAATGCGTATGTTTACATTGTTATAGTACCTAATCCATTGTATTTTAGACAAACTAAACTAAAATTCACAGGCTCACATCACTGATATATTTAGTACGCATGTTATTAAAGGAAAATTGTGGTTTTTTATTGTTCTCTTTTATGAAGGTTCAGTTTATAACACGACAAGTTTACTACAAACATGCAACACAACTTTTATTCATACTTATTAATAGGTACATTACGTGTTCCCGTTACGAGTACATTCATTGGACAGATTCGCTTTGTTTATTTTCGCTCGCCCATGCATGTCGCCCTATAGGAGAAATAAGTTTTATTCATGGAAATGGGTCATCCCGGTTGCTGGAATGCCAGATTTCCTATGGGCATTAAAGATTTATGAAAATCATCCATTCCATAGATTTTTTATTTGATTTTACGTTTCTAAATTATATCCATCTAATTTTATTTTACCAGTAAGAAATGCAGGAATGTTTTAGCATTCATAGTGTGTATTTATGTTTAAAATTATCTATTTGTTTTCTCTTTTAAATCGTAAAAGATATCAAAAAAATATTAATAATTAATAACTTGTATTAACAAGGCAGACGGGTTCGATCTCCGATGCCGGCCATGTAACAATGGGTTTTTTAATTAAAAACTTATGTAAGTACATAATCCGACAAACTATTCTCATCTAATTAAACCTCAACAGAACTGGCCACTCGTTAGGTATAGCCTCACAAATACCATCGGCGAAACGAGGGAGACTTGGTCTTCCCCTGGGTACCCTGGAACCGTAACACGTGAGAAAGAAAAAAAATTGTGAAAAATACTATAAACATTGCTTCTAAAAGGTCATCGACATATCAATGTTTCTCTCAAGAACTTTCATAGTGAAAGTAACTGAGACATGGAAGGGACTATCTAAAACTTCAAAGAAATTATTATGACTAAATAAAAAAAAATGTAATACAGTGGAACAAAAACAGTCAAGAAAACAACGGTATCTTTGTTTACAAAACTAATTTTGTAACATTTTATGACATTTTACATGTAGGTACCTACCATTTTAGTTTATCTTCAAGACCTAAAATGCCTAATAAACGTTAGCAAGTATTTTTCTCTTTAAAATTCTTGTTATTTCCACTACAAAGGTGTACAAAGTATGTCAAAGCTGTTACATTACATACGACGCAGTAAATAAATATAGGGCTGCACTGTTTTCTTAAATTATTTGACAAAGTTAAAGAATACCTATAAAGTTTTTCATAATTAACTGTGCCCTGAAAACCTTCACAATTTCTATTACAAAAGCGTTAACGAATTTCAAAATCTGGTCAACTCAAACCAAAAAGCACCAAGTATAAGTGCTTAAAATAATCGACCTATCCCTGCTTCCCTAGTTAGATTGAGTGTAGTGAGTTGTAGACATTATTATCTCTCTGGCCATGCCGCAACCCCGCAAATTATAAAAGTTGTGATGATACATTTTAAAGTAACAATGAAAACGTGGCAGCCCTAGCAAACAGGTACATGCGATAACATGGAACTCATGGAAGTGAAAGTGAATTCCGGTTGCAAGCACACCAGCACCAACTGCGTGGTTTGATTACGTATTCCCTTCTAAGGCGAGTGCTAAAAAGATTAAAATGGAAAGGTAAATGATCAGATTTGAATGACCGAGAAGAAATTACTAACCGATCTTTACTCAATCACGCACAAACGGCTGACTGGATTCGAATGAAGCTTAAAATATCCTGGATTAAAGTACATTTGATTATACCAGCTAGAATTATTTACAGTTATGGGAAGAATGTGGGTTCCACAAAGGTGAAACCGCAGGCAAAAGCTAGCGTTATTATTTTTGAGGGTATGAGGTCACAAGACGAGTTTAAAAAATAAAAAAGCAGCTTACATAAGAATGATGTGAAATGTTGAAAAATAGTCACTGGGAATAATTATATGCGAGCAAGTGTGCCAAAAAATTAAATTACTATTAGTAAGACTTTGTTTTCATCAATACTGACAGACAGACATACACTATAATTTCGCCATATGAACTAGTTAAAAACAAAAAAAAATTTGATTGTAGACAAAAAATGAAATGTTTTATTTCATATATGTAAACAATATTTTAATATAGGTGCGCGTTTCCTTACAAGTCAATTTTCGTCGTAAATGACCGGATGTGGGTTATTGTATGTCGTGTACTAGGTATAAACAACGCGTATCTTTTCCGCTTCAAGTTTAACATATATAACTTTTTGTGACCTTTGTTAAGACAACTTTAAAAATAAATCCTGAAACTTCTAAGGATCCGTCTATTATTATTTTGATATCGAATGAAGATTTTGTAAAAAAAAATGTTTTATAGATATTATTTGCAGGCTACCTATAAAAAGATACATCAAACTCATTAATTATTTCAACCCGCCCACGCATGCCTGTTTTGAGTGTTAAAATTATATTGCTACGATTGCATAAAACATTTGACTAAAAGAGAACAAGTAGGTATAGCATCGCAATCAGAATATTTGTCTGTCTAGCTAGATGTTTGTCTTGAATACACTCCTTTTTTAAGTCGGTTAAAATAATAATTTTAAAGTCTGAACATAATTCTATTAAAATATTTTAAATATACCTACTTAGTTATTGGTATGCAGATACAACATAAGCATAATTTCTAAGCGACGACAATCGCAAAAACTTCCATTAGTGTGCTATTTTTGAAAATCCATTACTAGTCTATTAGTTTCTTTAATTGCGCAACCATGAACGAAATAATTTGTACTTGATTACATCATCGTTTACGTAGGTGTGCCCTTTCAGATGATTCAAGCGTTGAAGACTTAGCTTGTACCTAATAGTACCTATTCAATCGTTTTACTGTTTGTTTAAAACGATGAAACAATATCTAAATGTTAGTCATATTCAGAGTACTCAGCATTGTAAGCAAATAGAAATAAAAAAAATCTTGTATACATAAAATTGTCGTGTCGCTGCCAATCAACACACAGCCTAAACCACTGAAGATAAATAAGTATAAAACTTGGAAGGTTATTCCTTAGTGGGTGTAGAGATGCACCAAAAAAGGATTTTTCGAAAATCAACCCCTAAGGAGATGAAGTGTAAACTTTGTACTCCTAATATAACACGTATAGGAAGTCGCGGGCAAGTCATGTACGAATATTCCTATATTGCTTTATTTACTTAGTTTGGAATAGCTTTAGTTGAAATGTTTATTAGTTACTTACTTATTTTTTATTTGTACATTAAATTAGCAATATAATGATTTAAAGAACCGATTTCGTTTATCTAATTAGAAAAGGGTAATTCAAACCGCATATTCATAGTAAGTAAACTTTAACATTGCTTTGTTTAAGTTTAACTTTGTGATAATTTAGGACATTTCATAATGACGAATTATTAAAAAAATAATTAGAAATAATTGAAAGACATTGTTTAACCACAAAAAATAAAAGGAAAAGTCCTAATTAAAGTTTTTATTAGTAGTTTACAAAAAAAATGATTCATCAGGAAGTAAAACAGTTAAAATAGGTTAAGGACACGTTATGGTTAATTGCATTTGAGGTCTCGTAACTACAGACTCGACCTCCAATGTACTAAATATCTAAATTAATTAACAGCTCTAAGAGAATTACAATGTGTAATGAAATAAACAGTTCCAAATGATATAAATAAGTGTAATTTTGTTGCCCTTGCATACTTCAGTTAAGTTTATGGATGAATTCTAAATGTGGACATTGTTATCAGAATTTCCTAGAAGTTGCTAGATGACATGTTGAGAATGTCGTGTCGGCTGTTTGTCTCCATTACTTATCATTGTTATGAACTTGGGTATAGTTCAAAGTGATTTGATTCATCTTTTAGCAGTGAATGAATTTCAGATATTACAGGTATTTTTATTAAAATTAAATAGGGGGCAATTTAAGAACTCGATTAGGTATATCTCGAAATATTGGGATTTAAAGCTTTTAGTATAAAACAGGTATCTCGGTTATTAAGACTAAAAGATAAATTGCACACTTAGAGGTTTTTCCATCTAAATAGACCAAGGCTAAAAAGAGGGAGACTTGGTCTTCCGCCTGGTACCCTGGGAACGATAACGGGAGCTGTAGGGCATCCCGTGAAGAGAGAGAGAAAAAAAAAGATATATTGCAAAATAAGAATAAGAATAAAGGAGCCCCCGCTCGGCTCCAATTTTAGACCTATCAATAATGGGACTGACTTTTTAGCTAATAATTTATGTACATTTTAAACTTGGAAGAAACCTTTTTCTTTAACAATCATCATTTTCCGTGCATTGTATTATGTCGATTATTATTAGTATATTTTATGTAGCAACAGCATCTTGTTTTTTAACCTTCGAATTTCGACGGTGATAACATTTCAGCTAATTACTGTTTGCTTACATTTTTGTTAACTAATTGTATGCCGATAAAACATTATTTATTAGAAAAATAAATAAATAAGTGTAATATTGTACACAGAGTATATTTATCGCAACTGTAGTACAAATAATTCTTGTAATTTGCAAAAACTTTGTAGTCTGCTGAGTAAGTCAGTGATAGTTAAAAAACCGGCCAAGTGCGAGTCGGACTCGCGAACGAAGGGTTCCGTACCATTATCTATAAAAACGGCAAAAAAAATCACGTTTGTTGTATGGCAGCCCCCCTCAAATATTAATTTTATTTTAATTTAATTATTTATTTTTAAAGTGAATAATATAACTCAATATTCTGTGAATATTTCAAGCGTCTACCTATTGCCGTTATCAATATCGAGCAAAAACGAGCAAAAAAATCACGTTTATTGTATGGGAGATTGGGAGCCCCCTTAAATATTTATATTGTTCTGTTTTTTAGTAGGTATTTGTTGTTATAGCGGCAACAGAAATACATCATCTGTGAAAATTTCAACTGTCTAACTATCATGAGATACAGTCTGGTGACAGACGGACGGACAGCGGAGCCTTAAGTAATAGGGTTTCCGTTTTAATCTTTGGATACGGAACCCTAAAAAAGCATTTGGAAATAATTTAAATAAAAAAATTCATTGAAATAATGAGAGATACTAAGATTGTCTTCTCAGTGAACAGATGAATCGAACCTAGACTTGGAATAATAGTCCTGAGAAAACGTGACAAAGATAAAGTAATTAAAACTTGTCATTTATATGCAATTCTTAGTTTCCTACAGATTTTAAAAGCGAAAGTTAATGGCAACAATACACGAAACTGACCTAATAAAACTCTTTGAATACTGAAGTATGTAAAAATAAATAAAAGACTTGCCAAACTGGTTTTAGTGAGTAGTTTGCAATAACGCGCCCAAATACATCGACTATAGAATGTCTAGAAACCCGTTTTGTGTTTATAATATTGTTCATTCTGTTTTTTGCAGAAATAAAACTGTTCTAAAATGATCTAAGTCAGAGCTGAGGTTAGATTCTAAGAAAAACTCTTTTAAAATTTAAAATCTTAAAGATGTACCGTTAGTGCATTGTTTTTTAAATTGAGGGTCACGAAATTCATGTGAGTGCCGCCCTAACAGCAACTACAGTGGGTCATCCGGTGAAAATATTTCTACTTAAAAACAAAAAGCTTAAGTAATTTTATTCGAAATACTAGAATGTTAGTTTATTTATTGCTATACAAAACCATTTTAATTTTTGGTCGATTTGAACGTGACCCTAAAATATAGGAAATACTGACCTAGAAAGTAAAATTAATAATAAATAAATTCTACTAAAAATCCAGGCATTTGTGTAATTTTGCTGCTCTGAAACATACCGACGTAAAAGAGCTGATTTTTGCAGCTACGAATTAATTTTCCTTTGACGAATTTTTTAAGACAACACGGACAACACCAAGAAAGTTGTCCAATTTACCGTTAAAATATATTTCATATAGGTTCACACGTTACAAAATAGTTGTTATTGAAAGGCACGTGTTTCGTAACTCGGAACAAACAGCCTTGCTGATTTTCCACGATACGAACCTTCTTTGGTACAACCTACTCTCAACTTAGCATTTGCCACGAAATTATTTCAAAAGTTAACAATAAAAAAATTCGTACCTTCTTTTATAAAGAGAGTCGCCACGAGCACCGACACAATCACAGCGATTTTTACCATTTTTATTTACGAGAAAAAAATTAAAATAAGACAGATTTATTACACGCTAGAAACGTCCGCACTCGCAAACGCGTCTCTGCGACTTGTTTTCCCGCGCGCAAACTTCATTCAAGTCAGCGCTGAACGCGCTAAAAAAGTCACATTTTTTTCAAATTCCACTAAGGTCAAAAACAAGGTTAATACTCAATTATATTTCATTGAGGTAGACGTAAGGTTTCTTATTGTAATACGTGTGAGACAAAAATTACTTCTTTTTTTATATCAATGACGTGTTAAAAGATTGAGACGTTTGAGAACTCAATCCAAACATTTAAAAAATATTGCACAACTTACAAATATACATACCTTCACGCCTGTTTTCCAAAGTACAAATAAAATATTGTACATTTCAGTAATGTCTTAGGTTCCAAGATCATGTATGAAAAGTTATATGAATGTAGGCGAGTAAAATATATCAGGATTGTAGCATAAAGAGTCTTAGCACTCCCTGTAGTCTCTGCTTACCCCTCTGGGATAAAGACGTGATAATTTGTATGTGTGTATTTCTATTCTATTCAAGTCAAGTTTTATGTAAACTCAAAATCATGTTTGTCTTTCATGAATTCCTAGTGCCAAAAAATAACGCTAGTCAATGAAGGGCTCATAAAGCGCTTAAAGCGATTAACTTTTATTGGCAAGTGAACGGAGCGGAGACAGAGAGTCGGGACGGTTGACGCGAATACGGTACCAAATAGTACCAATGCGTATTGCGTACTACGATGGTCAAAGAATAACATAAATGACCTACTAAGCTCTAATATGAAAGTTAATTCAGTTTCTATTTATATGGGATCAAGTTATATCTGAATAATATTTTTTTAAATGATAAACGCCATTATATCATTTTCCAAAATTCTTGTGTGCCACTTATAGACGAAATTTCTATTGGACCGATTTCGTTACAAGGATAAGGCTTAGTCAGGTATATAAAACATAACCTCTTTTGGGAGCTGAGTAGTTATTATTACGGTTCAAAATATGTATACTTGGGCTACGCCGGGGGTAGACAGATAGTAGACTTAAAACATTATAAGAATTGTTGAATTTGAAGCCGGATGTCCCGCTGTCTATGATACGACATGATATGATACGATATGTCTATGTATAGGATACCAATGTCTGCACAAAGCTTTCTCTACTTTTACTATCTATTAGTAGTTAATCTATGACGACATTTTGCCCTACTATGTAGGTTACGAAATCTACAACCATTATTCCGTACCTTCACCGAGAAAGTTTTGGTACTCTATTGTTGATGAGACCACGCCGCGGCTATGACAATGGTGTTTGATTGTATATTCTATACTAAGCCATTGTTTTATACGCTGCACATATAAGTTACTCTCATTGTACTCTTACCTCGCCCATGAACATTGAAATGTGCTGCTGGTGTAAGAATTTGACTCAAAGTATTTCCGGGATAAATAGTAGTCTATGTCACTCCGGCCATCCAATTATCTCTGTGCACAAAAATCACGTCGATCCGTTGCAGATTTATTCTAAGTGCCGCCTTGGGGCACCGTGTAAAATGCCACCCGTTACTTAAATCCTACATAAAATAGGATAAGGTTTGGTATACATTTTTTAAATAAATAAAATGAGTCATTTATAGTCGAAAATATTTTTTATTATAAATGGGATAAAAAATGTGCAAATATTTTCAACACAATCATACTTTTAAAACATTTTCGATAACGCGAAAAAAAATTGTTTTAACACGCTCCAAGTTTTGCCGCGCATGGAAATTTGCCGCACTGGGCACTATAGCTCCTAGTGTAAATCCAGATTGTGTTGACGTGAAAGAAGAACAAACAAATACACTTTCGCAATTATAGCATTAGTTAGGATAGGTCAGTATCTAACCGACATTATGCACTTGTTGAATTAGAACAAAGAGTAAATAGAGCTACTGTATTGACGTGTTGAAAAGTGTTTTGGCAGGCAGGTAGTATTTACCGGATGATGATGATGAACATTGTGGAAGTGTGGAGACTTGAAAGACCTGATGATAAAACTTATGAAAATTACTGAAAATAGTGTAGCCATAGTAATGTTTATTTAATCAACATAGTTCCTTAGGACAAGGGTACACATTTGTGACGTTTGGAGTTGAAACAATAGGTCCATGGGGTCCATGATCTCATAAAAGTATTATCGGGTGATCCAATAGCTGGTGCTGGTACGTATCTAGGACAACATATCAGCTTGGCGATACAAAGAGGGAATGCAGGACAGCGATCTTGAGAGGGTTTTTAATTTGTGAGTAGTTTTTAAATGTAAATTTTTATTTCAATTATAGTTGTAGTTAGAACATGATAAAATATAAATCTGGAATAAGCGAATAGTAACTATTATTTTAAATGGAAGATGTCAATACTTATATAGGTATATTATGATACATTATTTTCAATAAAGCCTACGGAACCATCGCACGAGTTCAACTCGCACTTGACTGGTTTTCATTTCAGTTTGTACACAAGGAAGTAATATAGGCCTTTATTCATAAACGTTTATTAGCAACGTTTTTGTTAAAATATGTTTTGTCACTCTCTAACAAACCTGTCTTTACTAATAATAGAAAGAAACAAAACACATTTTAACAAAAACGTTGCTAATAAACGTTTATGAATAAGGCCGATAGTCTATTTTTGTTCGAGAATTAAAAGATGTCGTCTCGACTGATCCCACTAATGTAAAGAATTTCATAGTTTATTCCCAGCGATATTATTTTTGAAACTACAATGTGAATTTAGGCCACATAACGTGAGAGCTATATTTATTTAGCTGCAATCTGAACGCCTGAGAAAGTTTTGTTTGTTGTTATCGCAAGAAGTGGAATTTTCCGCACATCGGTTCTGATTAAATTCTATTTAAGCGGATTGTTTACATGTAAGATCTTAAGAGATTATAATAAGTAAATAATCAGGCATGGTGACAAATCTCTGATAATCTAGTTGGCATTGGAGATCCACTAATATAAAAAATCCTTGCGGTGAGGCAGTGTGTCAACGCAAATAGCATCCGATACAAGGTCCTGTCTTCGCTCCTAGAAAATCAAACTCATTCCATCTGGTCACTTGCCACCTTCCCGGATACCAGACGGTCCGATCCCATTCTGGCCATGTACCAATGGTTTTTTTATACTTAAGACCCTATATACATAATCCGACAAACCACACTTAGAGGCTTTTCCATCTAAATATACCTCAACAGAACTGGCCACTCGTTAGGTATAGCCTCACCATTTTAACATCTGCTAAAAGTAGAAAACTTGGTCTGCTTCTGGGTACCCTGGGACCGATAAGACGATTCCGGGTGCCATAAGGCAAGCCGTGAAGAAGAAAAATAAATCCCAAAAATATTTCTAAATGCGTCAATATTGTAACACAACATCTTTGCATATAAAATTGGCTCTTTCATCAATGATTTAAAAAAAAACATTCAAAACACGTACCTACCTAAGTAACGTAAGTTAATGCTTACATGGTAACAAAACCATTGACTACATAGTTTCCTTCTTATTTACGTGCAAGCCATATATTAAAGATATTGTGTACGCACAATATTAATACATGTATTCAAAATTTGTCTAACTAATAACGCGAACATGTGTCAAATATGAATCATTATTTTTATGGCTGCCATAAACTTTATAGGTAGTATTACCACATTACGGTGTTATATGAAACATTTCTAACTCATATAACTGGATTTCATGTCACGATTGCTTACCGGTCGTCTTCTGCTAGTTCACAATAGCCCGACGCGACGTGCTGGACAAAATGACACGGAATCCAGTACCGTAACATTTTTTTTGGTAAACAATCCTGAGGGCTTAGGCAATGTACAACTAAACGAATACAATAGAATGTAGAATAGATAACTTTAAATGCATGGAACAGACAGAAATACAACCACATGACCTAACTAAACTGTTGTTAACTCTGACGAAACCAAGGAGTTTATATACTTATTGTATACAAACTCCTTGAAGTATAAACTTCTTGTAGAAAACGAAAAGTTAGCCGTCTTTTATGAACGCAAAGTTAGCGTTTGGTCGATCAGCTAATTTTTTGAGGTTATGCCCTGTTGTTGTTTTTCGGACTTTTAATTACATAATAATATTACTTTCATATAATTATTATAATTCGGTTATAAGTTTCTGCATATACTATTAGGATTTAGCGTAGAGAGAATAGAATGCTAGCGTTCGTATACATTGTCTAAGTAGGCTGTAACTTTGGAAGTCGAATTGAACCAACTTCTAATTGTCTTCTTCTTTTACTTTCTTTATAAACTATTAATTATTGTTAAATATAATTTTAAAAATATTAATATTAGTTCTGAAAATTGTTAATATCAATCTATCTATCTATCTATCATCACGCCTTTTATCCCAAGAGTGGTAGGCAGAGACAATCGAATGCCATTTGTTACGATCCTGACTCCTGACATACCTCTTTCGCTTCTTTTATATTCATCATACCTTTCATAATGCTCGGCGATTGTGTGTACTTTTAATATTTCCATCGATCAATACATTTTTTATATGTTCAAAAAAATTGTTAATATAACGTCTCTTAAGAATTTAAAATGACAACTCATTTCAAAACGACATGCAAAGTTTGTTTACCAAATATGACATGACAAGAAAAACGGACTTTAGTATAGTGGAGGAAGTATTGCACTTGACCTTTGATTTTGGTATTAAAGCAAGCCACTCAGCACAGATGTTCCTTGAGCCATTCTAAGCTGATCTAGCTCGAGACTCATCGAGATATATGCTGCTGGTAGGGGTGGGGAGGGTCAAAGTCGAGCGCCGCCTGTCATCATTTAAAAAATTCTAATTCTTTTTGTATAGCTACCATGGCATGTTTGGTATCATGTTCGTGTAAAACGAAGATGTAGAATTCATTTCTGGTATTACATTTTACCATTTTCATAGGAATTTTCATGAAAAAAATGATAAAAATTGAAAATGTCCATGCGATTTTTTTTCTTTGAGTTTTTATAACTTTTAAATAGTGCAAACATCTATAATGAAAAAAATACTTGCTTGAAGCGTATTTTATGCAAATTCTAAAAATATAAATTTCAAGCGTCTGCTATTTTAAAAATTTGGTGTAAAAAATTATTTTGTTGCGCGGACCCGCGGTTTCGCTGCGACAACACTCGCTCTGTGAATGACTCGTAAGCATACTCTCCTATTGTCTTCTCTTATAATAATATAGGTATTTATTTGTTTATTTAAAATAGTAACATAGTTTAATATTTATTACTTACACACATATTACATGACTGTATTTTCTAATATACATACTTATTGATGTGTTTATATACCTACAGCTATAGTATAGAGATAGCTGAAAAAATATTCAAAATAATGTACATGTAGGTACCTACTTTTTTTTATTATTATACAAATATTATAAAGAGAAAAGATTTGATTTTGTATTTTTTGTTTTTAATAAATAAACTCAAAAATATGTCACTAATAGAAAGCTACGAACTATATCCCTGAGTGACATAGGCTATATTTTATTTTGTTCGACTATATCCACGGGCGGAGCCGGGGGCGGAAAGCTTGTCCTAGATAAACAGGTCACATTAGGGTTTCAAGCTACTACGCGAGAGATTAATGGTACCAGCAAATTATTCATTGCAACATGTAAACATAGATCTGGAGACCTGAATGTTTTTTTTCTCATGAAAATAATTCAACTCCACCAGCATTTTCTGTAGCGGGGACAATACGATCAAAAGCAAAATCTCATCTATTAAACTGCCTTATTAATGTACCCAGTGATAGTGCCATCAACACCCCACCCAAAACCCTCCATCATCCGGCTATTGTGCATATATTAAATCTTCTCACATCTCAATTCTCAAACATTTATTTAGGTACTTAGGATACATCAAACATTTACCGAGTGCAGTGGCAATAGAGTGGCATGCGATGCAATAATGTGTTTGCCTGTGCCCATGTGAATCCATAGCACCTTCCATGCAGGCAACTTTTGAATACAGGAAACGGCTACCACTACTACATCCATATCTACAGTACGAATCATAATTTTCTCGTGTCTTTTGTTTAAACATTAAGTTCTTTATCATCCGGTAAATTTAGTGTGTGACATCGGACCGATAGGAGATCAAAAAGCTCTTCTTTATTAGCATCTACGTGAAGGAAATTTGCCTAGCCTATTGGTACCCTCGTACTCAAATCAACTTTAGTCCGTTACCCCATCCCACATTTTTTTCGTGTGACGTTTTTCAAGCTTTGCCAATTCACGTCGTATAAACGGGATGAAAATGTTATAAGCGCATTCGCAAAATGTTTGAGAATTGAGATGTGAGAAGATTTAATATATGCACAATAGCCGGATGATGGAGGGTTTGGGTGGGGTGTTGATGACACTATCACTGGGTACATTAATAAGGCAGTTTAATAGATGAGATTTTGCTTTTGATCGTATTGTCCCCGGTACAGAAAATGCTGGTTGAATTATTTTCATGAGAAAAAAAAAACATTCAGGTCTCCAGATCCAGATCAGATGTTTACATGTTGCAATGAATAATTTGCTGGTACCATTAATCTCTCGTGTAGTAGCTTGAAAACCTAATGTGACCTGTTTATCTAGGACAAGCTTTCCGCCCCCGGCTCCGCCCGTGGATATAGTCGAACTAAATAAAATATAGCCTATGTCACCAGGGATATAGTTCGTAGCTTTCTATTAGTGAAATATTTTTTTAAATCGGTATAGTAATATTTGTATAATAATAAAAAAAAGTAGGTATTATTTTGAATATTTTTTCAGCCATCTCTATACCATAGCTGTAGGTATATAAACACATCAATAAGTATGTATATTAGAAAATACAGTCATGTAATATGTGTGTAAGTAATAAATATTAAACTATGTTACTATTTTAAATAAACAAATAAATACCTATATTATTTATTTATTTTATTTATTTATTTATTTATTTATTATAAATAGCCCAACAACACATACGTCCACACATATGCATTGTACATTTTTGTAACTTAGTAGACGCAGTGTCAATTATAGGGCTATTAACATTTTTATAACAACAACACAACATTGATAAGAAAAAAAAAAGTAATTGAATAATAATAATAATAACACAAAAAATACAATAATAATAATTTACACGAAAACAATTTCTAAACTAATAACTAAGAACACTCAAAAAAATCAATTTTTCCAATCGTGGTTTGGAAAGTGGCCCGAGAACCAAACACATCTAAGTCGTGTCGCTTATGCATCTTGTTATACTGTCCGACCATACGGTTAAGAGGAGAGACCAGACCGAGGACCGTTTACGATCTAGCTAGCAGGAAGGGATCAAATGCGCTAGCTCTGGGATTTCGTATAGGAGCACATAGATTCAACAAGTTTGGACAGTCGACCTTGGAGTTGACCAGTTTGTAGAAGAATTCGGCATCCAGTCTGCATCTACGATTCCGCAGAGAACTCATGCCGAAGTACTGCAGACGATCCCTGTATCCGGGAAGCCTCTTCGCAAGATTGCAGCTGTATGCCAAATGCCAGCCAAACCTTTTTTGAACGCTCTCAAGTTTTTTAATATGGATGTCATAGTGAGGGTTCCAAACTATGCTGACATACTCCAAACCACTCCGAACCAGCGCATTATAGAGGAGTATCTTGGTTCCCGAGTCCCTGAACTCTCTGCAGTTCCTCAGCACAAAGCCCAACGTTTGGAATCCTTTTCGCGTTATCTTGTCTATGTGTGTATTGAGCCGCAACCTACAGTCCATATGCACTCCCAAATCACGAATACCGTCAACCTCCGTCAAAGCACTACCCCCCACAGCGTATACACCAGGCTTATTATTAGAGAAGACAATAGGAGAGTATGCTTACGAGTCATTCATAGAGAGAGTGTTGTCGCAGCGAAACCGCGGGTCCGCGCAACACAAAATAATTTTTTACACCATATTTTTAAAATAGCAGACGCTTGAAATTTATATTTTTAGAATGTACATAAAATACGCTTTAAGCTAGTATTTTTTTCATTACAGATGTTTGCACTATTTAAAAGTTATAAGAACTCAAAAAAAAAAAACGCATGGACATTTTCATTTTTTTTTATTTTTTTCATGAAATTAATATGAAAATGCTAAAATGTAATACCAGAAATGAATTCTACATCTTCGTTTTACACGAAAATGATACCAAACATGCCATGGTAGCTATACAAAAAGAGTTAGAATTTTTTAAATTATGACAGGCGGCGCCCGACTTTGACCCTCCCCCACCCCTACCAGCAGCATATATCTCAATGAGTCTCGAGCTAGATCGGCTTAGAATGACTCAAGGAACATCTGTGCTGAATGGCTTGCTTTAATACCAAAATCAAAGGTTACGCCCCTTTTTGAGCAATACTTCCTCCACTAGTAGGGATCACTCACTAACAACCGATGAATCCGCAACATTTTATTTATAATCTTATTTGGTGTGAATTTATGAAATACAATAGAGAGCCAAAATCTGATAATTTATTTTTTATTGAAATAATTAGGCCTCAGACTCGTCATGATATGTATGTCAGCCTTATGAGACGTAACTATACGTGATCACGTAGTTAAAAGCCTTAGTCATTATCATCTACCTACCTAACTACTTGTTGGTTCACCTTGCACATAGACAAGGTTGTGGAACAATTGGTCATAGCTATGCAGAAAGGAACCAGTCAACAAAATGACCAGTGACAGAATCTCTATACTAATATATAAAACTGAAGAGAATGTGGGTAACTATAAACGTCAAGGAATCAAAAATTTTCACGGGCGAAGTCGGGGCGGAAAGCTAGCCGTTACATAACTTTCGAAACTTAACTAATAATATAAATATGCAAAAGTGTGTCTGTTTGTCCGTCATTCACGTCAAAACGGAGCAACAGTTCGTCTTGATTTTTTGCATTATTTTTCTACTTTTTATTCCGGAAATTATTCGGGATAAAACATAAAACAGGCGAAGCCGGGGGGGCATACAGCAAGTATTTAATATTTAAAAAGAGAAACTATAATTTTCTAAACAAGTTCTTGTTTGACTTCTAAGTATGTGGACTGGTTCTTTTCTGCATAACTACAGCCAATTTATCTTATAACTCTTTTGCCTGAGACATTAATGATTCACTACTACGTAGGCGTAGGTTAACTTTTCACATGTGCATACGCGCATACGAACGCTTGGGAACTACTCTAGCATTTTTTAAAGATGGGGCATAAGAAATTGCCCCCCAAGGATTACAGGGATAAATAATCATCTAACTATCTCTGTGCAAAAAATAACATCGATCCGTTGCTTTGTATTGTCGTGAAAGAAACATACAAACAAAAACACTTTCGCATATTATTAGGCAGGAGTAGGTCAACTGCTCTCAAAGGTGCCTAGCCAAAGATATTTTGAATTTAATTTAATTATCCCAATAAAAACAATTCCCTGAAACAATATTACCAGCAAGGAAATGCAGCCAGTATTCTTGCCACAATTCCACGCGGACCATGTTTACCCCTGAAGACGACCTTCATGAAATGTAAGATAACGCCTGCGATAAAAACAAAAAGTACTAAACTGCCGAGAAAATTTCTTATGACAAATTTCCACAGGCGTTCTAGTGTAGATTTTAGTTTGACCATTGTATCAGTCGAAATGCGGTGCTAATTTTTTTTCTATGTATTCGTATATGTAGATATTTAACCTTTACAATTCTTTTGTTTAAATGACGAAAATTTGTCTTTCGCTGGGTACCCTGGGGCTAATAACACAGTTAACAGAGGCTAGTAAATTGATAACAAATCTTCCGAAAAGCATAAAATATTTAATTATACAATAATTTATTAGGGTTCTGTAAAATAAGAATCCTATTGTTGTGTCACCGATGTCTGTCCGTCTGCACCTCTAGCTTATAAACGGTATGAGACATGGACGTAACATTCACATATAATATGTACCGCCGCCCAAAGACGGAGAACAAAAAGGAAATTATGCAATTTAATTTTATCTATTAGTTAAAAATAGCTTTTTGAGTAGATAATAAAACTTTAGGGAACCGTCAAAGTCATGAATTTTAGACATATTTTTTACAAGTTCTTATCATGTAGTATAACAACAAATACTAAATATTATAAGTACATATTGCAAGCAAGCAACAATTTTATTCAGTAGAATACTTATGGTAGAATTTCAAAGAATCTACAAATTACTTTAAGGGTTGCGTGCCAGAAAGGAACGATGTTAGTACGTCTATTTATACAGCCTCTAGCTCAAATGAGATAGGAACTTGAAATTCTTAATTTCACACATAAAGTTACCGCGGCCCAATGACGAAGTAATAAAAGATTGATCAATACATCGGTAAGCATAACCATATTCGACACGCACTTGGCCCAAATATTTTATTTGTAGACATAGAGTTTCATAGCAAACTTTATTCACACAATCCATTTTCGTAATAGGCTATACCTAACGAGAAGCCATTGGTAAGCGGCCGGGATCCAGAATCAAACCCTCATATCACAAATACCATCGGCTAAAAGAGGGAGACTTGGTCCACCGCAGGGTACCCTGGGACCGTAACACGATTTCGGGATTTGTAAGGCATCCCGTGAAGAAAAAAAAACATTTTGTATTGGAAAATTACCGGGTTTGATTTACGAGTCGTATGAGTTTTTTGGAAATCTTATATTTTTCTTATATTTAAAATCCTTCCTTGTTTTCCTTAGAATAGTTTCAGAATTCCCCATAGCTAATAATATTCCAGAAATCCGATAAGAACATCTTTCTCGAATTATAAATGTTCCATACCTACTCGTATTTTACACTTCTAGAAACTAAAATATTTTTTCAAAATTGCATCAGTTCTATAAATATTTTTCCTAGTTGTTCGGTTTGCTATCTCATGGTAGACTAATGGAACTGATAACATTGATATTAAAAGATAATTAAATAGCTACGGTGGACACAAGTTAGTTTATATTTTATTAGCTTTCATCCGTAACATTTTAAATATTAAATTTTAAATGAGAAAGACATTATTGTATCCAATTCTAACTGATACAGTGATGGATATTTATTTTATATTTTTTTATGTTATCAAAGATTAATTAGACTTAGAATCAGGTAAATAATAATTGCCTTTTAAAAAAAAGTGTACCGACTTCAAAAATGATGCACTAAAAAGTATGCTTTCCGAAAGCAAATGCACAAGTCACTATAAAAAAAATACCCAAATCGCTTCAAGTGTGCCTATAAAATTTGAAGAGTTCTCGATTTCTCCAGGATCACATCATCAGATCCTGACCTGATGACGATGGGACCACCTGGGAAGTATACCTACCCTTTCAAATAAAAAAAAAGTTTCCAAATCGGTCCATAATCGGGGAACATACATTAAAATAAACATAAAAGATTCCGACGAATTGAGAACCTTCTCCTTCGAAGTTCGGTTAAAAAAGGGTTTATCTATAAATGATCATAATACAAAAATTCAAAATAAAAATGTTTGTTTCACTTAAAATCACAAAATTATCAATTTGTAGAAATCGTTTTCTATTACTTTTTTACATTATACATATTTCTTAGAACTAATTAATATTCCAGCGCTTCACCGCCGCTACCGCGCGCTTTGTAACTTAAAAGCTGTTAAATTTTACTATTTGGATATTTTGAAATTGTATATTTACAATATTTTTTTGTCGAATTATAATAAGAATTTTCGCTGTTTTGTTTATTTTTGAATAAAGATTTTTTGACTAAAGCATTTCGTAAAAATTTTTTTAGAAATGACTTTTCCGTTGATTTTTTCCCCTTTGACCAGTTATACTGACCAGATGCGCAGTAATAAGTTACCTTAGATTTCGTTGGTATCGTTTTGTGTCGCGAGACAGAGCTCTATAGGAAAATAGTTAATTGTGATGTTTTAAATGGGAAAGGCGATCTAGGACGTCAAACTTGCGGGAACATAGTGTTTCCAATCATTAATTATAATTATTATGTTTGTATTTTAACATAATCATCATATAACGTAAAATCCGTTGCGACAATTAAACGACAGAAAAATACAGTGGTACAGGGGCTAGTACTAGGCGTTTACCTCACCCCCCGCCAAAAGTGGCAGAAAAAATTGTTCGGTGATTTACACGCTACACGTCTCCTTTGGTATATACTCAAAGGTTTGTCTGTGCCCTTTTCACGCAAAAATTACAGAACGTATTTTGTTGCAGTAGATAAGATAGATTGGTTCACAAGGAACGTTTGCCAGTATTAAACATGGACCATCATGCAAAAGACCTGAGCATTAACAGTATATGTGAATCAAGTCGGGGCAAAGTTAGCCTTAGAGAGTTTTCATGGCATATGTATGGTGTCACTACTGGGAGCGCTTATATTATTATGTGTGAAAATCGGTATGAGTATGAAGTTATTATACATACATACTGCTCTATTTTTACTATCACTATAATAGTATATAATATGTAAGAGCTGGCCACTCGTTAGGTGTAACCTCAAAAATCATCGGCTAAATGAGGAAGACTTTGTTTTCCGCTGGGTACTCTGGGACCGACAACGGTTCCCGGGAGCTGTAAGGCAACCCGTGAAGATTTTTTTCTATTTCTAAAGCTGTGTCTCGTTTAAACTCATTAGCTAAAAAATAAAGGAATAATTATTCGGTCACAAAGCGGTTTTGGTTAGGTGTAAATAAAAAGGTACAAAATGAAACCAAATATATTATAATATGCTCTTTAATTTTGTAAATTAACATCCACTTGTAGATTTCAGTATTGTAAAAAGGCAGATGTTTCATTTTATTATTCTCTGTAACCAGGGGAATAGTTATAAAAGGATAAATTTAATGTTCATTGCTTCTATTTCAATAAATAATACGTCTATGAAATCTTTGAAGGTAGTAAAGGATTAAGATGAAATTATTTTGACCATGCTAGGTGTCACAATGAGAGCTATAACAGCTATCAAATATTGCGGCAATGTTCTGCCAACGGAGTTGCAATTTTCGCCCTCACATTCTGCGCAGGAGTCGAGTGAAACGATGTCGGAATGATCTCGGTGTGAGCGACGGATATCTGAACAAGAACCACGCTCCGAAGCACAACCACGAATGTAGTATATTTTCTTCGAAGCTGAAAGTAAATAATATATAATAAATATATAATATGGGTTTACAGCAATTTGAATATCTACACAAATACTGCATGGTCTTTTATGTAGATCATTTTGTTCTACACAGTTCTTTCCTTCACTATTTTGTTATACGCGGAACAGTTCAGTAGTTTTTGCGTGAAAAGGGCATAGACAGACAGATGCGGTAGGGGACTTTGTTTTATAATAATATGTAGGGATTTTGTCGGTTGTAACAAATTATCAAAATAAAAATTACTTTCGAATCGACAACGTCATATTGATCTTTGGATTTAGTAGATATATTTGCCGCAAAGTTAATTAAAATAACAAAGTTAATCCGCCATTGATAGCTAACACAATCTTTTAATTGCTTTTTTATTATTTAATTAGGGACCTCGCCCCCGGCTTCGTACGGGTACAATATGGAATAATAAAAAAATTAATATCTACGTAAATACGCTTATTAAATTACTACTTTTCTATTAGATGCTACCGAGGACTTTTTGCATTATTTTGTTACATCTCTGACGGCTTATACAGCGTACAGTTGTTTTTGCGTGAAAATGTCACAGACAGACAAACGCGGCCGAGCCTTTGTTTTATAATATGTAGTGATGATGAAAATTAGTACTATACACTTAGAGGATTTTACATCTAAATATACCTCAACAGAACTGGCCACTCGTTAGGTATAGCCTCACAAATACCATCGGCTATTATTATTTTTATATTGATATTTTTTTTCATCTTGGAAACTTTCTTTGTTTTTCTTATAACAAACTATTTATGTAAAGAACGGCAAGTAAATCTGTAACATTTAGCTATGTAAATCCGTTTAGTCAAAACCAGCGCGATATAATCGATAACTGAAAGCAGTAAATTACATCAAAGATATTTTTTTAATTATTTTTTTAGATTCCGTATCAAGATTATATTTAATCTTTTTTTAATTAAATCTATCAGTTAACTTTATTATTTTTTACAATAGGTATAAATATTTGATAATGTTCCTATTAAAATTTAATCATAATTAAGCCTAATTAAATTTTAATTAATTTTATGATGAGAATAACATTAATATAAATCACAAACAAGACACATCTTCATGGCTTTTAAACTCTGCGGATTGGCCAGAGACACAACTTTTTGCCAGTTGCTCATATTGAACAGAACAGGTGGAAATAAGCATGTTGCTGCACAATGGATCTAGATGTGTCACTACTTTAACACAGTAAATATCTGTTATTTATAGAAGGAGTGCCCTCCGAAGCTTGAGGAGTCGATTAGCATTTTTGGTACGAATGGTAATTGAACTTGGGACCTCCAAATTTTATGTCTGCAATGCCGAGCCCGCAACTCAAACAGATAACAAAATGCATGCACGATCTCCAATGGAATAATCTTATGGAATGTAGACAGACCAGGGCAGTTCTACCAACCGTAAATACAAGACTCTCACAAAGGATCTTAAAACTAAAAAGAGCCCAAATAAGATCAGTGACTCAAGCCATCACTGCATTGGTCATGGTCCTTATTACAGATAGTCTGTTATGCATTATTATTTTGATATTATGTTGACTGAAGAATCGGCTGCACACATACTTTTGGAGTGTGAGGGAGTGGCCGTATATATAGTATTGAAACACCTCGGCTCCATTAGAACTCTATCGGAAGCCTGCAACAACATCGGAGGTCTGCTGGGCTTTTTGGAGGAACTGGGTTGGGAAGAGTGATGTAGTTCCCACCACATGCAAAATAGGCGCTTACAGCCGTCGAGTTGCGGAGAACGAGCCGATCACCAAGTACCATAAGTATACCTTCCGATTTCAAGTCAACGCTCTACGGTCAAATAGGCTCGACACCTTAATAATTACCTATTATCATTCCTAACCTAGTGTAAAAAATCAATTTAATTGTACATTGCAATTAATATAATTAGAGTGTTATCTGAAGTAAAATGTAAATAAGAATATCAATGTCATTATAAGAGTTCCAAGTATTTTCCTACATTAACAGTATTTGTAGCTTATCAGGGTGTATCAACATCGATCAGGACTTTATTTCAAGTGGAAATTGATAAATTATACATGTACTTAGACAATTGCATTTGGCCTACAAAATTACATATTACTGTGAAACGAACTTAGTGAAAAGCGCTCTTTAGAAAGATGTGAGCTAGATGCACTGTGAAACGAATGAGAAAGATCGATTTACCAACAAAATATGTCTTGATGAAACGGTCTTTGATAGATTCGTGATTGTTCAAGTTGCAGATAACTATAATCTCAAAATAATAATTAATAATAATTTTGAAAAATATCAAATTGTCTAAAATAATAATTACGGAGTCAATAGCCTAATTGGTAGAGCGTTGTCTTGAAACCGGGAGATACTGGGTTCAATTCCCACTCATTCCAAAAAAATAGATAGTGGTTTCGGGAGCTGTAAGGCAACCCGTGAAGAATAAATATATATTAATTATATGCAGCAACAGGCTTTCTGTTCAATATGGACAACTGGCAAAAAGTGGACACTGTTACTGGTATCTCTGGCCACAACGCAAGGTATAAAGGCCGTAAAGATGTGTGTGTATTTTCACTTATAGGGGTAAACAGAGACGTTGGATAAATACCTTCCTCGATTCTTAAATACTATTTCTCTTCTTCACAACGTATTTTTTCATTAGCATTTTCAGTTCATCATTTATTTTATTTAAAATGTACGTTTTAATTTGCAACTTGCTTTTTTTAATAGTTTTTGTATACTACTCATCAGCCTGTAACGAATTTATCTCTGGTGTGGACACGCAAACGAATCGGGATCGGTGTCTTGGGCTGGAAGTGACCACAAGAAGAAGAAATTCGTTATGTTTTTGTATTATATTTGAAATGTGTAAATGAATAGGCTGTATGATGGAAGTTTCCCTTTGCTTACACTCGAGGTTGAAAAATAAGTAGGAAACGTCAAAGAGAGAACGATAACCTCGAGTGAAGGACAAAGGCGAAAAAACTAATCGCTCTTGGCAAGTTTATAGATAAAGGGAGTCTTGTATTGGACACGGAGACGAGAGGGTCTGAATTGGAAGACTGGGGCTGACACGTCGGGCTGAGGGGCTGCGCGATGCTGGCCGCCGACAGCCCGGAGAGATGCAAGCGGGGCAGCGTGCTGCACGAGGACTGTTTCCTCGGGCAGCGAGAGTGGCAGACCACGACGGCTTCAGGGAGTGCCGTGCAGGCTGCCAGCAGCTTCGGAGGTGCTCAGGAGGATTGCTTCCTGGGGCAGCAATGGTGATACGACTACGATGACATGGGTGCGCCAGGCCGGCCGCACTACACTACAGATGTATGAAAGATGGGAGCAACAGTTCTTAAGTCCGTAACAGAAGTCGCGCCACAGACGTGTGGCTCGACCGTAAATAAAATAAGAAAGAAGAAAGAAGACGGTAGGGTTAATCAGCTTATCAACCTCGAGTGGAAATCTAATTTGTGTAAATATAGTGTTAAAACATGTAAGTGTCTTTTAACTGTTCACTCCTGGCAGGCACCCGTGAGACCTTGTAGTGTAGACCGCCGAACCACCCCTGAAGTAATGTAGGTACATGAGCTAGCTGGGAAACATCTATCTCCTCCTTTCTCTTCATCTACTTTCTCTATCTTTCCTCTTCTTGTGATGTCTAGGAGCCCTAGGTTTCCTAAACGTTACAAGCCGAAGTTATTTCGTGTATTATCGCAAGACATGTTTTGTTGAGAAATCGTACTTTCTTATGTTTCTGGTACGTGAATCTTGGTCTATCATATCTTATCCTTGGTTGTATTCTCGATTTTAATAGCATTTTATTTCGCTTACATCTTTCTAAAGAGATATGGACAAAATAAGTCGCGCGTAAAACTGAGTTT
The DNA here is from genome assembly GCA_963924495.1 of Nemapogon koenigi. Classification (NCBI taxonomy): domain Eukaryota; kingdom Metazoa; phylum Arthropoda; class Insecta; order Lepidoptera; family Tineidae; genus Nemapogon; species Nemapogon koenigi. The sequence goes on from OZ004641.1 coordinate 8,269,544, forward strand.
GTTGCACTGTGATGCGTCGCCTTAATAATCGCTCAACGCCTAAAGAAGTAATTTAGGCGTTGAGCTATTTTTGGTAAGGGGAAATATTACGGATTCGCGGCCAACATGTTTTCGCAACGAGACCATGGATTGTCCGGCCCGAGTATGCTCGACCCGATAATGTTCGGGCAGGAATTCGTGTACTGACTTCGGCACAAGACCATAGATTGCCCGGAACCAGTAGGTATGATTGAAAATTCGTTACGCGACAAATGCCTAAATTATCTCTAGATGTCGTCATATACCTACTTATAAATTTGCCTTTTCTATTCATCTGTCTGTAACTAAATAATTAATTTTATTAGCATTAACTATTATCTTTATTCCTCTTTCATTCTCATTTACAGATACTTAATAATGACGAAATTCATGACGTGTCCAGTTGAAAACAAAGTACTCAATCTATTTATCTGCTATTGGCAAAATACGTGAAACATTCATACATTTAATTATAAATTTTAATCGCATGATAATACCTCAAGTGGTACAGATTATTTGGCAAAAGTATTTAAAACACATAATTTATGATAATGAGGCTTTGATTTAATTTGGATTTTCATATTCACAAATGAATGATGTTTTACGAGTTTTCAAAAATATCTTCCTGGTATAAATTATTACTCACTCTAAAAAAATTCTACGGTTCATGGTCAAGATTATACCGATAATTTTTTACACGTAAACAAATCTTGAATTTAACCAACTTCTAACTGTCGAATCGATTTGAGACTTTGCAAGTGTATGTAATTTGGATGACAATACAAGTATTTATACCATCGATCTGATCTGATGATGGAGCCAGGAGATGAATAGTAACGAAACGACGTAACCCCATCGAGTTTGGGCTAATTTAATTTGTCTTTACAAGTAACTACTCTGGTTCTAGGTGATGTCTAGGGTCAGGACCATAGTTCAGGATGATGGAGCCAGAAGGTGGCCACAGGAACTGTGTAACTAAACGACGTAACCCCATCGAGTTTGGGCTCGTGTTTTTAGTTTATTTTATAAACTATTAATTATTTAAAGAGGAACTCTGTTAAGCGGAATATATGAAAATTACAATTTAGAGCTTCGTATAAATTTAACATGATTTTACTTAAAACAAAGTAGTTTAAATTGTCAATTATATTACAAAAACCTTTTGAAATAAAATAAAAACGGCTTACTTATTTTTAATTTTTTTCAAATTATGAAGTGGTGACCAAAAACCTTTAGGTGGATTTTAGGTTAAAGTCTATTCTTGTACGATATATTTTTAATTTAAATTAATCTCAGTTTTGCAAATATTTTTATCTATACCCACGTCATAGTTAGCGGTTCCTATCAATTCATATTGATTTCAGAATTACTTGAAATACGTGTGCAATAACAGTGGCATCTAAGTTATTTATCTATCTATATCTAATTTATATTGTTATCAATTGTAAGTAGGTAAACAATTAAATAGTAGTCTAGGATTAAAAACTACTGATTTAGTTTTAAGGAAATTAGTTGAATGATAACAAATTTTGCTTAGCAAATCTAATCAATTGAACCATAATGCCTTATTTTGATTATTTCTGGTCTTGAAAATTTATGAAAGAATGACGAAGAGGACGACCAATACGAACAAATTCATTCATTAATCAAATATCTGATGTACTTAAAAAAGGTCAAACACGTACTTACTAAAAATAGACGTGCATGCAATGACTTTACAACACTTTAGTTGTAAAGTCATTGCGTGCATGTATCAAATTTATTTATACTTATTTTACTATTGTATCTTTGTTTTGGTTTTTGTTTTTTATGTTTAGTCTTTTTTTTATTATAATTAACAATTCAATTTATTCAGGTTAAAAACAACACAACTATGTAAAAACCTTAAAATAAATCTAAAAATTAAATAAAACTAATTAAACCTGGGCCGCGTGGAATTGTGGCAAGAATACTGGCTGCATTTCCTCGCTGGATCGCGATCACCCGTTGAGCGAGGAAAGAGCCAGCCCCTCCTGTCACCCGAGGAGTCGTAGGGACATTTCTTTTATATTTTTTTGGCATTTGAACACCACGGAAAAAATATGTAGTGATATGTGGTGATAATAATTACGATAGGTGCAGCATGAGTTATAAGTTTTATGTTCCGTTTATGTGCAACTCGCGAAATGTGGCCATTGTTAACAGTAATTCGTTAGTGCGTTCTTTTTTGATATAGATACTTACAGACATACTTTTCACCATAAATAACACACTTCCCTTGCATCTTAGGGTCAACCGCGTTCATACAAAATTTGGTTGTAGTATTTGATAATATCCTCGGGCAATCCACACAATTGTAACATAGCGTTGTACCAACAGATTGTATAGAAGACGGCGGTCCCATTGGCTGCAGTGGTTGTGGGTTATAACGGTTTACAGTATTTTGTGTATAAGCTATAGCTCTTGCAGCCGATCTGTCTAAGCCATTGGCGTCCACTTGGTCTTGTTCCTGTTGTTGACCTACAATAATATCCTAATTAACATTCCTTTCCATTTGAATTATATTGAGGAATTTGTAGAGATAAAGATGACGAATTAATAGGTAGGTGTTATAATCTATAAATAACTTATACTTTATCTGTAGAATTATGTCTTATCTGACCGACTGAAAAAATAATAATATATCAAAATGAAAAATAATTTTAATGATAATGACATGGCTTTTCTTATTTTTAACCAGAAATTTCTCAAATCGGATCGTATTTTAATTTTTTTTTATATTTGTATGAACATCGATTACTCCGCCAGTTGTGAACCGATTTTGATGATTTCTTTTTTTTCTCATAAAAATTTTTTCACTGGTTTTACAGAAATTTTGAAGAAACTCACTTTATAAGTATTTTTTTCTTAATATCTCCATGAAATATGTACCGATTTATTTTTAAGAATATGTCGACATTATCTCACAGACATATGACGAAAATCGACTCAGCAGTTTTTCTGAAATTCAGTAATTTGCCTCTGTTTACGGCTGAAAATTATATATCAGATAAAAGCCTTATCAACAGTTGCTATTGACACAAAGTTGACAATTTTCGTATCGACGGTAGTCTAGCGGTTAAATTGGGTGCAGCGCAGGATGCACAAGGTTCAAATCCCATCCACAGCGGTATTTTTCCATCAAAATTTTTTTATTTCTTCTTCAAATATTAATTATTTCATACTTTCCAGTGCACAATTTTTGAAGTCAGTTCATTTTTTTTTAAATATGAAGGGGTGGATGACACACCCACTTGTTACGTTTCGTTAAATTGCGATTATGAAAGAAATATAAGTTATACTATTAAATTGTGAAACTCATCTCCACAGGAAAATCGTGGCATTTTAAAACTTAAATTAAAATGCTTTTTACAAACAATGTTAAAAATAAATTAATATTTTATGTCTCTTTGCAGGCATTACGTGACATGTAAATTCTCATTCCGAAATCATATAATAGTAAAAAAATAAGATAATAAATATTACAATATTATGCCAATCGATTATAGTTTGCTCTAAGAATTAATCGATTATAGAATAAAGCACTTTAGATTCATGTAGTGCACATCTCTAAAGTTAGTATTTTTTTTATAATAAGTATCGCATCCACCTATTCATATAATTAATAGAGTATAGTAATCACGTACTTAAATAATAAATTATAATGATACACTAAATTATCAATTGGAGAGTTATAATTTAACAGAATTTGTATTTGAACATGTTTTCTTCTTATATTATTTTATTATAAAAAAATAAAACAATACTTACCTATAGGTTCACTAGTTATGAAACTAATAACAGTAACAAAATATATAAGTGGTATAAATTTTAAAGAAAACATCTTAACTAACTTCCAAACAGATTCAGCTGAATGTTTGAACATTGGAGTTGAACCAATATATAAACAAAAATAACAATGAAAAACGTTTCATGCACTATAACTACTTTAACAATGCTTGCAAGGAAGCGTAGCATGATTTATTATAATCGTTAAGATATTTTTTGGTATGTGGAAAAGAAAGAGAAAATCTATGATCAATCTACTTTTACATAATTTTTGTAGGTCCTACAGTAGAGACATGTTGTGAGTAATTTTATTGAAGTGCGATTTGTCAGTGAATTTTCAAAATGATGATAGAAAATGGGACCAATTCGGAAAAAAACTCTATTGATAGAAAAACAAAGCATCCCAATGTATACATTGGTGAACATAAGAAGAGCATAAAAAGAAGTATATTAGAATTTAATTAATGGTACGGCACTCAGACTTATTCCCTAATGAATAATTTAAGCGTCTTTCTTAATTTAATTTAAGTTATTGGAGAGCTAAAAAAAAGTTCAGGGTGGCTTAATTTTATAGCGTGTCTTAGAAGGTTGAAATCTATATTTCAAAATGTGGTCATTTTTCAAATCGCCTAATGTCTGTTTAGTTTTTCTTCGTCTCGAGGGAAGTGAATATATTGAGAAAAACGAAGATTTTTAGTGTTGCACCAAGTTTCTAAGCACTAAATATTGAAAAATTCTTACAGGTTCAAATATGTGACATCGCCTAATGTCTGTTATGCTGTTTTTTACGATAAAAATCGTTGCAAGTACGAGTTATTTAATTCATAATCTGCTTATTTTTCGGGGTTGATTTTGTTATCCCCTAATGTCCGTTCTCCAACAGTGCGTATACCGGTATATAATACTACGCACGCATATTAACAAATTCAAAAGTCTTTGACGTAATCTGATCAATCTGATCAGTTTCGCTGCAGATATCTGTTTGTACATTTGTATTTAAAATAGTTTATGTAAAAAGAGTCTATCGACATAAGTTTTCTCACATTTCCATAATATTCATCATTATACGAAAAATAAGCAAATATGTTTATACAAGCTTCTGTCATACCTATATCACCCGCGTGGATATAGATCCAAAAAGAAATAATCCCGTGGCGGTAATTTGCCCCTCCCCTGCCAGCCTTCGCGGTATAAAAAGTAGTATAATGTCATTCTCTGACCCCTAAACTACCACTATGCAAAACAACATGTCGATCCCGTGATAAACAAAAACAAATTTGTCCCACGGGAACCATACATTTTTCCGGGATAAAAAGTAGCCTATGTGCTATTCCAGACTATAATCTATATCTGTGCCAAATTTAATCCAGATCCGTTCAGCCGTTCTGGCGTGATTGAGTAACTTTCGCGTTTATAATATTAGTAAGATGAAACACCTGCCAACACTTTACACTTCGGGACGCGCCAATACAAGTAATCTTCCAGAATTCAAAAACCTTTTTCATTTAATAATAAGAATAACTCTTTCAGTCGTTATATATTACGGTAGAGATAAACTACATCAAATCGAACAAGAGTTACTTGAAATAGAGATAAACAGATAATATTATCGTAATCAACTCAGTAGGTCACATACATATACTTTATAAAACTAAGTGTCTTGCTGCTTTCTATGATCTTTAATTTATTTAAGTATAGTTTTCCGCCCCCAGCTTTCTATTCGTAAAATTATTTTTAGAATCGGTTCAGTAGTTTGAGAGATTACACATACAAACTAAACAAACTTTACATCTTTATAATATAAGTAGGTATAGATAGATATTTTGCAACCCATATCTTTCTTTATTCTTCGAAAAATTTAGTTTTCTATATTTCATAAAGAAATAGATTTTATCTATTTATTAAAATATTTATGCATACATACATACCATCACGCCTGTTTCTCAAAGAGGTAGGCAGAGAGTATGCAGAGCCACTTCTCTCGATCTTTACATACTTCTCTTGCTTCATCTACATCCATACATCGTTCCATACATGCACGTCTATTTTTAGTACTACATATTTGAGACATCAGATATTTGATCAATGAAAGTTCGTCTCTTCTTGTTGTTACTATAACTATACTAACTATAGCTTTATATATTTGTTTAGTCATTCTTTCATAACACATTCGTTCAACATGTCCAAACCATCTCAGCATTGCCCTTTCAATTGTATATACTTACAATACTATCAGTCACTACACATGTTTCACGTATATCATCCTCACTCTATATAAGATATCATCTCAACAGCATTATCTATCTATCTAGCTATCATCACGCCTTTCATCCCAAGAGGGGTAGGCAGACAATCAACAGCATTAATCTATGTTAAAACAGAATCGTTTTATATAATCATCGTTTATAATACACATCAAAATGTACCTGCAGACACAATAAAAACTAAATCCTAACTAATGTTATAAAAATATAAATATAATTGGTTTAAAAGAAGAAGGGTATTTAATGTCAAAACAGAGCAACGGATTGAAGTGAATTTTTGCACAGAGATAGTTGGAGGGTCTGATAATAACATAGTACCTTTTGTCCCGGATATCGTTCGGGATACATATTTATGTTACCTTTTAAAAATATCCACGGGCGGAAAGCTAATAATATTTTTTACAATAATAATTATGCTGACTAGCAGTTTCCAGCGACTAAAAGGGTAAAATTAAAAACTTGTTAAATATGTCTAATATTTTTTATTTTAAAACGTCTAAAGTTTAACAGTCCTTTTCACTCCCCTTAGGGGTTGGAGTTTGAAATACGGACGGCGCCTACCCCCTATACAAAATAGGTAGGAATATTCAATAGTATATACTCCAAAATTATTTTAAACAAACATTCAAACTCACTATCAAACGTTTCTTCTTTATAATAAAGATAAAAGGATATCAAAACACTGATTTATAGTATCATATTTTTATAAAAAATACAATTTTTTGGTAACTACACATAATTTAACAACCACGTTTCATGATCAATCACTACTGTTTATTATTGTGTACCACAATCAGATGTGAAAGCAAATGTCGAATAAATTAAATTAATTAGATTTTTCAAAGTTTTATTATTACCAAAAATAATAAAATTTGAAATATAACATAAAATTTAATCACAGATAAGTAATAACTTCAATAACATAGAAACATTAAAGATAATGCCTAATATTGAAAACTGCAAGAAGCAATATAAATAAACTAAATGTATTTTTTACGGCAGAATTGCATCCATCTTCATGGCATACATAACAGTTCGTAATCTCTCCCGAGGTGTTTTCCCCAATATTTTCTCGACATCTAGTCTGGTTGTCTCGTTCTGGAAGTATTAGTGAACAGCCACGTACAACGATTTCTACGTCATCCTCTGAAATCAACAATACAATATTATAATTTGCTAGGAATTTATATGAAGAAATTGCAGAAGTCTTCCCTTTTATCTTCAGGGCGGGGTTACCGTGGGATTTGATCTACAGTCTTTTCTTCTATTTATAACTGCTAAACTATTATCCTACCATTAGGACAAAGCAGAGTCACAGATCGAATAAAACAGTACCGATCCAAATTCCTTAATACTTGTTTTCTCTATCTTATTTTTATATAATAAAACTGTAGACTTCATATTCTCTGTGCACGCATCATCTATTATTTTGGTTGAAGTAAAATGCCTATATTTGAACTTAATCGGCAAGCATATCTCTTCATAGGCACAGCTAATTTTATTTTTAATAGTATAGATTAGAACATTACCTTCAAAATATGTTGTTGTAACACAGTGGTATTCTGTATCATCTTCTTCATCTTCATTTCTGAATGATTTAAGACTGCGTGCCCAGCGACGTGGTAGGTAATTAATTGCTTCAGGGTTGAACTGAAAACATATCATTATCATAATTTACGTCCATCCGTCTGTCCGTGACATCACTGGCTGCCATCTTTCCATGGATTCTTATAATTTTTTTTATAAAATAAGAGCCGCCGCACTATTTTGTAGTCAAATAACGCTATTTTTAGGACTAACTCCATCCATACATAGAACTGGCGTATTTTTGAATAGCTCTACGAATATGCTAAAGAGGTTCCTTTTCAGGGGTTCCATAAGGGTGCCAAAGAAAACCCTATTACTAAGGCTCCGCTGTCTGTTCGTTCGTCCGCCCGTCTGTCACATCACATCAAAGGGCTGTATCTTTTGAACCGTAGTAGGTAGACACTTGAAATTTTCACAGAGTGTGTTTTACTATGGGCGCAATAACAACAAATAATAAAAATAAATATAGAAAATAATCAACAATAGATCCACATAAGAAACGTGTTTTATAGCGACTTTTGCTCGATCTGAATAATGGCAATAATAGCAATACATACAAACGACTCATACTTGGCCGGTTTTATTTCACAAGCTATAAAAGAAAAAGACGTATCTTTACTTACAGCTGGTTCATTTGGTGGGTCAGTTACTGTTGTTGGTGAATCAGTTACTGTTGTTGGTGGGTCAGTTACTGTTGTTGGTGGATCAGTTACTGTTGTCGGTGGATCAGTTACTGTTGTTGGTGGATCAGTTACTGTTGTTGGTGGGTCAGTTACAGTTATTGGTGGGTCAGTTACTGTTGTTGGTGGATCAGTTACTGTTGTTGGTTGATCAGTTACTGTTGTTGGTGGGTCAGTTACTGTTGTTGGCGGATCAGTTACTGTTGTCGGTGGATCAGTTACTGTTGTTGGTGGGTCAGTTACTGTTGTTGGTGGATCAGTTACTGTTGTTGGTGGATCAGTTACTATTGTTGGTGGGTCAGTTACTGTTGTTGGCGGGTTAGTTACTGTTGTTGGTGGGTCAGTTACTGTTGTTGTTGGGTCAGTTACTGTTGTCGGTGGATCAGTTACTGTTGTTGGTGGATCAGTTACTGTTGTTGGTGGATCAGTTACTATTGTTGGTGGGTCAGTTACTGTTGTTGGCGGGTTAGTTACTGTTGTTGGTGGGTCAGTTACTGTTGTTGTTGGGTCAGTTACTGTTGTTGTTGGGTCAGTTACTGTTGTTGGTGGATCAGTTACTGTTGTCGGTGGGTCAGTTACTGTTGTTGGTGGATCAGTTACGGTTGTTGGTGGGTCAGTTACTGTTGTTGGTGGGTCAGTTACGGTTGTTGGTGGGTCAGTTACTGTTGTTGGTGGGTCAGTTACTGTTGTTGTTGGGTCAGTTACTGTTGTTGTTGGGTCAGTTACTGTTGTTGGTGGATCAGTTACTGTTGTCGGTGGGTCAGTTACTGTTGTTGGTGGATCAGTTACGGTTGTTGGTGGGTCAGTTACTGTTGTTGGTGGGTCAGTTACTGTTGTTGGTGGGTCAGTTACGGTAGTTGGTGGTTCAGTTACAGTTGTTGGTGGGTCAGTTACAGTTGTTGGTGGGTCAGTTGCTGGTGCAGTACATGTCGTAAGCTGATCTTCCGATACAGTTGCGCAGTCTCTGCATTGATAACATTTCAATGAGTTTCCTAGAAATAGTTAAAATATATAATATTTAATATAGTGCTTGATTTACATACTCGTAGTCTTGTGAAAATTCACAAACGCCAGGGCACGGACTAACTAATTTGTGTGTATTTATCTGTATAATATTTTTATTTTCTAAATAAGCCAAATAACTGTAAATACAGGAAGAACTTATATCTAGCAACCAGGGCGGATTCGACATGGTGGGTATATTTATTTGTTTATTAATTTATTTAGGTAATTCAGACATGTACAACATAATAGCATTTGTACATGCTTAAATTTAAAATTATTAAAAACTAGCGGACCCGGCAGACGTTGTTCTGCCCAAACGTTGGCTTGCCTGCTAATTACTTTCCTTCTTAATTACAACTACCACTACCACTACCACTACCACTATAATTTTTTACTCCCATTGTTTAAATAATTATTATAAACAAACGCATTATTAATGAGGTATTAAAAAAATTTTTTTTGGTATCTATTAGTTTATATAAATTATGATCTTTAAGAAATAAATTATTTCTAAAAAAATATTTAGTGCTAAAAACGCATTTGTTAATTAACAATCGTTTTTTGTAAGTAAATATTAATATTTAGAAACGGTTTTTTTTCTAAAAATAATATTTTTTATTGTTCCTTTAGATTTCGTAAAAAAAAATTTTTTTTGTTTATTTTTTATTTATTTATTTAATAAACAATTTGTTATAAACAAATAGATTTCCGCCGTTTTTTTTCTATTTACTAAATCATATAATAGAAACAGGCATGTGCTATTTCTTATATCTGGAAAAAAAAAATTTTTAATTACTTTTTTTTAGTCTTTCATTTTTACCAATCTTAAATTGTTAATAAAAAAATAGGAAATTAAGTTTTTTTAATTTTTCCAACGGGAATCTATTCTAAAGCCATCCAATAATAGATCAAAGAAGTGGAAAAACATCTCAGGTTTTTAGTTAAAAAATGATCCGGATTTTTATATGAATTCAAATTTTATAAAATTTACTTAATTAACAATAGCATAATTAATAGAAAAATGACAAAAAAAATATTTATCGTCGGATTATTGTTCTCTCATATTTTCCGGTGGTGCCTAAATTTTTTTCATTCCTAAATATTCAAATTTAATTAGTTAAATAAATTGTTATTGTTTACGTGTAAAGAACGTGAAGCGCACGCGGCCGCCGCGCCACCCGTTTTTGCCCTATTTTCACCGAGCAATTAAAATTATAAATATTGGTCATACAGTTCTCGGGGAGTTAGGACCTTTTTTGAAAATTTCCTCCTCTTTAAGGATCTTTTTTGAGATTTTAAATATCTTAAGTAGTTTTTGAGATATTTGCAAAAAACTAAACCCTCTTTTATTTTTTTGCTAAATTGTTTATAACTTCTGCAATTTTTTTCGGCCCTTTTTATATTTTCCGAAAAGTTTTTCTTCTTCTTCTTTTTTATTATGGCTCCACCAATGTTCATCGGTGATTTGCCAATGTCAAGTATTATAGCCTTTATAGTGTTTATAGCCGATAAATCGGTATTTAAGATAATCCCGCCGACCGTGATATGTCTTATTAATCACTGATTAATCACAACCATCACAGCGCGAACAGGATTAAACTGGATTCCACATCACGCCACGACGAAAACGCGTGCGTATGTCGCCATGACCGGATGTGGAATCGAAAAGTTTTTAAATGTCATTCCGAATCGAATGACACCTCAATCATAATTTTCGGTGAACGCTAACAGGAAATGCGAAAAAATGCACTTTTACTCCATTAAGTTTGTTTTTTTCCTCGCAAGTGTGTTGAAAAACGTCGTATGAAACAGGTGTGCATTGATCATTACATACTCAGCTTTCTTATCGAGCTCGCCTTTACTGGCTCGCGCTGATAATACCGCCTCGTAGGTAATGACCAACATAGCACACTTGTATCATAATGTACTATTAAATGTTGACTTCTTTAAAGCCTACATTGTAGCGGCACATCCTGACTATCGATGTATATCAGGAAGTGTTGTTTTTACAGCTCTGAAGCGCGAATATTTGGATTGCGTCACCTATGTCTTATATTGATTTGTAGGGAAGACAGGAGATGGGGATTTAAAACTATTTATTTTAATGAGTGGGCCGTGGGCTACATCCATAGAGCAACACCGTCCTACGCTCGGGAACCAGAACCTTTATGCTACTAAACGGTATTAAATTATCCAGCGGCATTTACCGGTCTATTCCTAAACTTGAAAGAGTGAGTGAATGTTTAAAGTACAAGTAACTCCGATAAGATAAGATCACTTCCGTTTTGTGACGGTCGGTTTTTTCTACGCTAACTTCCCATCCTGAAGTCTGCGTATAGTCCTTTTACGAATCCTTTTAATTAATTAGTTACATTGATAGTTATTTATTGCAAATCAAGCGTTATCATGTTATTAGACACTGCCCACGTATCTAATCAGTTAGATTGTGCACGGCCGCCTTTTATCCACTATTTCTAAAGAGTTATTTATATTGTATTGTATTCTCTCATCTATATTTTTATTGTGATATTGATAAGAAGATAATGTTGTTTTATACTGGTTTATTTTATTTAACGTTTAAAGATGGAAGTTTACTTCCAAATTTTGAATAAATATAATTGAATTTTATTTGTTTTGTTTTATAAGTATTGCCGCGTCCAAAAATATACCTACATCATCCGGTAAATGATGGTTTCTCACCCGAACCAAAAAAGGTAATCTATACTAATATTATAAAGACATAAAGTTTGTAAGTTTGGATGTAGGGGGTAATCTCTTAAACTATAATCGATTTTTTCACGAATTAAAAGCTACGATATCCCTGAGTGACATTGGCTATATTTTATTTTGATCGAAAGGAGAAGGTAAAAAAACTGAATTTATTAAATTAAATCAGTCAAATAAAAAAAAATGCAAGTCTATCATGCAAACCGTCCTCGTACACCATAGACTACACATGCAGAAACATCTTATTTGAAAAATTTCACATACGTTAGACGGGCCATAATAATTTTCTTCAACTTCTTATGCGAAGAGTCACAAAGTAAAAAAAAAAAAATTAATTTTTAATATTTCGTCACAAAATGAAATATAATAAATATATTTTGTTGTTCGTTTGACTGTCGACAAATGATTTTGTGAATCTGCCTATAGGCACGCATCCAGGAATTTACCTTTTTCTAATTTATCTATCTGACCGGACAATTTTTTTTTATATCAAAAGAAGTTTTATTAAATAAGTATATTGTAACAACTTCCAAATTAAACTTGAATTTAAAAATAATATTTATTACAGGCATTTGGATCGGACAAGATTTTTACGTATTTTATAAATTACAGTTTTAATTTTTTTTTATATAAAATAAAATACCTTTATTAATTATATAATTGACTAACCTCTTTCTATTGTAACAACACAAAACAAAACTACAAACACACCAATATTTCTGAATATTATCATGATACTGATTTAAAAAAGGACTATACTTGCTAAAATATACAACAATACTATCGGACTGTTTCGCGTATAAATGGACCGCTAACATTGTTTCAAAGTAATTTTATATCAACCGGCTTCACTTATCTATAAGCAATTAGTTTAGGATCTCCCCGCGAATTAATCATACTAAAAATTATAGGATTTTCTATCTGTATTGCTAGTACCTGGAAAATTTACGCGATTTCTTTACAATACTGGAAATGTACAGAAAAATGTAAGTGATATATAAAGTAAGTATAGTTTTATGGCATAAAGTTAAGAATTACATAAAGTATGTAGTAATGAAGTAATGCAGTAATTTAGAATAAAGTTTAATTCTTGGTCAGTACATTTTGTATTTAGAATATTTTGGCATCAAGGTGCGTACTATATTTAACTTAAAAGAACTTTAGGTGTCGTTATGGCACAGTTGTGGTAAGTAGATGTCCGTGTTAGAATATGAATAGATATGTCTTGATATATAAAAAATAATAATATAAACTCAATGTTTATGGATTGAAGAAAATGGTTAGGTGCTACATTCTATATATAATTGGCTACTTATTTTTATTTATTATCCAGGGAAAAAAGTCATTCCGTCGGGAAAATTCTAATTGGAACATTTGATAAAGTAATGTTAACTACCCGGATATACATCTGCTAACCGAGGGAGACTTGGTCTTCGGCTGGGTACCCTGGAACCGAAACTCGTAATTAGTGTATAGAGGGCCCCACTAGCTGTATTAAAGATTTAATTGTTTTGTTAGAATTTGTGTAGGTATATAGTAATTTTTATTTTTAATGATGTATGGATAAAAATATACAGCTTGCTTTGCTTTTATTTGTTGTATTATTTGTTGTGAAGTACCGAGTTTAGGAAAAGTCTTTTTGTCTGTGCGTTTGCGCAGGATAATCACCACAATGGCAGAAGCAATTTGGATGTGGTTTTCAGTTATGTATAGAGATAAGCTTGGGCTAACATTTAGTGTTTGTTTCATTTCAATCGGTTGATAAATAGAAAGATATATCACAAATATAAATTGTTTCATTTCGTAGATGACACATATTTGCGCGTATAAAGCGCCTACTATAATATAGCAATCCAAACTTTACATTTTTTTTTCTCAGGCGTGACGGGATATTCTATTACCACGCGAGTGAAACTGCGGGCAAATAAACTGTGTTTGTGATTCGCAGTGGGGTACTAAAAATTAAGGAAGAATTTCGGGGATAACAAACAAAAACACTTTCGCTATTATGATAATAGTTTAGACAGGTGGATAAAGCCAGACTTTGAGCTGCTTCAGAACCTGAGTCATGAGCTTGGCTGGAAGCTTATCCCTCGCCTCATACACTTTACTAGACCCCACTGCACTGATGATTGCCACCTCGAGCACGAACCTACAGTCTGTCAAAATGATGACATCAATCCGGATGGCATTACAATGCTACCATAGAGCCGCGGAAAGGCACTCGCTTAGGATGCCACATTTTGCGACACAATTCGCATAGTGTCATCTCACAGCATGTTCTAGCATCGCCGGTGCTGCCTAACTGAGTGCCGAGAATCTTAAAAAGGTAAATATTCAGGAGTCTTCGACTAATTAGAGTTCATGGCCTATGCTGTTGAGACTATGGGTGTGTGGTTACCGGACGCAAAGATATTTGCCTAAAAATTGGTAAAAATTTAATCGATCGCAGATCTTAGGCCTTCGACGTGTTGCGCTAGAAATTCGAAGAGGTATAACGCAATTAGTGTTCTCGGCTCTCTTAGGCCAGTCGTCGGAGTTGCTAGAATTAATATTTCATTTATAATTTTAGTGTAGGTATTAGGTATAGGTATAACCACTTTTATATTATTTATTTTTTATTTTTATATAGATAATAATATTGTTTGATATGCGTATGAAACTTACCTGCCGCTGGGTGCCTTGGGGCTGTCAACAATGCTCCGGGAGCCTTAAGGCAACCGGTGAAGTTCCAAAAAATAAGAAGCAAATACAAGAAAGGCAATGTCATGGGTATACAATAAATAAAACCAGTAAAGTTGATATCAGAGATGGATGAATGCAATATTTAATGTCAACTTGATAAGATAAGTGTTGTGATATAGGTAAAATTCTAGGTAACGAAAACTGTCAAAATTAATACTATCAAAAATCCGGTCAAGGACGCTGTATTATTGGCTCACATAGTAATATTGCAAATAAATAAAAATTACTCTGTCTATCATTTAAAAATAAAAGTGATATTTATTATTTACACGTATTTAACCAGCATAACATCCAGATTAGGCTCCGAAACAACTTGTCGAATTTTGATAAAAAAATCAGGGATCTTACCTACTGATCCGATTCTAAAAATTATATTTCACCAATAGGAAGCTACTAATATCTCTGATTGCTATAGGCTATATTTTATTTTGTTCTATTAATATCCACGGGCGAAGCCGGGGGCGGAAATGTAGTCATCAATATTATTACCATTCTATTATTAGACAATTAATTTAATTTTTTCCTCGCAAATGTATTGAAAAACGTCGTATGAAACATGTGAGCGATGGTAATGTTACAGTCTCGGCTCAGTAAACCCTCGCCGCCTTCACCTGGCTAGGGTTCATAGTTTCCGATTCGACTGTAATTACCAAATTCGCACACTTGTATCACGATATACCATTGTCACTCTAACCATTCTTATTCAATTATATTCTATTCTATTCTTATAAATTTTCAATATGAAGGCACAAGCAGACTAAATGACACATAATATAATAGATGGAATACAAACAAACTGAAAAACTAATCAAAATGTCGTTATTGTTCGTAGTTATATGAGATTTGTTATATTTAATATAATTAATTAAGGACCGTTGCTCTTAGTCATCTTGTATCTGTCAACAATATGGTAAATCTCAGTTAATCCTTGAAAGGTGAGTTTATTTATACAACAGAGTTCTAAATAGCCATAGTTTCCAAAACGCAAGAGCAATGCTCGTTTTGGAAACTACAGCTATTTACAACTCTTAATAATGAAAATATGGCTCAATCCAAATTTAAACTATCAATTGTGTGGTAAGGAAATGTTGTACAAATAAACTCACCTTTCCAGGATTAACTGAGATATATGCCATATTTTTGACAGATACAAGATGGCTTTGACCAACGGCCCTATTTTAATGAAATTTAAATGTATTGTTTTATTCCTATACAGGAATATATAATTCAAAAACGCATCTTCTACACTGTTTGTAGAAGATAAATGAGATTACTCCGGCGAGTAGCGCTAGGGGGAGATACGCTCCGATGGAAGCAGCACCATTGCCGCCGTCAGTATTGCAGAAACTGAAATAAAAACATAGTGGGATTGTATTATCTAATATATAAAATTCCCGTGTCACAAGTTAGTTGTCATACTCCTCCGAAAAGGGGTGACCGATTTTTATGTTTTTTTTGTGTATATTCGGTAGGGCCCATGATCGGTCGTAATCTACTTTTCATACCCCTAAGTGATAAGGTAGGTGTAGGGGTTAGGGTAGGGGTAGGATTAGTTGTAGGAGTAGAGGTAGGGTAGGGGTAGGGGTAGGAGTAGTGCAGGCAAGCCAACGTTTGGGCAGGACGACTTCTGCCGGGTCCGCTAGTAAATATATAACATAGACAGGGCCGGCAAGTTGTGTAGTTGTAGTGGGTAGTAGGCCGGGATGGGGAATAGTCTCTTTAAAAATAGAGAAGGGACTCACTCAATAGGGATATAAAAACTACAAAATAAAATTGTTCTTATTATATTGTTTATTTAATTAAGAGAAAACTTGTCAAACTCCGAGTGGGTAGAGCTACCCACTATACCCACATTACCTGCCGTCCCTGAACATAGGCAACCGTGCTACCGGCCACAGTGTATTCAGTGTGTCCTGTTTTGTTCAGGTTTTTGAGGCTTTTGAGACTTTATAAATATTTGCGGTACCCAAGTTTTTATTTTTACCGACTTCAAATTTGCACTGAAAAGTAAGAAATAATAAATATTTCGTCGGTTGGTGCCAAATTAGAAATAAATTAGTTCCCAAATTCACTAATCTAGACAATATTAGGAACATAGATAATATTGAACAGATCTTTATCTTCTTAGATGTTTACTTAATTTTGTATCCTAATTTTGCACCTACCGTCTTCAAATTCTATGACGAAATATTTATTATTTCTTACTTTTCAGAAGTTGGTACATGTTTTTTTTAAGTTAATGTTTTGTAGTTTTCGAGAAAAGTGGTAATAGAGCATATTAACTTTACTTACTCGCAAGTATAGACTGCACTACTCATAGTTTTCACAGCGGTACAGATTTCATCCCCTTCAGTTTGACTTACATACATTAAATTACGTAGCGTATGATCATTGGATTAATACATAAAATAATTAACGTGCCTTATGACTATGTCACTGTATGTTAAGAGGCAAGTATAAATTCTTATGACATTACATATTTGGATTACAGTTTTTTGATGACATGTTTTATAAAGAGAGGGAAAAGGGAAGGGTGCGGCCCAAAGGTAAAATTTTAAATAGTAGTTCATAGTTATGGCGTTTTAATTAAAATAGTGTAATTAGATAATTATATTTTTTATGGGAAACAAAGAACCTGGTACTATCTTTTTAAATTGATAAGGTATTCTACTGTGTGGTTAGTGCTATATTTTTTAAACATTGTTATGTATTTTTCAGGTTACAGATATACGAGCACTTCTATATAACATAGATGGAACTGTAAATTACCGCAGATTCTTATATCATTGAATACAGTACGAATATGCTGACAAATAATATTTTTGTCAGTTTCAATCAGTTGTCGTGTACGGTGTCAATATTGGATTCTGTAATCGCAGTCGCCGGCCGACCATCATCGTCATGGAGATGATCACGTCCACGTCTAAATTCTGAGAACCACGAATACACAAAACTGCGTAATGGGCTTTATCACCAAATGTCAATTGAATTATCTGGCAATTCTTAAAAAATTTTGAGCGATTCAAGACTTAAATTCATTGTAATAGCGACAAACAATTTTCTAAAGGACGCCACAATTAAAAAACGAATGACAGTTTCGCTAATTAAAAAGTAACATGTTCCCAGAGAGTTCCATTTTCGAATTCCGTAATTGCTTTTTTATTTTTTTATTGTTAAATTATTCAATATAGCAACATGCCCGATACATAAATCTTATAATTATATACGTCTACCTTAAAAATAATAAGTGCCTACAGAAAAAGAACCTAATTTAAAAACAAAACCCAGAGCGGGATGTTATGGATTTTCATACAACATTACTGCATTATGTGCAGTAAAGTAGCGCCTACTGATCGCTATATTGTCAAGTAATGAGGAACATACTGCGTAGTTAGATGAAAAGGCTGTGTGAAGTTATCACCCCCAAATTCGATTTTTCAGTTCTTTTTCATCAGGTTCGTTTGTCCAGCGTTAGTCCACGTTTGTCCACCAAAAATTTTTTTTTGTCCACCCTTCAAAAAAAAGTTATTTAAATAAACATTTTTAAAGAAAAAAGCCCTGAATTTAATTTTGACGGAGGATATCTAGCTTCCTAGTGGTGGATTTGCTTTTCTGAGGGGTAGTTTGTTTGTCCACTTCAGATACTCGTTTGTCCACCACATATTTTCAATTGTCCATCCTTAGAGATATAGTTATGCGTTAGATAAGTATATACTTAGGATTTTAAGGATTTTAATTTTGTCGTGGGATCTCCAACTTCCTAGGGGTGGATTTTTTTCTTTGAGGGGTAGGTCTGTTTGTCCACTTCAGAATCTCATTTGTCCACCACATACTGTCGTTTGTCCACCCTTAGAGATATAGTTATGCGTGAGTTAGTTAAGTATATATCTAAGTATTTTAACTTTGACGCAGGATTTCTAGTTTCCCAAGGGTGGATTAGCTTCTCTGAGGGGTAGGTCTGTTCGTCCACCTCAGAAGCTCACTTGTCCACCATATATTGTCGTTTGTCCACCCTTAGATATATAGTTATACGCGAGTTAATTATATATCTAAGGATTTTAACTTTGACGGAGGATTTCTAGTTTTTTAGGAGTGAATTAGCTTGTCTGAGGGGTAGATCTATTCGTCCACCTCAGAAGCTCATTTGTCCACCATTTATTGTCGTTTGTCCACCCTTAGAGCTATAGTTATACGTGAGTTAATTATATATCTAACGATTTTAACTTTGACGGAGGATCTCTAGCTTCCTAGAGGTGAAATTGCTTCTTTGAGGTTTAGGTTTGTTTGTCCACCTCGTAAACTCGTTTATCCACCACATATTGTCGTTTGTCCACCCTTAGATATATAGTTATGCGTAATATAAATATATATCTAAGGATTTTAATTTTGTCGTGGGATCTCCAACTTCCTAGGGGTTGATTTTTTTCTTTGAGGTACCCCTGGTCTGTTTGTCCACCACATTTTGTCGTTTGTCCACCCTTAGAGACATAGTTATGCGCGAGTTAATTCAATATATATCTAAGTATTTTCATTTTGACGGGGGATATCTAGATTCCTAGGGGTGGATTCTCTTCTCTGAGGGGTTGGATCGTTTGCCCACCTTAGAAACTTGTTTTTCAAACCTTTAGTGTAGTTTGAACGTACCCGGAAAGTTAGTTTAACTAACGATGTACAAACGAACCTGATAAACAAAAGTTGAAAATTCGCATTTGGGGGTGCCAACTTCCACCTCAATTTTAAAATACATTTTAATTAAACGTGTGTTTATGTGATAATTAATTACTTTAACAATTTAATATTGTTTGGGAATAAATGGTTTATTATTATTCACTTTATTTCATTTTTATTTCATGGAATAAGAAGCATGAAAGTAAGATAAATGCAGGCAAGATTAATGCATGGATGTGTAATGCGTGTGCATAGTTTAATTGAGTTTATGTGAATATTTTAACTTACCAATAATCTATTTTGAAAATGTGAAGCCGGGAAAGGGACGATGCATTTTGGATCGTACGTTGAGTCGCATATGTAGCAGCGAATACAAACGCCTTAAATTTTTAAACAAATACATTTTATTATCAGGCAATCTATCTAATCATTACGCTCTATATTCCATGTGAGGTGTACAGATAATGCCTTCACTGTATCATTGTTAACATCAATAAGTTTCACCCTTACATCAAAGTATCTCTAATATTATGCGATTTATTTTCTATTTAAAACGACACTAATGTGTATCTGAATAAAAAATATTAAGATTGCTGACCTGCCTTACAGCTTTTGAAACCGTGTTCCGGTTCCAGGGTACCCAGCAGAAGACCAAGTCTCCCTCGTTAAGCTGATGTAATGGTATTTGTGAGGCTATACCTAACAAGTGGCTAGTTCAGTTGAGATATATTTAGATGAAAAAGCCTCTGTGCCACCGACGCACCTCTCTCACTGGAATCTCATCGTCTCATAAAGTTTTTAAATATAATAGGTGAATAATAAAAACTTACCAAAATCTATTACGACCAGAAATAAAGCTAGAGAAAGCGCCACAACAGCTGTTCGGGCCATGTCGATGTTTGTCGTAAGGAAATTGTAGTTCCCAAATAGACGAGTTTTCTACGCTAAGACTGAATATGGACTGTTATAGGAGCGCAGCGCAAGCACTATTTAATACGGCCGTTGTATGATTACATTCATGAAGCTTGCCTAAAATAATTTGTTTAGTGATGTACCACGTAGTGGTGGTGCAAATAGGTAACTTTTCCTACCCTTTTTTCATTTATTAATGCGTGAACTCATTGGTTCGGGACTTTTTCAGGGGATTTCAATATAACTACCCCCTACTCCCTGAAGTACCTTAGACCTTGTATTCAGCTAACAACACTACCACTTCGGGTGACATGGTTGAAATGTGGACGAAAATTGTCGCGAGACAAGATGTCTGTCGACATCGCCCGACATCTCTAGCGATACGTGTTGCGGGGCATTTGTGGCTATCAATAGTAACGACCAGCTAAATCCAGATTTCGCCCGTTTTCAAGGGGGTTGAAAACGATTATGACATTATTTTGTTTGCTAGCCCTTACGAAC
Organism: Nemapogon koenigi; assembly: GCA_963924495.1. NCBI lineage: Eukaryota > Metazoa > Arthropoda > Insecta > Lepidoptera > Tineidae > Nemapogon > Nemapogon koenigi. The sequence goes on from OZ004641.1 coordinate 8,290,458, forward strand.
TACCCCTAAGAGACTAGAAAACTAAATAAAGTCATAATCTCAGTCAACAGTTTCAAGCTGGTCGTTATTTTTGAAGTGAAAACTTATTTTAGGCGCGTTGAGCGATTTTTGGTAGGGGGAAATCATAAGATAAGATGGATTCGCGACATGCATTCGGCACAAATGCCGACCATAGATTGCCCGTCCCAAATATGTTTTCGGGCTAATAGGCATTTGCTTTGTCGATGGTATTTGTGAGGCTATACCTAATGAGTGGCTAGTTCTGTTGAGGTATATTTAGATGAAAAAGAGAATATTTTATTTTATTTAAACTTTTTTCCATAACCTGTCACGTGCTTCATGCCACTCGTCAACCAGGTGCGCGATGAACAATTATCTTGCACTAAAAAAACTTTCTTATATCTGTGTAGGTATATATGGAGCACCTATACCTACCGATTATCGGCTTATTTATTTCTTACTATGACGTCCTATAAGTAATACTTGAAATTGGCGGAATCATCAAAACCATGAAGGAGCCATTTTGAAAAAAATTGAAATAAAAAGTATTTTTAAGCAATAAAAATAAACATTTTCTGTCAACAACTATACATTAGGGGCAATCCATAGATTACGTCCAGCGATTTTCACGATTTTAACAACAATTAATCAAACAAATTTAATTATACACATATTTATTCAATAAAAAACGTTGTTCTGTATTCTGATAAAAATCGCAGATCTTTTTTACTATTAAGTATCATGATATTACATTACATATATATTTGTACTTGAAAATAAAACTGACAGAATTCATTAAAATTATTATTTTGTCACAGTTAGTGCTATTACAAAAGTGCTACTACTATATCTATATGTAACCTACATTGTATGTTTTGTTTTCTATTATCTAATAAATGTGTCATCCAATATGATAGAAGGATATTCATATTATGTCCATTAGTGAGGCTCTATCAAATTGTACCTACATATTTTATAAATCCATGGGCTCTAATATCTACAATTTAAACCCCTATGAAGGCACAAGCAGATTAAATGACAGTTATTTATGGAATGCAGATATGGAAAAAATAATCAAAATGTCCTTATTTAATCGTAATTATATGAGATTTGTGAGAGTTAATCAAATATTTTCATTACTTTTAAAATAAATTAATGGTAATGATATCATTGAAAACAACTACAATATAGTATTATTTAATATTAATAATAATTTGTATAATTTACCGATTTATTCTTATACAAAAATATAATAATTCAACGACGGATTTTCTACTGTTTATAGAAGATGTATGAGATTACTCCGGCGAGTAGCGCTAGGGGGAGAGATGCTCCAATGGAAGCAGCACCATTGCAGCCATCACCACTGCAGTATCTGAAACGAAAAACAATGTTCAATAACCTGAATAGATAGGTAAGTAATATTGCTACTTATTTCTATATTCGCGAAAGATTGTAGGAGTAGGTGTTGTCCACCTAAAGCTGGCGTCCCACGGCCCGTCATAAGCCAGGCCGATAGGCCGTGGGAACCGTTTCGTCCGAAAGTGTAGCCGCTGTAGGGAAGTTTACTTACTCGCAACTCTTGATTTGGTGGCTAGAGTCCAGAGGATTGGACGCTGTTTCCAAAAGGTGACATGTGTGATTCGGTTCAGATGGGTTTACATCCAAGCAAGTACGGATCGTCGTACCAGTCTCTGTAAATATAAAGATATTTTAAAATTAGCTTCGCACGATTGGTGTTTGGTATTGATTATCAGGGTTTCCATAACTTTGTTTAGTCTAACAAGGGTTTTTTGTAAAATTCCTAAGATTATAGATCCAGATGCACGTGTACCATATTATTTTATCATGCTGCTAAGTTTTAAACCTTAAACCTTTAAAATTAAATTTGAAACCTGGTTGTGCTTTGTTCGTGCATATTCAACTTGTTTTAATCTATCTATCTATCTATCATCACGCCTTTCATCCCAAGAGGGGTAGGCAGAGACAATCGAATGCCATTTGTTACGATCCTGACATATCTCTTTTGCTTCTTTTATATTCATCTTACCTTTCATACATGCTCGGCGATTGTGTGTACTTTTAATATTTCCTTCGATCAACATATTTTTTATATGTTCAATAAAAGTACATCTAGGTCGTCCTCTGCTAGCATTTCCTTTCACTTCAGCCATATAAACCTTTTTAGTCAATCTTTCATCCTTCAATCTTTCAACGTGTCCAAACCAGCGTAAACTACTTTTCTTCATTTTTGTCACAACATCATCTTTTACTCCGCATTCTTCTCTAATGACATCGTTCCGGATGCGGTCAATACGCTTTATATCACACATTCTACGTAAAGACCGCATTTCCACTGCATTTATTTTACTTTCATGCCTCTACTAAACTCAACTAAAAGTAAAATGAACATACATAATGCTGTTTTAGTTCCATCACTTACTTATGGAAGCGAGACTTGGGTATGGAACTTGTTTTAATATTTTATGCAATAATATTTCTTGCCAACCACTTGATGGAAAGTGGCTATCTATGAAAGCAGGTGACCAAAAATAGTGCATATAGTCTCATGTTTGCCATATTCACTATGTCACTATTGATAACACTGTGGTTATGCACGAGTCAAGGCAAGTGTTTGGTGACATAATCTTGGTACGCATCTGTATTATCTGGTAATGGTAACCTATAGGAATAGAAAAGGCACTAGAAAACATTTAAAAAATACTTACGTAAAACAATTTTGTGACACATTCGCTGAGAGCCAGAAACACCGTCGTTCGCGATGTCCCTGAAGATGCTCGACAAATAATTTCTATTGTAAGTTACTGTGTCAGCACTGGAACAATCCTGAAAATATCAGAAAATCTCATTGAAACTTGGGTCTCTAAAGTTTCGGGGTTGTAAAAGACCTGTCGTCTCGGCATAACGACTTAAGTATCTGGAGATGGGCTGGTGCGTAAGCGAACCTTTATCTAAGTATTGTATTAATAATATTGTAACGAATAGGTACTTAAATCGCACCTAAACACATCAAGGTCGACAGACGTCTCTAGAAGGATCCAGAGAGAATCAACTACAAACGAAAATGGACCGTATGCGCCTAGCCATAGGTACCAAAATCGGCCGCGGTCGGTGTGTAGGTATTTGGCGCCGAGCCGCATCGAGGCGCGTCTACAACTTTGTACAACAATCTCGGCGTTTCTCGAATGTTCGGTGGGCAATATAAACACAGGATCTTTGCCGGAAATAACTCAGTGCGAATCAAAGCGACCAAAGCGAAACAGTGAAGTGGAATTTAGTGCGACTAAGTGTTATTCTAGTGTTTTCATTTATTTAACTGTATTTTTGTGGTGTTGAAGTAAAGTTTGTCTATTTAATCGGTATTTTAAATCTCTTCGAACCCTAGCTCGTAACAAATTGGTGTCAGAAGTGGGATTTTGTGCGAATAAGTGTTATTCTATAGTGTTCATTTATTTAACTGTATTTTTGGTGGTGTTAAAGTAAAGTTTGTCTATTTAATCGGTATTTTGAGTCTCTTCGAACCCTAGCTCGTAACAATATATTGATTATCTATATGCTTTCGAAATAACACCGTAAAGTCTGTATCTACTCAAAGTTGTTTCAAAACAGTTTAAAAAAAGGTTCTTGATAATCGCTTGACCCCTGGGTGGACCTTTATTGTCTTTGTCATGTATATATTATATATATAATATACCTAAACAAAATACAGGTAGATGGCAGGCTTGGATAATGTTTATATATCTGGCGAACCCACCACCAAAATTTTGGCACGTCAACCATTCCATAATCAGGGAAGGTAAAACTATTTTTCAGCTATTTATCAAGTTGTTTTGTTTTCTTCCCAGGTTGCATACTACTTACCAAGTAGTTTCTTTCTATATTTAGACATGCCAAAGGCGTATTCGTTATAGACTACGTTATAGAGAAGAAAAAATGCAGGACATTGATTTTGAGTTTTTATTACTTCACGATTTTGGTAAAAATTCGTTCATTTTCGCCCATAGCAAATTCACGAACGAATAGCAAATTAATATAAATTTAACTTACCACTAATTTTTGTTGGAATTCTGAAGCTGGGAAAGGGTCCTTGCATTTCGGATCAGACTGGGAGTTGCACTGGTAGCAGCGAACACAAGCGCCTGAAATGTTAAGACAAATATATTTTATAACAAAATTAAAAGTATTTCATTTATTAAAATTATACTTTGTTTCAATATAATTTTAGTAATCTTAAAATCTGCCCTTTTCGCGTATATGTTATGCATATATTAATTACAATTATGTAATTGCATAAATAACTATTACACAGTGCCAGTTGACTGCTATTTATAATACCTAGTATAACGCAAATAGATGTCTTGCAGCACTTTAAATAGAACTACTTTTTTTAAACTGGCAGTTTCTCAATTCGACCTGTTTTTTTAATACTAGCTTCTGTCCCGGCTTCTCCAGTGGAATTTTTTGAAAAGTGTCATAAAAGTATTTTCGGGATAAAAGGTAGCCTATGTCACTTCCCGACCTGCAGCTATTCCCTGTGGAAAAATCACGTCGATACGTTGCTCTGTTGTGGCGTGAAAGAAACAAACACACTTTTGCATTTATAATATTAAAGTGAAAATAAGAATACTAAGTGCTGCCCATTGATATAGTCCGTATTGTTTGACTCAAAAACTACAGAACCGATTTTGATGCGGTTTTCAGTAATATATAGATTGATTGTACATTGATACTCTATCTATCTAAAAAGGGATAGGCAGAGACAATCGAATGTCATTTGCTACGATCCTGACATACCTCTTTCGTTTTTTTTTATATTCATCATACCTTTCAATACCTCAGCGATTGTGTGTACTTTTATTATTGCTCTATGAAATGATATTCTAATAATTACAGAAAAAGGGGTTTAAGTGAGCCCGCAGGCTAAATGGGCTGTGGGCTGAGTTGCCCCTGAAATGATAATATTCTGTGATTCTGGACAAACATTGTGACAGACAGACAGACAAAACTTCTAAAACCAGTTATGTACTTTGAGTATTTACCAAAGGAGACGTCAAGGGTATAAATCACCGAACAATTTTTTTTGCCACTTTTGGCGGGGGGGGGGAGGTAAACGCCTAGTACTAGCCCCTGTACCACTGTATTTTTCTGTGGTTTTATTGTCGCAACGGATTTTACGTTATATGATGATTATGTTAAAATACAAACATAATAATTATAATTAATGATTGGAAATACTAAGTTTAACGTCCTAGATCGCCTTTCCCGTTTAAAACATCACAATTAACTATTTTCCTAGAGCTCTGTCTCGCGACACAAAACGATACCAACGAAATCTAAGGTAATTTATTACTGCGCACCTGGTCAGTATAACTGGTCAAAGGGGAAAAAATTGGCGAAAGGGGGAGCCCGTCTATGGCCCCTCCATAGGCTTAGTACTCTATGGTTATGTATATGTATTACTTAGATATTCACGGTTGGAAATTTGTGAAATGTAACGATTTTAGGCATAAAAAGTCTCGGGCCTTCCAACTATCTCCATGTAAATCCGTTGCTATGCTTTGAAGTGAAAGAAAGGCAAACAAGCAAACAAAAAAACTTTCGCATATAGGTATAATAAATTAGTGAGGATTGAAATTTGCATATAAAGTCACAGGAAAAATCTAGTATAGTAACGATAAAATTGAGTGTGTTTACTTATGAAGAACTTGAATCAGCAGTAACTTTGTCCATTCATTTCTTTTTCTTAGTCAACAAACAAATAATATTATTGCAGCTATAAATCAGAATAAAGATTTATCGTAAGTTTATTTGGACACATTTTGTCGATAAGGATAGAAGGAAAGGTCTTGAAAAAAATTTTTTTTCACGGGTTGCCTTACCTACAGCAGGTTCCCAAAACCGTGTTTCGGTCCCAGGGTACCCAGCGGAAGACCAATTCTTCCTCTTTTAGCCGATAGTATTTGTGAGGCTATACCTAAGGAGTGGCCAGTTCTGCTAACCTTTTTTATCTATTTTCAAAGAGCTCGCTCGCCTATTATTCTGAGATCTATTTTAAGAAAATAAAAAAACACACTAAGCCATAAAAAAATTGGCATTAATTTACAAACGAATAGTATCACAAACTGGTTGACCTTTGTATTCCTAAGAAGGAGGTTTATCATAAAAACGAATAACAATTAAATAAAAAAATTAAATGTCAATAACTTTATATACCTAGTACAATATACTTTATTCATTGTTTTTTTTTCGTCAGAATTATCGGATATACTTAGTTATAGTCCAGCGCAATTACAGGGTTTAGATCAAAATTTTAAGTTAGTCGATTCAACTATCTAGAGCCTATTTTTTAGCATTATCAATCAACTCCTCAACCCCCGTGACATAAAAAAAATTGATTCCGTATTATGTAATGTCTAATAACAATTAAATTACTAGCTTTCCGCTCCGGCTTCACCCGAGATATTTATAGTATAATGAATTTTTTTGAATATTGGCTAAAAATATAGTACCTACCCGGTTGTTGTATTTCTTGATAATAATTACCTTTTAAAAAAAGTGTACCGACTTCAAAAATGATGCACTGAAAAGTGTGCTTTCCGAAAGCAAATGCACAAGTCACTATAAAAAAATACCCAAATCGCTTTAAGTGTGCCTATGAAATTTAAAGAGTTCTCGATTTCTCCAGGATCCCATCATCAAATCCTGACCTGATGACCATGGGACTACCTGGAAAGTATACCCTTCCAAACAAAAATATTTTTTTTCCAAATCGGTCCAGGCGTCTTGAAGTAATCGGGGAACATACCTACATAAAAAGTAATCCTTTTATGAAATCGGTTAAAAAGACAATATAAGAAAAACTTGTAAGAACATAGAATAGGTGTTATTTTTAGGGTTCCGTACTCAACGGGTAAAAACGGAAACCCTATTACTAAGACTCCGCTATCCGTCCGTCTGTCTGTCTGTCTGTCCGTCTGTCACCAGGCTGTATCTCATGAACCGTGATAGTTAGACAGTTGGAATTTTCACAGATGATGTATTTCTGTTACCGCTATAACAACAAATACTAAAAAACAGAATAAAATAAATATTTAAGGGGCTCCCATACAACAAACCTGATTTGTTTGCCGTTTTTATAAATAATGGAACGGAACCCTTCAGGCGCGAGTCCGACTTGCACTTGGCCGGTTTTTTTATTAATATTATCCTATCTCTTGATAATAAGAAATTAGCGCAAAATCGCGTATTTTTGGACATAACGCTTTTATACTATTCAGTGCGCGTAGTACGTATTCTGGTTTTTTTTTCTATATTCTGAGGTAGAAATATACAGAAGTAAATATGTGTAATATACCTAGAAACCATTTAAACTTTAGTTTTATGACGAAAGAAGTTTCTACAGAGCGAGATTTCCTTCACGACATAAAACTAGATTACATTGTCCTAGTTTTCTTTAGGTATATTTTTTATAAAAAGGCCTCAGAACTTTATGACCACGGTCGTCACCTTGTATCTGACTCACTACGCTTATCTCTTAAGTCTTCGACCAGCATTAAGCATTATCGCTATACATTGCCTGTTTTATATGAACAAAATATTCCTAAATGACGTCAAAGCAAGCAGTGTATATTAAAAATAAAATGTCGTTTTGTACATGTACAGGACCTACTTTAGCGTCTAAACACATGATGTCATCTCAAATACCTTGAGAACAACACTATTGCGTATACGGTTATTCTTAGAAACCTTTGAAGATTTTAATGTATTAACTGAACTAAGTTTAGGCGTTAATTACCGTATCGCATGTTTTAGCATTGTCTTCTTTATAATAAACACACATAAACAAAATAACAGATATTTACGTCTGTTAAAAAAGTGATATGTTCTGTTTAATATGGACAGTGGACACTGGCAAAAAGTGGTTCTGTTCACTGCTCAGTGCTCATATGAATTTTAGATAAAAATTAAACTATTTAGGTATCTAACAAACGGCGCCAATATAGTTCAATTATTGAAAACTACAAATTTGTGCCGTTTGGTGTACTCTAAGACCGTGGGGTTCAAATTCCAAAAATTGTATTAAAGAGATATCCCCTCGACTGATCAGCTCTTCTGGTGACAAGAGGGATGGCTCCTTCCTCGCTCAACGAATCAGCATCGATTCATCGGGGAAATGCAGTCAGTATTCTTGCCACTATTCCACGCGGACCTGGTTTATTTAGTTTTTTTTATAGTTAGGATTTTATATATCTTATGTGTACATCTGAGGTATTATTAGCTAAATTGTGAAATATCTTGCATACCTACGAAAGTAATTGAAAATCGATGATCGTCAACAGATATGGACGCCGTAAAAGCTTCCTTCATTGCAAGATGGTGTAGTAATGTTATACTAATATTAGTGAACCGCGGCGCATATACGCTTATCTATTAGAGATAGATATAATGCTACCGCGGACTAATTTTTTTGATAATTTTTTTCTTCTCAATTCATTCCTACATCATTTAGTTATATCGGTGACAAATTAGAAGCATACGCCATGAAAACGTGCTGGAGCAAATTTTTTCCACCACTTGATTCACCAAAAATGCTCAGCCCCTAAACATGATAAGTCCATGTTTAATACTCGTAAACCTTCCTCGGGAATCTATCTAATAGCGAAAACCGCAACAAATACCTACCGTTCAAAATTGTTTTTGCGTAAAACAGGCACAGACCGATATGAATTATTTTTTTGCGTTATATTGCTCGTCTAGCAGTAACCATGATAAACGTCAACTAATCAGAAATTTTCACGGGCAAAGCCGGGGCGGACAGTTAGTACCTACATATTATATACCTACCTACATAAAAGTATGATTTGTACCGGTGATAACACATTTAATCTCAATCAGAAGTTTCCAATCGCTGGTCCGTTTAAATTACTTCTATCTATCATCACGCCTTTCATCCCAAGAGTGGTAGGCAGAGACAATCGAATGTCATTTGTTACGATCCTGACATATCTCTTTCGCTTCTTTTATATTCATCATACCTTTCATACATGCTCGGCGATTGTGTGTACTTAAATATTTCCATCGATCAAAATATTTTTTATATGTTCAATAAAAGTACATCTAGGTCGTGCTCTGCCAGCATTTCCTTTCACTGCAGCCATATAAACCTTTTTAGTCAATATTTCATCCTTCATTCTTTCAACGTGTCCAAACCAGCGTAAACTACTTTTCTTCATGTTTGTCACAACATCATCTTTTACTCCGCATTCTTCTCTAATGACATCGTTCCGGATGCGGTCAATACGATTTATATCACACATTCTTTATTTATCTTACTATAAAGAGTTATGAAGATATGATTGAGTTAATGGAATTCGGATCAGCACTCAGTACATTTCCACGGGCGAAGCCAGGGTGGAATGCTAGTATTTAATAAAATATATTTCAATAGATATAACTTTCAATCTAGTTTAGTTGCTAGAAGCAATTTCTCTTGTCCTAAAATTTTACAGTTGATGTCATTTCTGCTAGCGTTTTTCATTTTCAGTGGAAATAGAAATGTTGAAAAACACATAAAACAATCGTAAACGGGTATTGGAGCGTACTGGCTCATCTAATACATACTAATGTTACAGTATGGGTCGGATACCGAAAACTAGCTTCTAAAATGTAACAATCTACTTTTGGCAAACCATCGGCTTCTTTTGATTATGTTTCTAGTTGAGTCAATGTGGAAAAGTTTTTAGGTCTGCTTTTTTTCAAGCAATTCGGTATGTAAAGTAAAAGTTAGGTATGCTGAATCCAAAACCGTTTCGAGATATTGGTTTAATAATCCGTATTTTTCAATTTACAGTTCTTAAAATCTCACGATTGTCTTAATTTTTTCAAAAACAAATAATTAACTTAACCTACATTTCACCTATGAATGACGTCATTATATCGGCTAAATAAAAGCAAAATATTTACTTGTCGTCAACTTGTCAACCAATGTTACCCTGTTACTAGATATACTACTATTTCAGTAGTTTTTATAACTAATCTAGTTTATTATTTAGGAAGAATGTTTAAGCATTTTTATATTAGGATATTCTTTGACCTTTGTATATATTTTGTATCACAACAACTATGCAGACTACGGTGTAAAAGCCGTAAAGATGTGTTTCTTTGTTGTTGTTTTAATATGTTTTATGTAGAAGTGGTAGATTTTGGTAGATTTTGCAGGATTTAGAGACGGCAACACTATTGTTCGTTAAATGTCAAAGTCAAAAAACAGAGATAGATGTTCTTTTTTCTGTACCAACATATCAAATGTATTGAAGTATTCAGCCAACAAAATGACGTCATCAGTGCTAAAACTTTGATAATTTATTATAAAAAAACTACTGTATATAAATCAAAAATATTCAAATTAGTTTCTTAAAATAGCTTAATCTTTAAAATAAAAATATAAAAATCGTACCTTAGCTTTTACTTTACATACCGAATTCAGTTTCGTTACATTTTTGTTAGTCAATAACATCTGAAATTAAAACGGATATGGGGCTTAACAGCTGCAAAAGAATTTTTTAATAGCGTTAGTTTGACACGGGTGAAACCGAGTTTAAAAGTTATACGTAGAGCAATGTTTACTAACTATTTGAAGACGCTCTAAAAATAACAAAACACACCATCACTGTCTTTAGACCCTGCGTCGTGGCTAGGGGACACATCCATATTTAGCTCAGATTTCAATATTAAATAGGACAGGTGGCAAGCTCGTCGCTGCATTTAATGTATGGATAATATATCAGTTTTGCTTCTTTTTAAAAATAAAGGAATGTTTCCTTTAAGTAAAATAATCTATCTTAAGGATTTAAAGTAGTTTCCCTTTAGGGCCCATTGATATTTTCCACCCTGTGTACATTGAACAAGTTATAAACTTTTGAAAGCACTCACAATAATAATATAAAGAAGGCATTTTAGCAATGATATTTGATTGTCTCTGCATACCCCACCTAGGAGTATAAGGCGTGATAGATTTAAGAGTAGAGTAAATGTCCTAAAAGCCCGTTATTAAATTAATGACCAAATATAATGTCAATTTTATTTATACGTCTTTATCGCCACTTCTTAGCAATAAAACCATGAAATCATGATATCAATCTACAAGTTTCGGAAAAATACTACGATTTCCGTCAAGGACTTGTGTTTTATTTAGTCGTTAAAGCTGAGGAACACGTAGTCGGTTGTAATAAGGTCAGAATTATTCTTGATTTCTTCATTATTGACCTAAGGTCAAGGCAGATTTTCCAAACAAATATACAAATAAATAAAATTTAAATGACTGTCTTTAATTTCTAAAATCAAAATCTTAGTCTGATTATTTACATTATATTTACTGAAACACTTTTTATCTTTGCCTTTCCTCTTTTATCCTTTTTTTTGGCTTAGTATTTTAGATCTAAGTAAGTACTTTGATGAATCTTATCAATATCAATCAATATTATTTTATAGCTTTTATTATCTTATTATATATATTTTTCAATACAAACTTTTTTACCTGAGGGTTACATTAAAAAATCTAGCTTAACCATTTCAGGATATTATGTTACTTTATGTTTTTAAATTAGTCAATTAATAGCGAAGTAAGAAGACGTCGAAGAAGAAGTACCCAGAATTAAAGAATCGAATGCATGTAGATTTATTATGTTGAAACTGTATGAAACTTTTGAAATAGCCCTCCAACTATCTCGATCCAAATTACTTCTATCCTTTGCTCTGTTTTGACGTAAAAGAAGGACAAACAAACACATTTTCGCATTTAAGATATTAATTAGTTAGGAATAAGTTATTTTGATTTTGATTTTAATTTAATTTATTATGATTCCTTTTTTACTTTAAAATAATTATGTATTTTTTTTCATGTAAGTTAACTTGTAATCAATAACGTGTAAACGTATAGCCATGTTGTGTTCACTACTAATTGGAATATCTGTATGACAAGTGTTTTATCTTCTTCTTCTTTTGATATATGTATTATGGCAACAGTGCTGACATATCGTTGCAATTCTGCCAATCTCCAGTGTTTAGGTAATCTTGTGCAATAGTAGGTATATGCCGATAAATCGGTAGCTAAGATGGATGTTTTATCTTATCAAGTCTACGAGTAACTTACTTGTAGTATCAAGTAATATTTTTTTAAGTAGTTATTCTGTACTTGTGAACCTTGTTTAAATAAATAAAAAATAAAACAAATAAATTCTAGCTGGATTTACTCGTAGAATGCAAACTAGCTAGGTACTATCTATTTAAAATAGAACCATTTTATTATGCTAGCGGAAACAACAGGTGTTTATAGTATAAACGAACATACAAATAGTTGATTTTATTTTATGTTAGCTGTGTCCACGACTTCAAACCGTACCCACCGATGTTTTCAATTTAAATACTTTATTATTACCTAAAAAACTCGTATTATTTGTTAAAAGTTTCAATGGAATTTAGATTTTAACTTTAAAAACTAAAAAAATAATTCTGATTCTTCGCTGATCACCCTTTTCTCCTCAAGTCACCGTAATAAATATATTCAAATCTATATAAAACGATGACAATGTATGTTTACCTAAAAGTAAACTTCTAAAAGATATTTTGCCAGAATCAAAACTTTGGTAAAAGAGTAATAAAATCCTGATTACTTATTCCAGCTCCACAGTCGGATGACATTAAATTTACGTAATTTATACAAATGCAATAGCTTCTCAAAACTTTGTATAGTACCTACTTTAATTCAATCAAAATTGTGTGGGTCCAAAAGACTTTAAAATAGTTAATGCGTTGTCCGTAATAACAACGGATTTGCAACTCACAAGGATTTTGGCAGGAGGTTACAATATCACGTTTAGTGGGTTGCACATATTAAAATACAAGCTTCTGTCCGCGGTTTCACCCGCGTGGAAATAGATCCAAAAACAAATAATCCCGTGGCTGTAATTTGCCCCTCCTCCGCCCACTTTCGCGTTATAAAAAGTGGTATAATGTCATTCTCTGACCCCAAAATGCAAAAAATCATGTCGATCCCGTGAAAAACATAAATAAATCTATCCCACGGGAACCATAATTTTTTTCTAGTGCTATTCCAGACTATAATCTACCTCTGTGCCAAAATTCATCTAGATCCGTTTGCTGTTCTGGCGTGATTGAATAACAAACATACATCCATACAAACTTTCGCGTTTATTATATTAGTGGGATTTGGGTTTTTGTCTGTTCTTTGAGATATGATTGGATGTACATTTACGCCCTCGCCTGAATTCCGTCAGTGTAATCAGAAAGCGAGATTATCTAATATTATAATGCGAAATTAATTTTGTTTGTTGCTTTGTATGTTTGTTTGTTTGACCTTCTTTACATCTAAATCTAAGCGAATCAACAGTGTTTGACAAAGCTTGCTTGATGGTCAGAGTCAGAGAGTGACATAATAACTACTTTCGAAGAATATTTCATTCTTGCAGCATCATTCTTATTGGATTTAGAGAACTCAATTTTGTTTGCTAATGCGTCGCAGAATGAGTCGCTAGTATATATTCTTATATTTTGTGGTACGAAAGGGTACATTTTCAGACAGTCAGACATCGACTTAAAAAAATCCTATTTAGTACGAAATCCTAATTTTAGATGTTGTTAAAACTTTTAAATCACTTAAACAACTTGTTAGCAAATAGTTTTTGTCAAGGATTTTATAGTGGCTATCATTTCATCAGCCTTGAGTTTCTATCCAGGAAGTTAATGTTTATGGGATAAAGAAACCCACTTATAACCCTCTTTTGACCGCAGGTCAAGGTTGAATTCTAAGTAAGTTATAAATATAGTAATAAAACATGTATTTATAGTTTTTATTATACTTACTATACAAGCATCTTACCCTACTCTTCAACTCTGTATAAACTTATGTATAGGTACTTGTTTTGTCGACATCTAACATTTTGATAATGATAGAACATTGTTTAATTATCATTGAATCAAATCTTATATCAAAAGTTATTTATTCCGTAGGTACACAAGGTACACTTGAAATGGTCAATTAGAAACACAATCCATACACTTTTGTTTGACATTTATAGTTTTCAATATTATAGTCGATTCAAAAAATACAATTATGTCTGAAATAGTTTATCAAAATTGCTAATTAGAAAATAATAAATTTAAAAAATACAAATTATGTTATTTCAGGAGTAGTCAATCTAAAATACAATTTATATAAAATATTTTTAAAATAAACAATTAAATACAATTGTTATGTAAAAAATAGGTAAATAAAAGGTGGCATTTCGCTGTAGCATACCATTGGTAGATAAGTACCTACCTAGTGTGTTTACAAAAAAAACCACAATATATCTAGTAAATGCGTGATTTTAGCGCAATTTTCATTCTATGTAAAAAATATTGTAAAACTAAATAATACCCGGGAGACGCGATACTGAATAACATAGAAGATATTACGTAACCTTGGATATACTATACCTACCTCTATTCCTCATGGCAGGATATTTCGCTAACTATCTATTGTACTCACATGGTACTCACTAATGTCAACTTAAAATGTATCATACGTACGTCATGATATGAAACACTTGCGATGACATCATGTTACTTAGGTCAACTACTGTACTGAATACCAAAACAAGTACTAGAATCTATCTGTGAAGGACAATTTAATCATTATACCTCTGTATATTATTCACGATTGTTAGCAATGAATGAAAAGACAATGGATGAGTAAATTGTAAGAAATATATGTAGAGATGATTTGTTTCCGTAATTAATCATTATTCCGTAAGAAAATATTTTTGAAAAAAATAGTTATAAAAATGTCGCATACATATTTTTAACCAATAAAGCTCACATAATTTGCATTTTTTTCCTTTTTATAAAGAAATAAATAAAAAGATAAAGGATTAAATTGTTTACGTGAGTCCTGAGATAGGCCAAATTATGTGAAATTAACAAAATGTTACACGCTTTTAAATTACAAAACCTGCATTTTAGTGCAGTTCTAAAGAATATAAAATTGTAGATATTTTTTTGAATGTTAGATAAAACAAAAGTTCCTGAATATAAACTGAAATATTATTTGTACCATTGGGGGTTTTAATTAAAAACTTATGTACCTACATAATCTGACAAACCACGGTTTTCCATCCAAATATACCTCAACAGAACTGGCATCTCGTTAGGTAAAGCCTCACAAATACTATCGGCTAAACGAGGGAGAGTTGATAAAATGGAACCGTAACACGTTTTCGGGAGCTGTAAATAAACCCGTGAAGAAAGAAAAAAATTAATACTTGTGGCTTTTACAGTACAAGTAGTTTTAAGGACACCCTAAAAACGCTCTACACGGTTTCTGATATTTTTCAATCTATGTTAAAATGTGTTTGTTTGTAGTCTTTCATGTCAAAACGTGACATCGAATAGACAGAGATAGTTGAATGGTGACATAGGCTCCTTGTTATCCTAGAAAACACTACAAGGAAGAGACAAGTTGGTATTTAGGATATAATAAAGCGCCTACTAAAATCTTTATAGCAATACACTTTTCATTTCTCAGCTTCTTTTCTTTGCTTAATTTTCACGCAGATGAAACCGCCGGCAAAAGTGCGTACTTATTAAATATAGAAACCAGAGCCGTTAACTAGTGTTTAATGTACCGTGTTTACAAAACAAGGTGGGGAACTATAAAAACAAAACTATGACATCATATACTACGATGTATTTTAACAAGAAATCCATGACCAGTTGTTGAGTTTAAAATTGTCACTTACGTAATAAAATATAATTGATCGCCATAGAAACTTCCATTGGACGTTTCCTACGATACAAATATGAAAATTAAATAGAGGTGTGGCGTGAATTTTGTATCTAAAATTAACAGGGGAATGCTGGTACATTTTGAAATCAAATAAAACGCTGTATGGATGTGGATGAAGCAAGAGAACTAACTATAAGTATAAACACCAAGGGAAGTTGCGTTTCAGCCTCTGCCTACCGTTGTGGAAGTCAGGCGTAATGATATACATGTATAAGTTGTAAAAAGATTTAAATAAGCACTGATGACCCGTGCGAATACTTGCAACGTTAGTGGTGTCAATATTGTTGGCATAGTTCAACAGATCTCCAATAGTAAAGTCTAATTTTAAAAGAAATATTTAATTTTGATTTGTTTGTTTATTTTTCGTCATTAGAGTGAAAAATAATCTTCAAAATGGCGCATGGCGTATCAAAATACTTGATAGCATAAAATAGATAAAGAAAATTAATTTTAAACTAAAAAAAACTGACAGAAAACATTTTTATTTTATTTTTACTTCAAAATATATAACTACAATGTTTGCACTACGGATGAAGGCATAAAAATGCTGGCCAAGTTCCAGCTACTGTTGTGTGCACTTTAAGTAGACACTAACTTGACTTAAGAAAATATAAGTAATTAAAATAAGTTTTCCTTTAAGAATTTATTGCCATAAGGCTTAGACATCAGCTTTAAGCCATTACATGACATGAAATTAAGAGCCGTGCTTGTTTGCACAGGTAGGTAAGTATAGCCTAATCTAGCCGCAAAATCATCTTTTATTAATTTCATTTTAATTTAACAATTTTCAACATTGGCTTTTGAAAGAAAATAATTGAGAATAAATATATTAATTGTTTTACTAGGAAACGCTATAATGTCATGTCATAAGTTATATGGATCTCCTACTATAATATTATAAATGCAATTTTTAGTAGCTACTATATAAATATTCTTTGGGTTAGGTACAGCTTGTAAAAAATTGAAGGCCAAAGGTGAGGTCAAAAATAAATAGATAGGTACTTACATTATATTATTTTGAATGAAAACATTTGATCGTGGTGGGCGATGAAAAATATATCACAATTTATTTATCATACTACTTTGCCTAAAAGTCGAGAAACTATAATAATATTCAGAAATTCAGCCAAAACCATGACTTTTACTTTTATTGATAGGTGATAGTTATGTTTGGACGTTTGGGAACTTATGAATAGGATATTTTCTTGTTTGAAATTCTATTCAAAATGTGGCAGTGATTTTATTTTGATTGAAATTGGACAACTTGCTAAATGTGGAGTTTGTTATCAAAATTCGTGACCACGCCCTAAAGTATAACAGTGATTGTAGGTTTTTATTTATAATTTATTAAAATGTTTTATTAATTCAGTTAAGGGGATTTTATCCAGAATTATTTCTTGTTCCTAAAAACTTTTTATAATTATATACTTTGATTGAAATATTAATTAAAATACGAATACAAAATATTTCTTTAACTTCCTTTTAAATACAAAAGGGAAAGAAAATTTCAGAAAACTTTCTTTCAGGAAACATTTGTCAGGAAAATAACGTCAACTACTCCCAAAACTATAAATATTTGGCTAAGTTCCTAGTTTCAAATATTTTTTTTAACCTAAACTTTTCACTATCCAACTATTACTTAAAGCGCTTTTAAATTATAGTAACATTTAAAAAAAACTTACCGAAATCTAATACGGCCAGAAATAAAGCTAGAGAAAGCGTTACAACAGCTGTTCGGGCCATGTCGAAGTTTTTCGTAAGAAAATTGTAGTTCCCAAATAGACGAGTTTTCTACGCTAAGACCGAATACAGACTGGTATAGAAGCGTACGTACTAGTCTACATGACGCCATGAAGATCGTTTCGGATACATTTTTAGGTCAAGCGTGTACCGTAGTTTATAAATTAAAATAAGAATTATCTCATCCCTATGTTTGAATCTTATGTTTTGGGATTTAAATATAATTTATCTATACAAATAAATATTTCTGAAGTGTATGTCATATTAAATCCAATACCGAAATGGGATAAGTATGTTATTTAATTAAGCGTTTTGAAAATTTGTTGATAATCATTTGATCATGAATCATTTGAATATATTTTGATGAAACTTTTGCTGAGTATCTTAAAATAATCTCTAAAGATAAATAAATAATAATAATATATTGTTCAAATTGACTATATGTTAATGGGATAGGGTGACCAGTGGACAACAAAGTATTAAGGGGTGAAGCCTTGGGCTAGCATATAAAATTAATTTAGCAATTCTAAATATTTTTAGAAACAATTAATACTTAATATTTTTATATTAGCATTTTAAGAGGGCTATTGATTAATGATAGTGTATACGATTTTTTTTTATTTCCCAGCTCTATGTATGGAGAGCCATCCCTAAAATATATTTTCTTAATTTGACAACATCTATGGCGGTTTTTCTGTAAAGCCGGACGATAAACCTGTTAAATAACATACAGTGGGGTTAGCATACATTTTGACAGCGACACTTTCGTTTCGGTCGAATGGCCTTGAACAGGCCAAAACGTTATGTCCAACAAGGACCGGCCAGAGATAGCCCGGGGCCGAGAGGTCCGGCCCAACAATGTGCGGGAAAATTCTGTGTACTTGTCTTTGTCCGGCCAAGCAAATTGTTCGGCATTCTTGTGCAGGGCATGCCCGGTCCGAGAAAGTCCGGCCCAACAATTAGCGGGCAAATTCTGTGTACTTTGCCCGGCATAGCAAATTTGCACGCACATTGTTGGGCCGGACCTCTCGGCCCCGGGCTATCTCTGGCCGGTCCTTGTTGGACATGAACGTTTTGGCCTGTTCAAGGCCATTCGACCGAAACGAAAGTGTCGCTGTCAAAATATATGCTAACCCAGCAGAAGAGTCTTTCTGTGAGTCAGATACGGTAAAAATGAGGTTTTTTTTCGTGTAGGTAATTTTCAGCACATCATAGAATCTGATCTTACTGCTTTATCGCGGCGAGAACGTTGCTAAAATATTTACCTCTATTAAAAATAACTTCAAGGATACATACATAACACGTATCAATTAGGTTATATGCATGTGATCCGAAATCTATGTTTTTTAATCAAAGAAAATTTAAAACCAGTGTGTGACACATTTCGATAATTTTACATAATATGAAAATATGTTCCATAGAGAATCGGAAGCCGCATTTACATTAAAAATGAAATATTGTTTTATGTACCTAATTTGTTAAAAAAAACAATGAATATCTGAAGACAGAATGTTAGAAGGTTCTTAGAACAATGGAAGTTTTATGTAATCGACAAACAGAAATTATTAGCATCGTCGGCTCTGAGTTCATGCGTTTGTAAATACCCTAATTATCATCCTATTATCTGAGAACCTAACTATGCCCAGGTATTAATTATATTTATTGAACTAATCATACGATTTCCTAATGAGAAACATTGTTAAAATTTTGCAAATATTCACAATGCAATTTTAACACTAGCCAGCACCTGCGTGTTCTTTCAATTCATTTTGTTGTTTCTTCTAAGGTTGTCATCGAAAATGTGTTATCGGTTCGTACCCAGCGGAAAACCAAGCCTTGCTTTTATTTTTGTAAAATATCCTGTTTAGTATTTTTTTTGAGTGTCTAAAAGTTATTAAGGTGTCTATCGACTTCGTGTGAACCGGATGGCTGCGTGATGAAAAATCCACAAAATTACACATTTAGGTACACCTATTTACACGCACATGGATGTATTTTTTTTTGGTCTCGTCCTAATTGCGACAATACCAAATATATATGGAACAACCCATATAGAATAAATATTCGAGCGCGCTCATTCTATGGTACAACCCAACGCTACAAGAATTGCACACAAACATAACTGAATAATATTCAAAGACGCCTTCATCTTTAATTCATAAGCATTCGCCTCCAAACTAAGAAAAGTCATAAATATTTTCATGAGTGCACTGTCAAACAAAATGCAATATCAGATAACTACAATGTATCATTCTAATTTAAAACGTATGGAATTCGTAATAAGATTGAAAATGAATTAACATCCAATCGAATGACAAACGTATCTTTTTGTATGCTTAAAAGGCTGACGAGGTCATAGGATGCCATGCTGAGGTAATAGAGCGTGATATGTACATAATGACATTATCACAGTCGAGCGTAGCGCGTGGCGTTAAAAAAAATATTTTATCAATCCATCTATCATAATTTGCTACGATCTTGACATACCTCTTCACCTCTTTTTTTTTTTCTTCATCACACCTCATTGTGAGTGATTCGAACGTTGCCCTTAATTATGAACATTTTCACGTTGGGCACCAGAATGTAGTAAAAAGACACACCTTCACGGCGTTTATAATTTTCAGTGGTCAGAGACAACAGTAATAGTGTCCACGTTTTGACTGTTGCTGCAATTAATGGACCCAGATGTATAAGTACGGAGCTTTTTATTGAACATATAAAAAATGTATTGATCGATGGAAATATTAAAAGTACACACAATCGCCGAGCATGTATGAAAGGTATGATGAATATAAAAGAAGCGAAAGAGGCATGTCAGGATCGTAACAAATGGCATTCGATTGTATCTGCCTACCCCTCTTGGGATGAAAGGCGTGATGATAGATTAAGGACAAAACAACAATTAACTTTATGCCATAACTAGACAAAATAACAGTATAGCCGTACTAATTACATACATATTTTATTCAATTAATGCATGGCTGGCTCTTTACATAGAAATGGGAGTATGGGAGAATTGAAGTATATTCACCTGAGCTTTTTGTTTAATGAACAATGTCACCGTTAAATAAAGAAACAACCTGCAGTGCGTATAGCGATATCGTATACGGTGTATGTAACTTCTAGCGTAACAATGTGTCCATTTAGTTAGATGCCCAAATAACACAGGGTAGGTGGCAAGTATGACGTTAGACGCATTCCGCCACGTGGCAATTTTTGAAATGCAAAACATAACAATCCTGTTATATTGTAAACTAGATACAAACCCGGCTTCGCTCGGGGTGTTCTTTATTGTACCTACATAATTACTTTTTTTACTTACTACAAATAAAACGCCTTTAATCACATAATTATTTAATCCAATCAAGCACAACGAGCATACAGAAACAAAACACAACAAAGTGACTAACACTTTTCGTAGTAGGTATGCCATGATCTATTGTAATATAGTCTATGCTTTTTTTAATAGCTATTTTAATTTTACTGTATTATTTAAGTAAATATATGAATTGGATAATTATATAAAACGACCTGTCTATGGAGCTCATGGCTCAAACAAACGTTAGGTACTGTCACATTGAAAATTGCTTCTGACAGCATTAATGAATAAATTTGGACTTATTTATTGAAATTACGGGATTATACGAATTTTGCGGAGATATTGTTGTATAGAATTTTTGGCATAAGTGAGATTTTAACCACGGATAAGTCCAATGCTCACCTTCACTATCGACTCCTTTTAATGAAACATCTTATCTTGTGTGTAACAAAACTAATTTATTGGTAATTTATTATTGTTAGCTTGGGAGCAATCATTAAACTGACCCATAATTTTTAATTTTTATAGTAGTTGAATCAGCACTGCTTTATAGAATAAACTAGCAATTTCGCAACGGTTGGTTGTTCCCCATATTCCTCTACTCGGCTGAGATGTGGCATGAAGGCGAGTGCATGGAAGAGAATTGATGCTCCCGAAATGTGGTGCTGGAGAAGAATTCCGTACCAACGACTCTATACTCCAAGAACTCGGTATAACGCTGCGACTATCATCTGTCATCACAGGCCCGCATTCTCACTTTATTTGGTCACGTGTTGCGACGTGAGGGTGCTTTCATTGAGCGCTTGGTGGTTCAGGGCAAGGTTGAAGGTACTCGGGCGCGCGGACGATCTTTTATGAGATGGACAGACCAAGTGAGAGCTGCAATGAAGGTTTATTTTAAGTGAATGCACCAGAAAGGCAGCTGTCAGGGAGAAGTGGCCACAAATGCTAAACACGATCACGACCGCTCTGCCAAGAGCGTAGCCACTGAGAAGAAGATAATTATATTTTTTTTAAATAACTTAATATTATTTTTAATAATAATAATTAACAGTTATTCATTCAGATAAATGTCGCCCAGAAGTTTTCCCATACAAATCGCACACACGAATCAACTCGCTTTAAAATTAATTTTTTTTTTTAAACATTTTAATAAAGCGTATTTTTTTATTTTATTTATATTATTAATTTGTTAATTGAAAAACTCAACTATTTACTTTAAAGGATATTTAAGTTCAAATAAAGACACTTCTTCAGATGTGCAAAGGGAATAGCTAGGTATTTAAAGTTTATGTGATACAGAAATAAACCTTTTAAAAAAAAGTGCACCGACTTCAAAAATTTGCACTGAAAAGTAAGAAATAATAAATATTTCGTTGTAAAATTTGAAGACGGTTGGTGCCAAATTAGGATACAAAACTAAGTAAATATCTAAGAAGATAAAGATCTGTTCAATATTATCTATGTTTGTATGTACCTCTGATGTTCGTAGGTTCCTAATGAATTGTCTATATTAGTGAATTTGGGAACTAAATTGTTTCTAATTTGGCACCAACCGTCTTCAAATTCTACAACGAAATATTTATTATTTCTTACTTTTCAGTGCAAATTTTTGAAGTCGGTGCACTTTTTTTTAAAAGGTTTATTTTACCCTTTTAAGTGATTTTGCTGCCTTGAGAGACAAATAATAACGCCACTTAAAAAAATATTGATGGAAAATTAAAAAAAAATAACCCTGTGGATGTGATTTGAACCATGTAATGTGCTTGTGCTTCCTATGCACCCCATTACATTTAACCGCTAGACCATCGTCACGAAAATTGACAATTTCGTGTCAATAGCAACCGTTGCTAAGGCTTTTTCTGATACATAATTTCAGCTGTAAACAGAAATTAATTACTGAATTTCTGAAAAACTACTGAACCGATTTTCGTCATATGTCTGTGAGATAATGTCGAGAAATTATTATGTCTTGAAAAAAATAAGTTGTCAAAAACGGTACATATTTTATCGAGATATCAAGAAAAATGTACTTATAAAGTCAGTTTTTTCAAAATTTCTGAAAAACGAATGAACCAATTTTTATGAGATAAAAATGGGACCAATCTGGAAGAATTATCTGTCGATTAAAAAAGGAACCATCAAAATCGGTTTACAATTGGCGGAATTATCGATGTACATACATACATAAAAAAAAATAAAAAAAAAAAAACGGTCCGAATTGAGAACCTTCTCCTTCTTTTTTTGGAAGTCGGTTAAAAAATAGTTCAATTTTTAAACAAAAATTAACCATTATAGCCGTTTGGTGTAGAAACTCTAGGTCTGTGGGTTTCAAATGCCAAAAAGATATATCCCCTAGCTATGATCAGTCATCATCTCTTTTGGTAACAAGGGCTGGCTCCTTCCTCGCTCAACGAATCAGCATCGCGATTCCACGCGGACCGTTTATTTAGTTATTTTTAATGTTTAGATTAGGGATTTTATATTGTTATGTGTAACCATTTTTTTATATGAATAATCTAAATATTATTGTATTAAACACTTTATTGGCTACATTTTATGTAAATATTATTAACCGTCATATATACTTACTTATTACAAAGATATCTACATATTTTTTCCGTGTAGAGTTGAGACAATGGGCCCATGGGGTCCCGAAGCTATAAAAGTATCTTAGGACAATGTATCAGCTTAGCGATACAAAGAGGAGCTAGTATTTTTGGGACCCTGCCGCAGGACAGCGATCTTGAAAGGGTGTTTTAATTGTAAGTAGTTTTTAAAATATGTTTTTATTAATTGATGTTGTTTTTTAAATAAATTTCTTACTTATTTGGTTACTTTCAGCAGTATTTTAGGTATATAAAAATCGTTTTTTCAGTGTTGCAAACATTAAAAGAAAAATAGTTGACATATTGTTTTAGGGTTGCCAACATGATTTTCCTAGTATTTGCCTAGATTACCTTGACATTGGCAAATCATCGGAAGCACTGATGGAGCCATAATAAAATAAGAAGAAGAAGTATGTTAAAATAATTATACAATCTATAATCTATATTAATAATATAAAGAAAGAAAGTTTGTAAGTTTAAATGTAGGGAACAACAAAATTATTTCACTAATATGAAGCTACTGTATCCCTGAATGCTATATTTGATTCTATTAGAAAATATTCATAAGCGAAGCCGGGGAAATAATTTTCAGAATCGGATCAGTGGTTCCGGATATTACCCTCCACATACACACAAATTCGCTTAATACCTAATATTCAAAATGTATTAGTATAGACCTCGGTTTCAGCCTCGGTTTCGCCAGTGGAGCCCATATAAACTTTTATCCTAAATTATGGTCCCGAGTTCATACAAAAATCTCATGGAAGAAAGCAGTTTTTCCTGAATTTTCCAATTTTTCTTGTAACTTTGCCAATTTTCCCCTAAAACCTTATAATCAGACTATTACGAACATTTAAAAAAATCCAAATCGGTCCAGCGGTTCTCACGTGTAGCTCTTACCAACTAACAGCATTTAATTTTTATTTATATAGATTGTAGGTACGTATATATATATTTTTTTCTTTCTTCACGGGTTGCCTTACAGCTCCCGAAACCGTGTTCCAGGGTACCCAGCGGAAGACCAATGGTATTTGTGAGGCTATACCTAACGAGTGGCCAGTTATGTTGAGGTATATTTAGATGGAAAGCCTCTAAGTGTTGTTTGTCAGTTTTTAATTAAAAAACCCATTGGCCATGTGGCCGGGATCCGGGATCGAACCCTTGGTCAGCCTAGTTAATTCCAGATGTCTTAACCAAGATTCATTACCGAGTAACACATTATTTAGCTCGTGTGAAACAATAGCATTATACGTATTTTGAAATGGTAACACGGTAATATTAGTTCTATTTCATAACAAAATCCAACGAACCGACGAGAGTGGTTATTTATAGTTTTATTTGTGTTTTTCAGTCAACATTCTTTTTCAGACATAACGTCGTCGGTCCACGCGTAAAAAGATTATTGAACTCAGTTATTTTTTGTAAATAATACACTTATACTAGTTCTCACCCGCAATCGTACTTGTTTTAATAAAAACATAGGCACATAGGCTAATCCTCGCTTGAACCAAGAAACATACATTTTAAACTCTCTTGCTTCGGAAGACAAACAAATTCCTTTTAAAATAAATTCAATTTGAAATTTATAGGTACTTATAAGATTTAAGATGCAAGAACGTTCAATATCGGTTCATTTGAGATGAGCAACTTAGCCCTCAGCCCATTTAGCCCGTGGGCTCACTTGACCACTTTAATTTTTTTCGTGGTAAACTCAGCCCTTTAAAATCTTTTAGTAATTGTCTAGCACCTAATTATGTGGAATACATTTTCTAATTTGGCTCCAACCGCTTCCAATAAAATTATTTTAAGTTCACATTTTTTATACCGTCGATTTTACCTTTTTTATGTTTTTTTTGTTTCTTAAAACGAAAACGTTAAGTATATTATTACATGGTTTTTCTATTGCACCAAGTCTGAGGAACCATGTCGTTGTTTTATCCTAAATTTTGATGAAAGATAATCTCGAGAGATAATTCGTTCAAACAAAACATAAATTATCAAAACTGGTGCATTATTACTCGACATAATCCGGAAAATGTGTTGATAACAATCTGTTTATCGCAATTTTTAAAAACTACTGAACCAATTTTAATGAGGGTCGATAACTCGGTTCCGAGAGACATTAGACAACCCGTGAGCATTTTTATGGTATACTAAGCGACCTCGCCTCATCGTTACAACAATTTGAATACCTACACAAATACACCTATAACTACGTATCTATTATAGATAGATATATGCTACCGCGGACTTTCTTTAGATCACTTTACTCTACACAATTATTTCCTACATAATTTTGTTATATCTCTGACGGATTAGACAGCATGCGCCATGATAATTTACCAAGGCTAACTTTTTCCCCGACTTGATTCCCTAATACTATTAGTGCTCAGCTCCTAAACATGATAGGTCCATGTTTAATACTCGAAAACCTTCGTGGTGAATCAACCTATCTAATAGTGAAAACCTCAACAAAATCTGTTCAGTAGTTTTTGTGTGAAAAGGTCATGAATCGAGAGATGTACTATATATATGTACTAATATGTATGGATCAAAGAATCTTCATACAAAAGACGCCCATGAAAAATGTTAGAAACAACATCATGTTTCTACAAGGTGTATTAAGTTTTCCAACTAAGTAGGTCTAAATATTAATAAATTTATCTTTGTAAAATATATCGTGATAAAGTCAAATTTGATAGCAGAAGGGCCCTAGCTTACTGACGAAATACACGCCAACCTGCGTTAACGACTAAACCTTTAATTAACTTGGCTCGTATTTTTCTTTAGAACTTTGGAACTGACAAGTATTTTTTATTTAATTTAAGTATATCTGTACAGAAATGCATGTTGCTTTAGATTTTAAAACTAGTTATGATAGATTGACAATACATATCTAATTTGAATTAAAAAATAGCTTATTTTATATTCTTTTCCTGCTGCTAGAGCTGCGGCGGAAATCTAACAAAAGTTTATTAAAGATATATCCCCTCGACTGATCATCTCTTCAAACGAACCAGCATCGCGATTCAGCGGGGAAATGCAGCCAGTATTTATTGCCACTATTACACGCGGGCCTGGTTTAGATTAGATTTAAGGTTTTTATATTGTTATGTGAATCAAATAATATACAACCTTATTTTCCTAATTTCGTTGCTACGACATTGCTGGATATGAAATTTTTTGTAGATATAAATTACCTTTTTTAATATTTAGCAAGTGTTTAGGAGACACGTTTTACTTGACAAATAATAACGTACAAGTACATATTATTCAATTATTTTCCTCCGATAATCTGTTACTAAGCTCGCTTCGATACCCTCTACGAAACATTCAGATTCTATGGGACTTGTATTCCAGTTTTCTTTTTATTATTTAATATGAATAGGTACGGGGAAGGAGTCCACAAGGCGTCGAGCATCGTCACTAAGTTCACTATCTTGTCGTATATAGGTCGATGGTGTTGTTTAGTCAATCCACCCCTATTTGACCTTGTTTTTAATGCTAAATTAAAGCTGCCATTAACTGTTACTTTAGTTATAAAGGTAAAATAATATTTGTCGCATATTGTAGGTAGGTATAGATGACCCACTCGATGTGGGTAAAACGTCGGCTCACAACTGAAAGGTTCGATCTCCATGTTCGACCATGTACTAATATAAATGTAATGTAAAGAGGCTTTTCCATCTACATATCTAAACAGAGCTGGCCACTCGTTAGGTACCTATAGCTTCAAAAATCTTGGGCTAAATGAGGAAGACTTTTATCTTCCGCTGGGTACCCTGGGGCCGGCAACAGTTCCTGGGAGCTGTAAGGCAGCCCGTGAAGAATTTTTTTCTTCTTTGTATTAAGTAGGTAGATGAATAACTCATAACGTTTGCCCATACTAATTGCATTTTCAAATAAGTTTTATGAAGCCCTGAAAGTCCTCAATTTTTCGCGTAGGTATCTTTAACCGACTTTGCGACTCTAATTCGTTGCATTAACGACAATTTTATTTCTTTATTTCATAGATAATTTCATATATTAACTACAATTTGCTTTTCATTAGGTTTTTGTATATTACCATATAATATCCGAAGTCCGTTTAGTGTATTATCAGAAGACATGTTTTGTTGAGAACTCGTACTTTCTCAGGTTTCTGGTACCTACATGAATCTATCTATATTATCAGTCTTATCCTTGGTTATCTTATCGAATTTAATATCAATTTGTCGCGCTCACATCTTTCTAAAGACAAAATAAGTCGTGCGTAGAACTGAGTTCGTTGTGTTGTTGTGATGCGCCGTTTTAATATTATTAATATGTCTACTATAAATATGTTGTCAATAATATCACATTTCTATTTTATCATTGCAAATCAGATGCAAATATAAAATTGAAATGTTTGTTTATTCATTCAATACCAATATTGAATGATATTAGTTTGATCAGAGTTGGCAGGCGACGATACGCCTGAATGATTTTTTATGAAACTTTCAGGGATCATGTTTCAGAGATATCGATATCTTAGGAATAATATTTACACACATGATGTAAAGTTAATGAGGATGGCCAGGCCAGTGATGCCGGAATAATACAGAAAAAAAAAGAACAAACGTCTCCCCGATGATCAAGAAGAATGAATCTCACTGCGAAGATAAAATCTCAGTTAGAAAGAGAAAGATATAACGTTCCATAGAGATAAAGCAAGACAACAACATGCTCGCGGATAATTGAAAGTTAGCCCTACATAATATATTTCGATGACCATGCGAACTTATGACAGCCTTATTTTATTACGTTGCTCGTCGATAGACACATTTGGAAGTTTTGGCGACGGATACTTTAGGTCTTTGAATGAATCTTCTGAGGATAATGCTATAAGTTTGTACCTATATAAATAGGTAAGTACCTATGTCACATTGAAATAACCTTTACAGAAAATAGAAATACCTACAAGGTAGGTATAACCTTTGGAGTGTGGGCCACATGGGCGGATCCAGGGGAGAAACTGCTTCAATTATGTACTTGACAATTATTTACTAGCTGATTGCCCGCGACTTCGTACGCGTTGTATTAGGAACACAATTCACCCCTTAGGGCAGGTAGGGTGATGTTAAATAGCCTCCTATAACCTAAGAATTGGGCTATCAAATGCAAAAATATTTTTTCAAATAGGTTTTTGAGTCATAGATCACGAACAAACAAACAAATATAATAATAAAATAAGTAAAATAAACCTAAAATAAAATAAAAGAAAACGTAAAACATTAAATTAAGTATTTATAATATTTAATATCTACATAAAAAATAAATTAATTAAAAGTCGTTACCTACCTACACAAACTCTAAAATTATAATAAATATTAAAATTTGTTCTAGGAACTCCGACGACTGGCCTAGAGTATTTTTAGAGAAATTCCCCGAGAATACTATTTGCGTTAAATAATAGCAAAATAATCCGTACGTTGCTCCTAGGGAATGCAATCCCGCAAAATAACTTCAATCCCGGTATTTGCGGGACTGAACCATCTTAATCCCGCGGGATCCAGGTAATTGCGGGATCCCGCAGGGTCGACTTAAACCTCTGAAATCAATCGTAATAAAGACCTAATAGACCTCGTTTTCACGGTTTTAATTTTAACCCAAATTAAATAAGCTTTTTGTTACATTTTATATGGTTTATTAATATAATAAATATAAAAAATAAAATTCTTAGAAAAGGTCCCTGGTGTGGCCCGATGGTTCCAAAAATAATATTATTTCTTATAAAGTTCAGAATAAATCATTGCATTGCGTCATAATTACAAGTTGTTACTGGCAAAATATAAGTAATCAAACGCCTTCACACCGTTCCCCTAAGGCTCGGCGCCCCGCACCTTAGAGAAACACGTATGTACCACGCTTCTCTGTAATCCCGCCAGTCCAGCGGGATCCCGCAAATTTTTCGACCGAGATTAGTCCCGCAACATGTAGGTATGCGGGATCCCGGTATCCTGGTATTGCATTCCCTAGTTGCTCCGTTTGTCGTGATATACCTAATAATACAGTGTATACAAAACAATTCGTAATTACCTACTTACCTATTTATAATATGTATAGGCATGGACGTAGAAAAGGAGAGGACGGATCGCCGCTAAGACAAAAGTGAAGCAACCAAGTTATGCCAGTTTCATTGTAAATACGAGTCTCAAGCACACATTCTCATTCGGTTATGCTGATCAGCCGCATTAAGAAAATAAAAACAATGCCGTCTTGTGTAGTAAAATTATGCAAAAACAACTCCATTACTCATAAAAAATCTCACGGTATCACATTTCATAGGTAAGTTAGTAATTTACCACTAACTCAACAATTTTAAAATATATTAGAGATAATGCACGCACACATGCTTGATGCTTCACTTTTGTCGTAGCGGCGATCCGTCCTCTACTTTTTTACGTCCATGTGTATAGGTTATCCTTTTTTCTTTTTCTTTCTTCACGGGTTGCCTTATAGCTCCCGAACCGTGTTACGGTCTCAGGGTACCCAGCGGAAGACCAAGTCTTTTTTATAGGTTTTTTTTTATAGATTGAAAAGTATTTCTTACTTTGAAAACTAAAACAAAGTCTTCTTTGGGTAAAATTAATATGATATTGAAATGAAAAAAAAAATACTAGTTTACTAATTTTAGTATATGAAGCGCCATCTATGTGTTTTATAAGTAAACTCTAATTTAGAATGTTCATGTAGTTTCTATACTCGTCAATAGATGGTACTGTACGAAAATTTTAACTGAATATAATAATATTATTATTTATTTATTATAAACTAGTTTTCTGCCCCGGCTTCGCCCGTTGAGCCCATATTAACTTTATGGGCTTGAGTTCATATATAAATTCCACAGAAAAAAGCAGTTTCAGATTTTTCAAATTTTCCGGGCAACGTTTCCAATAATTTTTCTATTACGTACATTTAAAAAATAGCCTAATCAGTCCTATAGTTCTCCAAGTGATGAGCTTACCAACGAACAGCATTTAAATTTAATTTATACCTATATATTTTATTATTAAGTGCAATAAAAAATAATTTGTAAATCATATAGTTTTGCACAATGGCTAGAATA
This sequence comes from Nemapogon koenigi, assembly GCA_963924495.1. Taxonomy (NCBI): domain Eukaryota; kingdom Metazoa; phylum Arthropoda; class Insecta; order Lepidoptera; family Tineidae; genus Nemapogon; species Nemapogon koenigi. The sequence goes on from OZ004641.1 coordinate 8,321,078, forward strand.
TTTTCCAAATAAATGCAATAAATAAATACACTTACCAAAATTAATACGACAGGAGTGGCAGAAAGTCCTATATTACACTGCTGCTATTACCTTGAGTTTAATTTTAAAACGTAGGTATCTTTAAAATTGCTGACTCCTTCTCAAGTGGTATGTGCCTTTCGACTTCTCTTTTAAGAATTTGTCAACCTATCAACGACATTTCATACTATTTTATTTTAACAATCCAAACATACCTAAGCCCACTTTCTTATAACTAAACAAACGCATACCTACTGATTTTCAATATAGAAATAAACTGGTACCCAGCCGGGCGACTTCCTGTGAACACTGCGTGACGTTGGCTTTTTGTTACAATTTAGTTTTTTTTTAAATCTTGTCATTGTTACTTGGTTGCATACATTGTAAATATATTACTGCTTCGTTGCCAACGTCCATACCATGTTGAATACACCGGTTCTCGTCCGATCACCGAAGTTAAGCAACATCGGGCGCAGTCAGTACTTGGATGGGTGACCGCCTGGGAACACTGCGTGACGTTGGCTTTTTGTTACAATTTAGATTTTTTTTTAAATCTTGTCATTGTTACTTGGTTGCACTCATTGCAAATATATTACAATTTTGTTGCCAACGTCCATACCATGTTGAATACACCGGTTCTCGTCCGATCACCGAAGTTAAGCAACATCGGGCGCAGTCAGTACTTGGATGGGTGACCGCCTGGGAACACTGCGTGACGTTGGCTTTTTGTTACAATTTAGTTTTTTTTTTAAATCTTGTCATTGTTACTTGGTTGCACTCATTGCAAATATATTACAACTTTGTTGCCAACGTCCATACCATGTTGAATACACCGGTTCTCGTCCGATCACCGAAGTTAAGCAACATCGGGCGCAGTCAGTACTTGGATGGGTGACCGCCTGGGAACACTGCGTGACGTTGGCTTTTTTTATAATTACAATTTAGATTTCTTTACGAAAGACTTCAAAAATATCAGTACTTCTTGTATGGTGAAGATTTTTTTTGGAACGGCTTCCCTTCTGAAAATATGCACCCTTCGCCACTTCTACCTACTACACAAACAGAGGGAGGGGGATTTTTCAATAACGGCGAAAAAATTTAGCCCATTAGGTTAGGTGGCTGCCTATCGTTGACTGAAAGCTATCAACCTCCCGTTGTGTATAAAGAATGTATGACACACCAAATGAAACATCCGGCCCGGAAGTAAGTATACGAGGCCATTACGACACGAAACTGATCGATCATTTCACCAACTTCCTTTTCGTCGAGGACAGCCATCATTGTTCGCTCAAAAGGTACCGCTAAACGAAAATGATCCAATTATTCGATCGTTAATTGCTATTAAAATACAACCTATTCTTATATTATACTTATTATGTAAATAAAATTAGAAATGTAGTTGAAATACCTAATTATTATAGAAAACTCCTCCAGCAGTCCTACCTATCAAACCGACGATTTCAAATCGAATAACCAATGTTCAAATAAGACAGAAGACAAGAGTGATAGACATTGAAACTAGAAGCTCGAAGACACGATGGTAGATGGTTGTCAAAGGTTACTGAGTGGAGATCTAGAATGAGCCATGGAAGTGTCGGCAGACCACCAGCGAGATGGAGTGACGGCATCGTGAAGAGAGAGGGTAAATAAATAAATAAGCGTGGAGGAGAACTGCCGAGGATAGTGAGAAGTGGCAGACGCTGGACACAAGCTGAAGAAGAAGAAGGTGTAGTTCAAATACTCGCCAACAGATGGCGTGCATCTGACTGTTCCAACTCGGTCGACAGCATGCTATGTGTGCAAGTCACTTCTTGCCATAGAGTACTAAGCCTATGGAGGGGCCATAGACGGGCTCCCCCTTTCACCAATTTTTCCCCCTTTGACCAGTTATACTGATCAGGTGCGCAGTAATAAGTTACCTTAGATTTCGTTGGTATCGTTTTGTGTCGCGAGACAGAGCTCTAGGAAAATAGTTAATTGTGATGTTTTAAACGGGAAAGGCGATCTAGGGCGTCAAACTTAGTGTTTCCAATCATTAATTATAATTATTATGTTTGTATTTTAACATAATCATCATATAATGTAAAATCCGTTGCGACAATAAGACGACAGAAAAATACAGTGGTACAGGGGCTAGTACTAGGCGTTTAGCCCCAGATAAAATTGTCCGGTTATTTACACCATTCACGTCTCCTTTGGTAAATACTCAAAGCTTCTTGCCCGTGGTAGTAATTATTATTTAATCTATGCATGTGGTATAGTTGACTAGTTCAGTTGACCGGACAGCGGGTAAATTTTTTTTTCCTTGGTACTGTTGACTGGAGTACAAAAAAACATATTTTCCTTGGTACAGTGGACCGGACTACGGAACATTTTTATTGATCCTTGGTATAAAATAATTATTTAAAACAAAAATAAAATAAAATAAAAAGTGGAAAGGAATTTTTTTGTATACTTATTTATTTTTTAGTCCTTATAATTAACGAGAAGAGATCCTCTAAAAAGTCCCTTTCTTACGGTTTTGCTACGTCTGTATTTTCTTAAAGAACTGCATGCAATGTATAACGGGTTTTAAGGCAATTTCAATGATAAGAGTAGGTTTTTATATTATATTTATTTATTTGATCAAAGTCTACATAGCTCCAGCGTAGATGCAGAACTCCCTTCAGTCTCGAATTCTTCAGAGCTTCAAATATAATTTACAAATATTTGAATCTCTCTATAAAACATTACTTGCTAGTATCAACAAATACGGCCAGTATTTTCTACGAAAAGTATGGACAAAAAGTATGAATGTGTAGGTACTCAATGAGTACCACTCATACTTTACACAATGTGCATTGCTTATATTATCATCTTATAGAAAAGTAGGTGTGAGCTTATTAATAAATAAATAAGATTTCATGTCATACAAAATCGATGTCATACAAAGTTCACGGCTACATTGATACTTCTATTCTGTAGATACGTATTTCTTCTTTAGTTAGTGTCTGTCTGTCTGCGCCCTTTTCACGCAAAAACTACTGAACTGATTTTGTTGCGGTTTTCACGGTTACGTAGGTTAACGAGAAAGGTTTACATAGGCCTATAACATTTAGGGGCTGAGCATTAAGATCCCTATATTGAGATTAACTACTCCTCTGTAAATAATCCACCTGTGTCACTAAAATTTAGCATATATCAATATATCTAAGTGAAATAGCCGTTATTTTATAAATTGGTTTTATTGAATAGAAAATATGGGTGTTAAAAAATGGATGGTATAATTGAGTAGGTACAAATACAAACTCTCTTGGAGGGTGGAATCTAAAGGTAGCAACTTGTTGGGAATCTAACCCGATAAAATATGAAAAATAATAATTTCACTTCACGGTGTGGCCAGATACACCAGTAACAGTGTCCCCTTTTTGCCAGTTGTCCATATTGAACAGAACAGGTGGCAAGCCTGTTGCTGCATTTAATGGCCCGATGTGTCACTTCTTTAACAGACGTAAATACATATTTTTAGTGCTTTACGTGTTGCCCACCAGCAGGAAGAGTCGCTTAAAGCCACATATTTTAAAGAAAATTGGTGCTTAGCCTTTTTTTTGGAACGATTGGAAATTGAACCCAAGACCTCCCGGTTTCAAGACAACGCTCTACCAATTAGGCTATACATATTTGAATTGTTTGAATAATTATATTTGCGTTAACGAGAAAGGTATAATTGGGTTTATAAGGCTATAACATCACGCAGATCACGGTACTATTCAAAGGATCAGTCAATCAATTAAAAATATACACGGGCGAAGCCGGAGACGAAATCTAGTTTAGTATAAAATTAAATGAACGACATCGTTATATAGAATGAATGCCGCCATGGTATTCCACGCTGACCTTTGCAAATTGACATTTGTAGCTAACACACGAATTTAACTACTACAATATCAAACAATTTTAATATTAGTATTTCTTAGAATTGATTTATTTAGAACATGATTTGTAACACAATGTAACAATTTAATTCATCTTCATTTACTTCATAATATTTTGTACTAGATAATGCCCACGGCTTTGCCCGTATTTTTGACCATTTTAATTTTAAATCTATATATTATCGGTCCCAGTGTACCCGAAGATCAAGTCCCTCTGTTTGTGAGGCTATACCTACCTAACGAGTGGCCAGTTCTATTGAGGTATATTTAGATGGAATAGCCTCTTGTGGTTTGTCGGATTATGTACATAACACGGTTTCGGGAGCTGTAAGACAACACGTGAAAGAAAAAAAATATATAAAATTTTGAAATGTTACATGAGAATGTATCCCAAAGCATTTTCAGGGTAAAAAAAATTACGTCGATCCGTTTCTCTGTTTTGACGTGAATCAAGGACAAAAGAAGAAGATAAAAAATTGTTAGAGGTCTAGAGAGGTCCACATTTTCTTATATTCCCCCAAAAAAAAAAATTTTTATTTATTTTTTAATTAAAACTTTGTCTAGAATAGAATAGCTACCACACGTATTTTAACTCGCAGTAGTAAGAATAAACACATTAAATTAGGTACCTACTTACATGAAAATTTGTAAGAAATAATCTAAGATTTTGAAAAATGATATAGGTAATAGTTTTAAATAAAAACCTAAATAAAAACTAATTAACTATTATTTGAATATATAGTAATTAACTCGTTACAAGACAAGTATGAGAGACATAATACAAGTGAACATACATAATTGATATTGTTTTAGATTATGTCAAACATATTGCACAAAAAGTTTAGTAACGACCTTCATAGGTAAATGTGCCCGGAAATACTTTGCCTTATTTAATTCAATATAGTGTCAATATTTAGTTCTATGAAAATTTATAGGAAGAGAATGTATTAGGTAAAAAGTTTATAATAGGTATGTTTGTTACTCAATCACGCCAGAACAACGTTTAATTTTTATTTATGTAGATAGATAACTGGAGGATTCCTATTATTCGCATTTCAGATTTTTTTTTGTTATCATTATAGACTGAAAAACATTTGCTTAATTAAATATATCTTTTATGTTGTATATATATATGCTATATATACAAATAAACCTATAAATATAAATTTCATCAAGATCGCGCGCAGCCTTCTGGGAGAGTGCCCATAAGGCTGGCTGAGTTGCCACGTTGGATGGCGATACTGATTCTTTGAGCCAGCTATTTGCAGCAGATTTCTTTATAGAGGTGTGGTACTAGATCCCCACGGGTATTTGCGACGTTTGGCAGTTTCGGCTTTGCATTTCTTATATTTCCAGAAATTCACTCCCAGACGGAAAGCTAATAAAACTATAGGTTAAAAATCACATAATTTCCGATCTAGAATAGTTAGTATTGTTATTTTCTGCTAGTTAAATTGTCATTTGATCTCTTTAACAAAGTCATGTCCATGTTAGGAATGTTATCAGATAGTGCCTTGACCAGGTGCGCCATAGAAATCAAACCAATTACGAGGTACAGTTCATATTAACAAATGTTAAATAGGTAAACGACATTCCCTTTTATAATAAAGTCGACATCTAGCCAATGAACCGAAATACCTGTTTTGTGTTAAAGTAATAAAAACACGCACACTTCACAGATACACCATGTAACAGTGTCTACTTTTTGCTAATTCTTCATATTATACAGAACTAGTGGCATGCCCTGTTGCATTTAATACTTAAACCTAGACCTAGACAATCGCCGAGCATATATTATGACAGGTATGATGAATATAAAAGAAGCGAAAGAAGTATGTCAAAATCGTAGCAAATGGCATTCGATTGTCTCCTGCCTATCCCTTTTGGGATAAAAGGCGTGATCATAGATGTAATTTTTAGAAGAAGTGCTGATGCTTAGAACTCTATTTCATTTTATTTATAATTTTTAGCACGAGTTAGTATTAACCCGGGTAAATAATGACATTTACACACAATATCCGAGCGAAAGAAATAAATAGAGAAAGAAACCAAACAAAATCGGTAGCTATAATAAAATACACAAAACGGACTTTAGCAATTCAAGTATATTGTACAAAACATATTAGAAATAGCAAATTCTAATTAAAGGACCTTTAATGTATGTGAACTTATTTTTACTCGATATGTAAAAAAAATATACATTAGTAAATATAAGTGATAATAGTCGGTTGAAAATATGCGTGAAATTTATGACTTTCAGGGCTTCATGAAACCTAGGTGGCTGATATTGACATATTTTTTACATATTGAGTTATTTTAAGTTTTACTTTAAGGATCCATTAACTAGAACTTGCTATTTTTAATAAGTTTTGTACAATACTTGAATTGCTGACGTCTGTTTTTGTATGGGTAAAAGTTATAAGGCGTTTCCTTAAAAAAATTGCACAAAGAGAGAATACTCAAAACATTTTATCAAACAGAATTCACTAAAACTTTCCTAAAGAAAAGGTTGCCATCGAAGCCACACTTACGCAGATGGACGGATGGATTTCGTAAAATATATATTGTCTAATATTAAATAAAACACTTTATTGATCGACTACTTACACCAGTGGTTCCCAATTAGATTTTCGAGAAAGGGCCCAAACTCGCGTACCCCCTATAGCCAAGGTGATAACTAATAAATTAAATTAGTTTTTTGACATTTAATAATTTTTAAATCTAATTAAATTATTGACTTAAAATATATCGCGGCGATTGCTGTTTGCGTACAATCGAACGCAAAAACATCTCCGGCTGCCAGTGGAAGGGATAAGTTTGCGCCTGAAATTAGTACCTGAGAATCCTGAGATTGCCGCGAGTACCCCCACAAGCAAGCTCGTACGCGTACCACTAATTGGGGACTTACACCATTTTCTGTAATTTTTAAATTTGCGTGGAGAGGGCTTTGTGGATTTTCGTTTAGTTTTCCTGTAAAAAATGAGCGAGGCCCTACGTTTACTAACTTCTTTTAAAAATTTGGGGGGGGGGGACGGGGAACGCTCAGTTTTCGTACATTTTCTTGAATATAATTTAAACCATGCATTTTAAAATTATAAAAAAGTATATTTGTATTTTTTGTAACGAGCCCTTCATTTTATGTCACATGATGCACTTGAAAAACATATATTTTTTTTATTAATTTTTCCCCCGAGATTAACTCCCAAAATCTAAATTCGATTATTTACTCTATACGTAATTAGGTCAACAAAGTCCACATATGTACCACAATATCTCCCGAGTACAAATCTCACACATGATAGGAGAAATAAGTATGTACTTATAATAAGTAAATCAAAAACACGATCTGCCTTCTGGCGTAGACGTTTCATTTGAAAACAATCTCTCATAGTATGAAATCTGTGAAGCGAAGAATTTGATTTGTGAGTCGGATAGCAGGACTTTCAAGCAAGCCAAGCTAATTTATTAACTCAACATTAATTTGGCTTCCATTGGCACCTGACAAAGTTCTATAGCATTAGGACAAGTCGTGACCGAACTACTGCGAGTAGCTTGCTACGAAACATTATTTAGGGTAGGTATATTTCACAATAGTATGCAATTGTTATCCTAGTATATGCGAAAGCGTGTTTGTTTGTGTGCTTGACCTTCCTTCACGTTAAAACAGAGCAATGTATACACATGCTTTTTTGCACAGAGATAGTGATATTTTCAGGATAAATTATTGTCACATTAAAAAAAATCTACCGGCGAACCCGGGGCGGAAACCTAGTGATTTCATAATAACACCGTTCGTAAACAGGATTGTCAAAAAATATTAGAATTACTAAATAGGCAAAATAGTGACACACACAAGTGCGGCAACAGGCATGCCACCTGTTCTGTTCAAAATGGACAAATGACAAGAAGTGGACACTGTTACTTGTGTCTCTGGCCACACCGCAAGGTATAGGTAAAGGCCGTGAAGATGTGTTTTCTTTTTGTTTATTTTTTACTATTATGACAACCCGTCTTCTATAGGTACATTACAGGTCATTTCAAGGGCGTCATACGTTTGTACTGTGCAGTTTAGTTTCAAAAACCTTTTAAAAAAGTGTACCCACTTCAAAAATTGTGCACTGAAAAGTAAGAAATAATTAATATTTCTGTTTATTTTCGCAAATAAAAAAATACCACTGTGGATGTGATTTGAACCATGTGCTGCCGTCGATACCAAAATTTACAACTTCGTGTCAATAGCAACCTTATACTGAACTTCTGAAAACCTACTGAACCGATTTTTCGTCATATGTCTGTGATTATATCTGAAATTAGGTATCCTCTCAAATGCTCTAAAATAAAATATATAATTTCAGAAGCTATAATTTTAGTTGCTATAAATATTCATTTTCTATAAATTTAGATCCTGCAATTTTAAAAATCTATAAATATGTTTGATATATTTTTTTAAATCTCTAATATTAATTCCTATAACGTATTGTTTTCTATAATTGCAGTTCCCATAATTTTCAAAATCTATAATTTCAAGTCCTATAATTTTTATAATGTCTATTTTCAATTGCACTAATGGCTACTTTTCTATAATTGCTGTTACTATAATTTTGAAAATATATAATCTCAAGTCTTATATTTTTTATAATCTTTAATTTCAATTGCACTAATGGCTACTTTTCTATAATTGCAGTTATTATAATTTTCTAAATATATAAATTCATTTTCTATAAATTTATTAATCTATAAAATCAGTTGCTCTAATGGATTATTAAAATAATTGTACTCACTATATTTTTAAAAGTTACATTTACAAATATTAAAATTTACAGTAGTTTTTGTTAATCTTAACCTGTTGCAGTAATTTTCGATTCCTATTCCCCTAATTTGTAAATAAAAATAGGTTAGCGAGGAGCGAGGCGACGAGCGTGGTTTAAATAGAGCTAAAACAGAGCGCGAGCCGAGCGAGCGAAGCGAGCGTTCCGCGGCAGCTGACGGCGAAGCGTCAGAAACTCAAAAACAATCATTACTTATTGATAACGGATATGATACCTCTTTGGAAAAAGCTTATGTTAACACTCAGACTATATCTGTGCAAAAAAACATCTATCAGTTGCTCTGTTTTGACTTGAAAGAAGGACATACAGACACACTTTCGCATTTATAATAAAGAAGGAAGATTTTATATACTTAAGTAATAATATTTCGCAAATAAATTGGAAAAAAATTAAAGCAAATTAATCAAAACATAATATTAAATGTTGTACCTTTTGATATTTTGGATATCTTCAAAATTATAGAAAACAATTTTAGATAAAACGAAAATTATAGCAAATTAATTATTTGATCATTTAATGTTATATATTTTGATAATAGTGATTTTGAAAATTACGGATATCGATTTTAGACAAAAGAAAAATTATAGCAAATAAATAATTAAAGAATGTAATTTTATATATTTTGATAATAGTGATTTTGAAAATTACAGAAATCGATTTTAAGGTAAAAAAAAATTATAGCAAATGAATAATTATAGAATTTAATTTTATATATTTTGATAATAGTGATGTTGAAAATTACAGAAATCGATTTTAGGTTTAAAAAAAATATAGCAAATGAATAATTATAGAACGTAATTTTATATCTTATATACCTATATATTCTAAAATTATATCAAAACATTTTAGAGATAATGTAGGAGACCCCTGAAATTATTATATCCTTAAAAAAATAATTAATTTGTAAAGTTAGTTTTTTTTATTTTTATGACAAGTAAACCAATTTTTATGAGAAAAAAATTGGACCTATTCGGAAGAATTATTATTTGTCGATTAGAAAAAAATATCAAAATCGGTTCACAACTAGCGGCGTAATCGATGTTCAAATAAAAAAAATTAAAAATATTAAAATACGGTCGGAATTGAGAAACATCTTCTTTTATTTGGAAGTCGGTTTTTAACAATATAACGCACAAAAAATTAATTCATTTTATTTGACATTCAGAGCAGAAATTCCCAAGATGTGCTCCGTGATACCTATTTGTTTCTGCCTGAGGAATTAAAGCATCACGATTTATCTTCGATACATATAAAATACTCTATTTTGCTATAAAGGTTACATACTTTATATTGTGGTTTTACCATTTTTTATGACTCAGAAATGTATCTAGTTGCATAATAAGGTGGTGTGAGATCAAACAGCAAACAAATTGTTGGACTACCTCGTTCATGTAAGTATTTAAAAGTGATCTATTTTTATTTATCCAATTTCTACAAAACCAACAGCGACAGATTTACCACCTGTTCAAAATTTATATATTGTTACCGAGGTCCCTGACGGTAAAAGTATTAAGAGCCATCATGATATTATTTTTGTTTTGTCTTAAAAATATATGACGAGTGATGATGAATTCGCTAACAATATTTTTCTATGCTTGACAATTTTTAATAAATTTTCCATCAAACTAACCTATGTACTTCCCATAGCATGTTTTGTTACTACACGTAATAAAAAACCCTAGCAAACGAGATTTTTCATTCTAAGAAAACAGACTATATAACTGGTTCATAGAGATAATTCAGCTATTGTGTCCACCTGTTTTCTAACAAACGATCAATTTACAATTTTAATTATTTTTTTGTACGGTTGAATCTCAATACTTAGTATGTACAATGTAGTGCCTAGAGGGCCTGGAGCGTTTTATAACTTTTTATGATTTCCAAATTATTATAGACGAATTGAGTGTATGTATTAAATTATCTCTCTAAATGTACGGGCACAAGGCTTGCATGGGGACATAATTATGTCCAACACGTAGAGGCCCTTTAGAGAGTTTAATCGTGTTGTGGTGACTTGGACCTATTGCTGAGATAAAATTAAATTAAAATTAGGCTATTGTTTTGGGGTGTTAAATGGATTGATTTATCAAGTTTATTGATTAAGACTACCTACGGTCATCAAATGTAAAATTGGTAGGTGGTGACTCGCCGTTTACTAAATGGGCCTACCAAAACAACCACTTTTTTAGGGTTCCGTTTGTAGGGTAACATCGGAAACCCTATTACTAAGGCTCCGTTGTCCGTCCGTCTGTCACAGAGCTGTATCTTTTGAACCGTCATTGGTAGACACTTGAAATTTTCACAGAGTGTGTATTAGTATGGCCGCTATAACAATAAAAATAATAAAAATAAATTAAAGTTAAAAATTAAAGGGTATCCTCATACAAGAAAAGTGTATGATTTACTAACCGTCTGTCACAGAGCTGTATCTTTTAAACCGTAATATGTTGGCTAATTCAAAATTAATAAAACTAGTAAATATTAGATTTTTAATATTTTATTTGTTATGAGTTTATTCTGTCAATTTATGACAATAGAGACAAGACAACGCTGCGTCTACGCGGGTTCCGTCTCAACTTATGAATTATAAATGTAATCTAATATTAATATCAACACACAAATAGAACTATTTTGATCCGGTATCAGCGAATTAATTGTAACGTTTCATTAAACGTGACTTACCCTTTTAAGGACATATTTTTACAATTTAATTTCATATAAGTAAAATATTAGATATACAGTCTTTCTTTTAACTGAGCACTCTGTGGCAGCCTACCTTTCTAGAGGAGATAGAAACATAAGTACTTTCTTTGTGGACTTCAGCTCCTTTTGTCTGAAACTAAAATTGGCTTAGTTTGATTTATGGCGTGTTTGGTTTCTTAAAAATTCAAATTTTGAGAAAACATTTTTTTTCATTACCCTACCCACCTATGGAAGGAAAAAAAATATTACTTTTTCATGCAATTTATACTATATGCCTATAAAAGGTTATTTTTAACCGACTTCCAAAAAAAGAAGAAGAAGGTTCTCAATTCGGACCGTTTTTTTTATTTTTTTTATGTATTGTATTGAATTGTCTAGATTTTGGGAACTAAGTTGTTTCTAATTTGGCACCAACCGTCTTCAAATTCTACGACGAAATATTTATTATTTCTTACTTTTCAGTGCAAATTTTTGAAGTCGGTGCACTTTTTTAAAAGGTTTATAAATACTACTATGTAACTCTTTAATTTTTGTACAGCTACTATTTCTTACAGAGTTATATCTACTTATTAGCTTATTTTATAAAAAAGTGTTCGTTTTGTATTTAATTTACATTTCTGTCATAAGACGGGTCAGATTTCAATGCAGGTGAGGTAAGGTTTTAGACTAGTTATAATATTAGTAGGTATGCCTTCACAATTTGTATGAAAAAGTAATCACATTCTTCCATACACTAAACAAACACACTTTTACAGCCTTTATACCTTGCGGTGTAGCCAGAGATACCAGTAACAATGTCCACTTTTTGTCATGCAATGAAGGATATGAAATATAAAAATTCTTTTTACAAATATTTGATTTTTTTTTAGAAAAGTACCAAAAAACAAACTAAGCCAATTTTAGTTTCAGACAAAAAGAGCTGAAGTGCACAAAAAAAATATGTTCATATCTCTTCTAGAAAAGAAGGCTGTCTCAGTCCCCAGTTAAAAGAAAGACTCTGTATAATATAAAACTCCCAGCAAAATAATATTCATAAATATACGAAAATCATTTAAGGTTACATTAAATTAACTAAGTAATAGGTAATCGTGGATTTCCTAGGGGAACTTAGTTAGACCACGGGTACGCATGGAATACTGGAAAAGTAGGTAATAGTAATTAATCCTAACAAATAATATAAATACGAAAGTGTTTTGTCCTTCTTTCACGTCAATACGGAGCAACGGATCGTCGTGATTTTTTGCACAGATATAGTTGAAGGGCCTGAGAGTAACATAGGTATTTTCAGGAATTTCTTCAGGATAAATTCTAATGTCACATTTCAAAAATGTTATATACCTACATAAACTACAAACTACTTATAATGACAGAACTATAATCTTATAATATAAATAGATTTTTTTTCTTCACGGGTTGCCTTGCTGCTCCCGAAACCGTGTTAGGGTTCCAGGATACCCAGCTGAAGACCAAGTCTCCCTTGTTTAGCTGATGGTATTTGTGAGGCTATACCTACCTTACGAGTGGCTAGTTCTGTTGAGATATATTTAGATGTAGAAGCCTCTAAGTGTAACCACACAGTCGGATTATGTACATAATTAATTAAAAACCCATTATTTCAAAAAAAAATGATAACATAACTATTTAGTTTGTTTTCATTAAAAATACTACCTTCGACTTCTCGTGCTTCCAAAGACAAATAAATCTTTAGTCTTATTATATAAAGCGACAAGCTTAATATGTTCTGTTTAATATAAGAAATTCGCTAAATCTGAAACCGTGTGTGCAATGCAAGTATAAAAGTTAATTACTATTAAATTACTTCTTATTATTGCACTGAGCAGTAAAGGACAACCTTGATTAACTTAAATTACATCTTTTATAAGTGAGTTCATTTATTGTCTGTCATAAACTATATTATAAATATTTATATTTATTTTTCTGTATGGAAAAAAGTTGCTTCATCTTCTATGCCTGTTGCTATGAGAAACACGCTGTTTTAAAAACCTTATACTTTATATTATATTTTATTAACGAACTTGGACGTAGTTTAGATTTGTTTTTTTTTTATTTTGATAAAATAATGATTCCAAAAAAAGAAGGAGAAAGTTCTCAATTTGTGTCTCAATCGCCAGTTGTGAACCGATTAAGATGATTTCTTTTTAATTCGACAGATAATTCTTTCTTCTTCTTTTCAGAAATTTTGAAAAAACTGACTGTTTAAAAAAAAAGTGTTTAGACTTCAACAATTGTAAATTAATATGTCGTCGTAGAATTCACTAATCTAGACAATAGGGCTTTTCTCTAAGCAGTCAACAGTAATTACAACTATTTTTAAAATTTGATTATATAAATAAAAATATACAAAAAAAAGTTATACGACAGACGACGCCTAACCCTTAAATTATATTTATAAAGTTAGTAAATCATGCGTGTGAAGTGTCTGGTAGTAGTAATTACACAAAGAAACACCGCACCAGTCACTTTACTAACAAATTCCTGAACAAGTAGGCTGTTGGTCGGTCGTGCTGCCCCGCCCTGACGTTAAATCGCTACCGTACTCGTTAAGGTGCTATTGTATCTCAATTGTAGTCTGAATTTAATATATCCCCTTTGGTCGGTTTGATTTCATATGCATATACAGACTTCAGATTCAGAAATGTTACGAACAATAAAAAAAAAGGTTTACTATGTAAGTAATAAATGGAATAAAAATAAGTCGTTAAATACAATATAAAATAAAAATAAGAACTGGCCACTCGTTAGATAGCCTCACAAATAATATCGGCTAAACGAGGGAGACTTGGTCTTCCGCTGGTTACCCTGGAACCGTAACACGGTTTCGGGAACTGTAAGGCAACCCGTGAAGAAAGAAAAAAGAAAAAAATAAGTCGTAGGTACTTCCCGGGCGCGCTCCAAGTTTCATTTAAATTCGTTCAGTCGCTAAGGCGTGATCTAATAACAAATATCAAAACTTTCCATTCCAAATCGATCCAGTTTGAAAGAAGGTCAACACTAACAAACAAATGAACACACTTTCGCATTTATTATGTGAATGATTTAATCTAAATCTATGAATTAAATGAGAACATGTAAATCAAACAAACGGACAGACAGACAGAGCGTTTTTATAATATATATTTAAGTAGGATGAGGATGGCATGTTGCATACAAATATGTAGGTAATGTTTATGAATAGTCTATGAAGTGACAGCTTGATAAATAAAGAATTTATACCAAGTTGTTTCAAGTTCGGACTGCTGAAAAAAATTGTTTAAACAATTTTATTATTTCAGCCAATAAATTGAGGAAAAAATGAATAAATAAAAAATAATTGTTTAAACAATTTTTTCAGCAGTCCGATCTTGAAACTGTTACATAGAGTTCCCTTTATATTATATAACATTAAATATCAAGTTTTGCATGAATGAAAATACCGGTTTATAGCGATTTTCTCCATTTTTTTAGGTTATGTCAAAAAGTAGTTCGAATATAAGTTGTAGATTTTTTAAGTTCCTACAACTTTTAGATTTAAATTTTTTCGATAGGAGGTCGACTTTTCCCAGAAATCGTGAAAAACCGCGTTTCTCCCCTAAAAATACACATTGTTGCACACCCAACTCCCTGCCGGTCGTCTGTTGCGGTCCAATCGATTTTTAATTACAAAAGTTACCATCGCCTTAACAAGCGCCAGTGGCTAGGCGCGTTCTAGAGAAACCGTGACATATTGTTGTCGTAGTTTTATTGACTCTTATTATGTGATTGAATGTAATTAACATAAGACTTAAATACAACCGGATACTGAATTATTTGTGAATTACTCAACCCTGGCTTTTGTCCTGACTTGCTTCCTGAGGCCTTACTAGGTCCTAAGTGTAAAACGAGGCCTAAATTAGCGCTAATTTCTTATTTACTATATAATTATGCAAGGTGACCTATACCAACAATCGCTAAATCGTTTTGTATATGGAACTGAACGACTTTTGAATCGTATATGTATTGATTA
This sequence comes from Nemapogon koenigi, assembly GCA_963924495.1. Classification (NCBI taxonomy): domain Eukaryota; kingdom Metazoa; phylum Arthropoda; class Insecta; order Lepidoptera; family Tineidae; genus Nemapogon; species Nemapogon koenigi. The sequence goes on from OZ004641.1 coordinate 8,336,545, forward strand.
TACGATCCCAAAGAATCCTTAGAAAAACTTAGCAACTTGTGATATTCCCTAGTTTTATTTAATCAAATGTGCTTTGATGGTTTGTCTTATATATTTATTGATGCGTAACATCTTTCCTCTTGCTTTCCTGCAATCTGTGGAAGTGATTTTGTGAAAAGGGACGGAAGTGTGAAACAGGAAGCTGGGGAAGCGCGCGCTATTTGATTTGACCAATGAGCGCGCGCCGTGGTATAGTTGGCCGTCAGATGGTACCAACCCATTTTCCCTCCGTCCACTTGGATCCCATGTCTTTTTCCGAAAGATTGTGTGCGTGTACCAAGATGAGATGTCGGATGTTACACATCATATGCGACTACTGTAAGGCTCGCTCGTTTTTTTATTTATATTCTGCACTGCATTATTTGCATGCCAAATTATTTTTAAGAGGAAAGGAAAATAATTTGGCATGCTGAAGTTAATTTATGAAATACATTCAGATTCACATTTGATAATTTTACTTTTATCTTCGTTATCAACTATCTGGAACTATTTTAAACAAAAGTTTGTAATAGGTCAAACATTTTCTTTGCATAATAGCAAATGGAAAACGTATAAATTTTAATGTAAATTTAGTATCACATCAACAATTGTAAATACATAATGATATAAAACTATTAATCGTTATAAATGCGGCAATTAAATTGAAGTCTACTGATGACAAATTGCACAACTTATACATATAAATGCTATTGTTCTTTAATGGACCCATGCTTAATAACTTTATTACAACTTGATGGTCGGTGAAACTAGAAACTACATACCTAAAAAATATAACTTCACGGGTTGATAGTTCCCGGGAACCTTTGCCGGCCCCAGGGTACCCAGTGGAAGACAAAGTCTTCTTCCTTAGCCGAAGATTTTTTGAGGCTATACCTATCGAGTGGCCAGCTCTGTTGAGGTATGTAGATGGAAAAGCCTCTTTGTACGGTTTGTCGGATAACGTACATAGATTTGTTATTATAAAACCCATTGGTACATGGTCGGATGTGGGGATCGAACTCGCGACTTCTCAGTTGTGAGCCGACGTTTTACCCACTCGACCACCGACGCCCCTATATTTAATGTTTATGAAATGTAAATGATTTTTTATATAAATTGTTTTTTACGTTCGCCGTATAAGTTAATAAAAGTTTTTGTCCAGACTCAAGTGAAATATATAAAGATAATTGAATAGACTATGTTATGATAAATCTATATAAGTGGAAATTAAATGTTGTTCACTTGAGAACGGCTTCGTATAACGAAGTTCGTAATAGTCTAAATGAAGATTTTAGGTAAAGAAAAATTGGAAAAGTTGCCCTGAAACTTGGAAAATTCTGGTAAAACTGAAAATGCTTTTTTTCTATTGGTTTTTTGTATGAAGTAGAGACCATAGGCTCCACGGGCACAGCCGGGACGAAAAGCTAGTACTAAATATTAACGAACTGCATGTGGAATTGTAGATTTTAAAATATAATTATTTACACAAAAAAATCAGATTTGTAGAATTTGTAGATGTCAAAAAGTATGTTTTATGAACCTCAGTGCTATGATACGCACACGTTCCGTCGTGACATGATGGGGAATCCAGTTTAATCCCGTCCGCGCTGTCATAGTTGTGATTAGTCTGTGATTAACAGAACATACCCCAGTCGGCGAGAACATCTTAGCTACCGATTAATCGGCATATTGATTTCATTGAATCATCAAAGTTTCTCTTTAAAAAATGAATTTAGTAAGAAGCGGATCTATTCAAATTCGAATTACTAACGAGACAAAAACCTCACGTCCGGCTACACGCAATGGGAGCGATAAAAAAACGAGTCACAACTAATGTAAAGAAAACCCCGTAGCTTTGCGGAAGTAAGGGAAAACCATACTATTGTATACAAATTAACTAAGTTGGTAATTGAACTGATGTTACTGATTGACCTTTTTTTACTTCACGTGCTCCAGAAACCGTGTTATCAGTCCCAGGGTACCCAGTGGACTCCCTCTTTAAGGACTGTTGGTCAAGGTCATCTTAAAACTGTCAAAAATATGGCAAATCTCAGTTAATCCTGGAAAGGTGAGATTATTTATACAACATTTCCTCACCACACAATGATAGTTATTATTTGAAATTGGATTCAGCCCTATTTTCATTATTAAAAGTTCTAAATATCCATTATTTCCAAAACGCAAAGGCTCTATACAACCCTAAATAATAAAAATATGGCTGAATCCAATTTCAAATAATAACTATAATTGTGTGGTGAGGAAATGTTGTATAAATAAACTCACCTTTCCTGGACTAAATGAGATTTGCCATATTTTTGACACTTATAAGATGACCTGGTATTTATGAGTCTATACCTAAAAGCCTCGCAGTGTGGTTTGTCTGGTAATGTAGGTACCTACATAAGTTTTTAATTATAAAAAAATATTGGTACATGGCCGGGATCGAACCGTGGTGCGCCTTAACCATTCGGCCACCGACGCACACGGCTGATTGACCAGTTTTCTGATGTATTAGAAAAACTAAAAGGATTCCATAGCAGAACTGCACCTTAATAGAAATGCCGACAGATGATGTCTTCTATTACATTAAAAATTTTAAAATGAGGGCATTTTGTGAGTTGGGACGTCGGGGGTAACCTCTGAAACTACTGATCCTATTCTGAAAATTATTTCACTAATAATGTAGCTTACATTATCCCTGAATGCCATAGGGCAGTGGTTTCCAATTAGATTTTCCTGAGTACCCCTTTGAAAAAGGGTCCAAACTCGCGGTCTGATAACTAATAAATTAAATTAGTTTTTTGTCATTTAATAAATTTTAAATCTTAATTAAAGTTATTGACTCAAAATATATCGCGCCGATTGCTGTTTGCGTACAATCGAACGTAAAAACAGCTCCGGCTGCCAGTGGAAGGGATATTATGTTTGCGCCTGAAATTAGTACCTGTGAATCCTGAGATTGCCGCGCGTACCCCCTTAAGCAAGCTCGCGTACCCTGGGAAACACTGCCATATGGTTATAATATTTTGTTCGAAAATATCCACGGATAAAGCCGGGGGCGGAAGCTAGTCATCACTATAACTACATAATAAAACAAAGTCCCCCGCCGCGTCTGTCAGTCTGTGACCTTTTCACGCAAAAACTACTGAACAGATTTTGATGCGATTTTCACTATTAGATAGGTTAATTCACATTCAGGTTTACGAGTATTAAATGTGGACCTATTATATATAGGAGCTAAGCACTACCACTCTTATTAATAAACTCGAAGTAGCGACGTAGTAACTAAACTGTATTTCGTCTCCGTCTAACAAATCTGCAATTCATTATGATAGACGGAGACAAAACACAGTTTAGTTACTACGTCGATACTTTGAGTTTATTAATAAGAGTGTAACAGTATAAGTTAATTAAGTCGGGGAAAAAGTGAGCCTTAGCGAATTTTCATGGCTATGTCTAAACCGTCAGAGATGTAACAAAATGATGTATAAAAGAATTGTCAAGAATAAAATGATCTACAAAAAAGGCTGCAGTAGCATATATCCATCTCTCATAAATAAGTATTTATGTACTATTCAAATTGTTGTGAATGAACGGGGGTATATGATAAAAGCATTTACCAGAGTTATCATGTATTAGGTCCTTACATATGAAATAGGCGTAAAGTAATCAATGAATTACATATTATTATGAGATGACAAAAGTGCATAGATAACAATGGTTCATGATTGATTAAATACATAATTTCGTTTCATCAAAACGGCAATTTCATATGTAAGGACCTAATATTTAAAAATTTGTAAGTCTTTTTTTCTAACTCAATGATATTTAGTGTAAAGGATTATTTGTGTGGTGGTTTTTTATAAAACGGTCATTGAATTAAAAAAGGATTCCATGTCCTGTCATGGCGGCAGACGCACGCGTCTCGTTATGGCGTGATGGGGAATCCGGTTTAATCCCGGCCGCGCTGTGATGGTTGTGATTAGTCAGTGATTAATAAGACATATCACAGTCGGCGGGATTCAATACAATTCGGATTACAATATTTTTATATAGAACGTAACTGCCAATAAAAGATATCCATCAAGTATCGGAACATCCAAATTTTCACAGAAATAGGATCTATGCATCCAGAGTTCGTACCTAAGACCTTCAAATAATTTATGTCTACTTCGTTGCCGAGACAAAGGTTTGTATGAAAGTCTGTATTAGTCACCTGAATGTCATTGCGTAAAGGTAACATTATGCATGAGGGTATGAGTAATAAGTTTTGTAACTTGTCTTTGAGACGACAATTTAAAATTCTACAACTATCGCCGAATTCCTATAAGCCATAGTGGAGATGATATTATATCGTAGGACCATCTCTGCATACTAGATTAGTTCAACTGATTTCCAACAGATGGCGTCTTTTGCAAAATAAATTTGTCAAATTTTACCATTAATATAATAGAGGTAACGTAGTCTTGTTTGTGACCACCATTCATGGACTCCCATAGGTATATCCACTTGCAATCTATAAAAAGTTATTTGATTCATTTCTTAACTTCTTGGACCCGGCTTCAAAACTCATTCGAACGTTTTCGAACAGTTAATAACTCGACGTTTCGTGCTTCAGAGGACATGTAAAGTCGGTGCAGAAATTACAGCTCAATGTGTGGTAAATAAAAGTACACCTAGGTTGCCTGAATCTTCATGTAGGCCAGCATTTCCTTTCGCTTCTGCCAATGATTCTGCCATATAATCTCTTCAGTTAATCTTTCAAGTAGTTCCCAACAATACTATAGTTCGATTATTAAAATCCTTTCATGGTTATGTTGCCATAATTATTACAGGTTATCATCACTACATATTAGAAAACAAAGCCCGCTGCTTTGTCTGTCTCTCTGTCTGTGACTTTTCACGCAAAAACTACTCAACGGATTTTGATGCGGTTTTCAAGAGTAGATAGGAAAGATAGTAGACGGGGAAGGTTTTCGAGCATTAAAAATGAACTTATCACTTTTAAAAGCGGAGCACTAATATAAATAAGTAAGTGAATCAAGGTGTGAAAAAAGTTAGCTCTAACGATTTTTCATAGCGTATGCGTTCTAACCCGTCAGAGATAAGTAAGATTTTTTTTAAATAAAGTCCATTTTGGCATATATCTACCTTTAAAGTAGGCCACACATTGGTCCGACACCGCACCGAAAATTTTCCATTCCGGCCGCCATAAGATCTAGGCTGAACATTTGTTATAAGAATTGGACGAATCTGTGGTCAGTTTCGGTGGACCGTACGGCGCGGTGCGCCGGGGATTAGACGAATGGGTGGGCACCTTTATAGCGTATTTATATAGGTAGTCAAATTGTTGTTAACCCACGGGGGCGGGGTCGCTAGTGTTTTATGAAAATAAAGTTAAGATTCCGTAAGTTAAACCAATATTTTCAATTAAAAGCAGAGGTTCGATCATGAATCCTGACCATGTACCATAGGATAGATGGATTTGTTTAATTAAAAAGTTTTAATGTGTACATAATCCGACAAATCACACTCAGAGGCTTTTCCATCTAAATACACCACAACAGAACTGGCCAATCAGGGGCGCCAACTCCGTGGGTGCTCGGGGGCTCCAGCACCCACGAGAAATAGTCATTACAGAGCATCCACCCAGGAATCAGCTTTGAAAGAGTCATCAAATGAACATGAGCACCCATGAGTTTTTTTAAAACCCGACGCGCGTGTGGCCAATCGTTAGGTATATCCTTACGAATACCATCGGCTAAACGAGGGAGACTCGGTCTTCCGCTGGGTACCCTGGTGGAACCGTAAGACGGTTTCGGGAGCTGTAAGGCAACCCGTGATGAAAGAAAAAAAAACCACATAGCTTTTCTTCTATTTTTTTATCTTTAATCTTTATATAAAAAAAAATACGGTCCGAATTGAGAACCTTCTCCTTCTTTTTTTTTCGAAGTCGGTTAAAAATAGCTCGTTTGACAGTATATGTATCACCACCTACTTAAGAAATATAAGCATCTCATCGCTCGTGCCTTTAACCAACAATGAAGTTTATTTACCGGTGGTTTTCCCGACCGGATGTGGGCCGATCGCTTACCATTTCCAGGGTTGACAATGTTGTGACAAGAGATATACCCTATTTTATCTGGTAAAATTACATAATGTTATATAATAAATAAGGGAGTCGATAGCCTAGTTGGTTGAGAATTCCCGGGTTCAATTCCCACGCGTGCTAAAAATGCTAAGCACCAATTTTCTTTAATCTACTTTAATAATTTAGTCTGTTAAAAAAGTGATGTGTCTAGGTCTATTAAGTGCAGCAACGGGTTTGCCACTCTTCAATATGGACTTTTTTTACTGTCTCTGGCCACACCGCAAGGTATAAAAACCGTGAAGATGTGTTCTTGTGAATAAAAATTAAATGCTGTTCGCATCACTTGAGAACGGTTGGACTGATTTGGCATTTTTTTAAGTGTTCGTAATAGTCTAAATAAGGTTTTTAAGGAGTGAAAATTGGAATTGGAAAAGTTGCCCGTAAAATTGGAAATTTCGGAAAAACAGAAAGTGCTTTTTTCTATGAGATTTTCGAAAGATTAATTAACTCATGGTTAGGGGATGAAAGTTAATATGGGCTCCACGGGCGAAGCCGGGGAGAAAGCTAGTCTGAAATATTTAAGGTTTACAGAAAAATAAGACTACCATCGTGACATGATGGGGAATCCCCCAAGCCTCGCCGAATCCAATCCAAGATTATTTTTCTAGTATTTCTAATACAAAGCGTACGAAGTCGTTGGCAACTGCTAGTAGTAAATATAGGTATAGGTAGGAGAATATCGTCGATTCGATTCAACGAGGCTATAGTGGACGCGGCGATATAGTGCTCAAATTTAATTCAAATCACGACCTTTGTGGACTTACCTACCCTTAAAACTATTTTGAAATATTATATGTATTTTATATGTATATAATAAAAATATGTATTGATTCCACGTCACGCCTTGGTGTATAACGCACGCGCCCGCCGAGACGTGATGGGGAATCCAGTTTAAACCTGTCCGTGCTGTGATGGTTGTGATTAGTCGATCACAGATGAACATTGGTGGAGCCATAATAAAGAAGAAAAATATGTATTTCTAACTGTGCCACTATCATTTTTGGAATAATAGACTGATAATTTAAAATTTAATTAATACTTATCATTGGTGTAGTTCTATGAAATTAATTTACTGTGCAAACCCTGCCCTTTTAAAAAATGCTACGCCTATGTATTCAAATTGCATTATTAGCGTGTCTAATCATATTATATTGGTCGTCCATTTGGTGTAGCTACCTAAAAAACTGGCCAAATTAGATTCATACTCGCGTATTGAGGGTTCCGTAAATTACCCAAAAAAAATCGTTCACAAATCGATTAAACTTTTTGTATGTGCATCGGTGGCCGTCTGGTATTTACTAGGCAGACCACGGGTTCGATCCCGGATCCCGGCTATGTACCAATCCGACAAACCACGCTTAGAGGCTCTTTCATCTCAATATACCTCAATTAAACCACTCATTAGGTATAGCCTCACAACTACCATTGGCTAAACGAGGGAGACTTGTCTTCCGCTAGGTACCCTGATGGAATCGTAACACCATCCCATAAAAACACAACCTGGGCAAAACAACTCTATAGATAATTACTGTTTCATTAAGCCTTGTGATAGACGGACAGAAAGACAGACATCAGAAATACGAACTCAGAAACACCTTTGGCTACGGCACCTTGAAAAATTGGAAAATCTCGAACATATGTTTTTTTTATCTGCAGTCAAGTGGATTATCATTAAATCTCTTTTCCACCAAGCCCAATGGTTCCTTTTTTGTAATTTCTAAAAATAGTTCTTTATTCTTAATCTTACCTGGCACGGCTTGAGACACAGTGAATAATGAAAAATTGAAAGTCCATAATCATATTTCAGTATTTTTACAGAATATTGTAAAATCTGCGAGCACAATTTATCAAGGCCTAGATAAACAAGTTAATTATGTTATTTCAATGGAGTAAATTCTTTGCGTATTTGCTAGATTTTAGGACTGCTGATTGAATGACAACATTTTATAAGATGATTATAATTCCTAACAATTCTAATGCATTTGATTCCGCAACGTAATTTCCATGTTCGATAATTCCCTTCAAATTCCAAGTAATATTGTTCCGTGTTCTACTATGGCATTTTGAACAACAAATATGCCATCGGAAGTTCACTATTAGGTGCAGTAACCAGAGCAATACCACACAGTTCGCAAGTAAAAGGACCTCGCATCATTCAGTACTCGCGTAGTGTCTTGCGGTTGCGCACGCATCGATCCGTTTTTCACGTCGATTTTTCTTACATTTTCCCGCCAAAACTAAGTTCAATTTAACACGCTGCAGTGACTAGTATTCCAATTTTGATTAATTGATTCTATTGTGGTTTAAAATTAAATTTGCGACTTGTTATTTTTATGTTTTTTGTAACATTTTAATTTGATATTCTAGTGAAGTAAAACAAGGACAATAAAGTAAGTGTTTTAATGTTTAATTCGACTTATAAATAAAGTCCTTCATATAAATTGCATTATATGGAGGTGCTTTTTACTATATACACTTGCAAGGACAGTTAGCGATGTGTGAGGTAGATTTTTAAACCGCAATTTATTTGAAATCTCTTTTTCTTATATAACGAAAAATAGTTGTTTGTATTAAGTTCTTGTGATGATTGGTTAATATTTAGCAACCTTGGTCTGAGCGTCTCCAATATTTACACTAAATCGTTGCCTCATTTCTGTCTAACTCCATATGACGTAACCTTACCTTTAGATTTACTTCAAGAATATCATTAATTCTGTCATTATAAACATTTATTTCCTAAGCAACAAAACCATTATGCTACTCTGTATTATTTTTAAATTAAAAACAACCGGATATTTACTTGTTAGTTTATTATTAGACTTACAGAGGAGTTCACATACTGAAAGTCATAAATCTATTAAAATAAATAAAATTTTAATAATTTAAAATTAATACTTTTCTACCTGCTTTACACTAACGGTTTTAACAGGTTCAGAAACTGCTAATTGCGTGTTGTGGATCTCTAAGCAACCATAGTCAGTTTTCTTCCCAAGTTTTTCTGAAAGCCTCTCAAGAAAATGGCAGGGCCTATCCCTTTAATATTAAATAGGCTTTTTTTAAATGTTACTATAGATTTTTCAAACTATGATGTTTTGGTCTATAGTTTGCCATCTGTTCTTTTTAATATGGGAAATTGGTTAAACCATTTAGTTATATTATATATATCTGCATACACCGATATTTATTAGAAATAATGCTTTAAAATTTAGCTGATAATAATATGGAGGTGTAAAAGACCTTGAGTTATTTGCAATAAATAAGTCCATATTAATTAACTTGTGGTATAATTTTATCAATTAGTTAATAAAACGAAGGTAAACTTTTATAAAATTAATTATATAACAACCTACTCAGTTACAAGTGTTATGACACGAAATATTATTGTGAAATGAGGTATAATTTAAAGACAGAGATCAGAGTGCGACCTAGATACGAATAGACTAATCTTTGGTTTTAAATTAAATTATCGTAATTTCTAGAACATTTAATTTTTCATAATAGTCACACACAATGTTAGATAACTAGATATTGTTTTTATGTCTTTGGACACCCGATCCCATTAATCGACATAAAATAAAAAGCATGTTCTTTCGTCTAACATAATAAAAACCGTAAATAATCAGTACCCTTTTATTTGTGTTTCAAATTAAGTTTACAATGATGAAAGATAACCACAGAAAATATTTAGGTATATTCATTTAAAGTTTCCTTTTTTTTTTCTTTAATATTTTTAATTTAAAAATCAGGCAACCTACCTGTCTAAATTTTTCACTTTTTTAAATATTTTATTTTATATTTCCGTCAAACTTGAACTGATTTCGATGACTTATATTGTTGACATAACTACTATACTACAAGACTCTACTCTCTCAAGACTATACTACAGATTCATCCCTACCCAATATATTTTACTTTTCAGAGAAAAGGTATAACAACCTTTACAATAAGGACAATGAAGGGAAATCCCTTTCATACGAGTCAAGTTATTGATTAAAATAAAAAGTCATCTCTTTGCAGTAAATAAACTATAGTGTAATTACCTTCGCAATTTTATTTAAATACAAGCTTTTCCTCCTGACTCTGTCTGCACAACATTATTTTATACATTTCAATGTTTTCTGTACCAACTTGATTCGGATCTGTTCATTTATTACTTACGGGTTCGATCCCCACATTCGACCATGTACCAATGGGTTTTTATAATAAAAGACTATACCCACATTCGACAAACCCAACAGAGAGGCTTTTCCATCTGCATACCTCAACAGAGCTGCCCACTTGTTAGGTATATCCTTAAACCGTGAAGACTTTTTTCATTTATTACTGCATAATTTATGAAAGATAAATACAAAACAATTTACCCTAGTGATTTTTGTTATCTTACTTAAGACTTATACTGAGCCGCGTTAAAATTATAGGTTGATCAAAGTATTTATCAATAAATGCGCGTAACTTTTTGGAGTCACCCTTATAATGCGTATTACAAATTAGCGTTCTGAAGAAATTGCCATATTCAAACCCGGCGACACATGACGCAGTGCTAGAGTTAGACTAAACATGTTTAAAAACCAAATATCCATTTTTATTACCTTTTTGGACAAAATATGTGAAGGGCCTTATGGTCTTTGGTGTCCATAAATAGCACAGGGTATCTTGGTTTGGGTTCAGTCAAAGAGTATAATCTAAGACTGTGAGTAAAATATGTATTTCCCTAAAAAAATGTCATCCTATTATGAATGACAATTAAAATAAAATAATTTGTCTTCCGGCTTGCCTTGCTATGCCATTGACACTTGAACCCGGTATTTTCATTTAAAAAGTCTGCAAAAAATGTGCACTTTAAAGTGACTTTCCCATTTAAATGTCAACCGCTTATCTCGCCCATAACAACTTCATATGAAATTTATTAACTACAATAATGATATTCTATAGACTACTGCACTTTTAAAGAGGTATCATTAAGGATTTCATTTCCTTATATTTAAATGTTAATAGGTATAGGTCCTAGATTTATTTTGTAAATGCATATAATTTTAGGGTATCTATCTATACCTATCATCGCGCCTTTCATCCCAAGAGGGGTAGGCAGGCCAATCGAATGCCATTTGTTACGATCCTGACATACCCCTTTCGCTTCTTTTATATTCATCATATCTTTCATACATGCTCGGCTATTGTGTGTACTTTTAATATTTCCATCGATCAATACATTTTTTATATCACTACACTGTCTGTCCCTATGTATTGTATGTAGTTTTTATAAGGGGGTGTCAGTGTTAGTGCGAACTCTATTCTTTTTTTTTAAATTAAGACTAGTTTTAGCCGATAATTTTGAGCTCGAAAGGCAATAATGATAATTTAGAAATCAGGTATTTGCTTAATAATTCATAAATTATTCTAATGTAATCATGTGATATTCTCAAGGATAGAAATTAGCTGTAGAGTTCTCGGTGATCGTTTTCAGGTATTCACGAGGCCAATTTTTTTTTAAATAGGTTATTAATAAAAATATTTGCATAATACGACTATAAAAATGTATGGTAGTTCACATTTTTTTTAAATCTGTGCAAATATGGTTAACAGACAGACGTTCATGACGAAATTCCATATTTGGCTAAGGAACCTTAAAAATGTTGAGTTGTATAATCTAGGTTAGGTCATTGTCTGATTGGTTGAGCTATTCTCAACCTGTCAAGACAATGGAATATAAAAATTGGTCGTTATATAATTTAGTTGACTTGAGAGTAATAATTATTGTTTAAACTATTGATATATCCTGGGTTAAATACCCAATAACAAACAATCACACCTTCCTTCACCTTGCAGTGTGGCCAAAAAACCAGTAACAGAATCCACTTTTAGCCAGTTGCCCATATTAAACAGAACAGGCTAACTTTAATACCCTAGGTCAACGATAGATCCGTCAATTATCTAGAAGTCATTTGATTAAGTAAAAACTTTTGATATCAGTCAAAAGTTTTTACCCGGGAAAATATCCCTCGTTATATTTACTAGCTTTAAATTCAGTGCTATTTCAGTTAGTGACTTGGTTCGAATCCCAGATAGATCCAAAAATCTGTAACATAAATCTAGTTTATATATCAAGCTTAATTTGCCTATCAAATGTGATACAGATACCACCATAAATTCACTTAGTTGTAGCTCCCATCAATAATCTGACGCAAGTAGTTATTCTTAAGATTGACAGAATCGGGTCGTAAGGTATGACTCAATATTTTAGAATAACCTCAAATAATAATTTAGAATGTCCAAGGACATCCTGTGTTTAGAAGTAAAATGTCCTATTATTATTTTTCATACCTTTACGGTTTATTTTTATTTATAAGCAAATAATATTTAAAACCACACATTACAATAATTTGCAGATGAAAAAATGTAATTTAAGAACCCGCCTCATAACGCTTTTCCCATACTAATAATAGCTAGCTATATAATATGTGAATTACGCGATATGTCTGCTTTTTTAATAATACTCATACAGCCGCAATAGAGGTTTTGTTGAGAAATCGTACTTTCTCATGTTTCTAGTACGTGAATATTGGTCTATCTTATCTTATTCTTGGTTATCTTATCGATTTAATAGCATTCCATCTCGATTACATCTTTTTAAACAAAATATTGAGATATTGTCAGGACCAGCAGTGGTACGTAACCTAAAGGATTAAAAACGTAAAATTGAGTTCGTTGTGCCATAGCATCATGCGTCGTGTAAGTTTGTTTGTTCTTCTGAAAGTGTGTTTGTTTTTACAACAACACAACACCTTCACAGCCTTTATACCTTATATTAACCTTTCGGTCGTTTTTCTCCGGTTACGTATTGCTATATATAGGTATATATCCTAACTTTTTATAATAAAACATTTCCATCTTGTGTAATGTAATGTAGCTTTATAACAATGTTTTTTTTTAATTCGGTCCAGTAGTTTTGTAACAAATAAATTCACATTCTTTTTATACATAGGTAGATATATCTCTCAGTAATATTTTTATGGAAACTAAATTTTATTAGCTTCTCTGAAAGTTTGTTCAGAATGGACTCCGAAACGGCTGTATGCAATTTAAATTAAATTTTCAGCGATGTGAGTTTATTTTATAAAATCTACTTTTTTTTAGTTACTGAAAATAAATAAGCAAAAAAAAGAAAGGGGCTAGTTTTTTTTACTTTTTACTCATAAGTCTGCAAAATTTTAGATTATTCAAATTAAGTGTTTGAATTTGAATTTGTAATATTTTATTAGACACAAAGACAGCCTATATTCTAATAAGTATACAGCGTGTAAAAATACGGATAAAACATTTAGTTCATAACAATAGTGCATATTTTAGACGAATTACACAGCTTTGTTCACAATAAGTCTTTAATGTCGAAAAAAATGTCGAGCATTAAGAATTCACGGCCATGGCTACATTCCAGTAGATTGCTTGAATTATCGTCGCAAGGTCGTCAAATTGAGAACTTGAAAAAATTTAACAATTAGTATCGAATTCTTGGCACGTGCCAGGTTCTTATTAATTTTATTTACAAACTACTTGATTACGCATCAAATATAGTTTGAACATATTTTAGTAAACAGATTAGAAATACCTACTAGATTGCGAAAATTTCGCACCGTTAGTTCAAGTTACCTCCAACAGATGACGTCTTTTACAAAATACATAAATTAGTCTAATTTGAAAAGAAACATTTAATTTTTATTTGATTGATTATTATTCGTTATTAAGAGGGGAAAATAATCTTCGATATCTCTAATAGCTTTTTGCTCCGAAAGGGACGAGGGAGGGCCGGGGACAAATTCCTAGAGAATCACGTGAGAAATGTCATTAATAGACAAACTGGCGTAACTGAGGACGTCATGCTTGCGCTTGTAGATTTTCTCGACGCGTTCACGCTCGCACGGCTGATATTTTTTAAAGCAGTTAAAACGACAGATTTGTTAGAGAGATAAAACATAATAAACAGTTGTCCAATAAAATATTTCATTAGTCATTTTACTGCAATAGATTAAATTATAATACAAACATTATTAAATATTCTAAAGCTAAGATTAAACCTACTTCCTGTTCAAACAAGGTGTATAGGGCACTTGCTCTAAATACACTCAAGTAAACAATAAGAACGAGTAGGTTTTATAATAATCGATCAATATCCATTTGTTAGTAAATGTCATAGTCACTTGTCAATCGTACAGGTGGTTATGAATATGTATTAAGCTTTGTATTTCACACAAATTATTCTACAAATATCGTACAATACTCTAAATGCGAAATATTTTGTGTCTACTTCCGCAGTAATGCAAATCTAATGAAAATCAAGATGCCCAATGCAAGGTTTTTCGGTTAAGACATCATAATAGATAGGTCCGCCGAAATCGACCACAGACTCGTCAAATTCTTGTAACGTGCGATTCGCCATCCGTTTTCAAATCGTTGTATTTGTGGTTGATTTCGATGGCCGGAACGATCTGTCACGCACACAAGGATGGACACTTTGTTTAATCGAATCTTGTGTGTCTGTGTTAGTGAGTAAATTGCATGTGATCTAAATCGTATGATCGTGTGGCCTGTGTTCAATCTCGATCATACGGCGGTCGGACCGAAAATTTTCGCTGAGATACCGGACCAGTACGTGGACTAATTTAGTCACTAATTTGACGGTTAAATAAGACATAATGGCACTACTTCAAATGAGTGTCACTACATATTATAAAACAAACTACCGCGTTTGTCTGTCTGTTTGCCTGACTGTTTGTGATGAAGGTTTACAAGCATTAAAATATACCTATCACTTTTAGGATCTGAGCATTAACAGTATAACTGAATCAAGTTGGGAAAAAGGTTATAACAAAATGATGTTGGAAAGAATTGTTTATTAAAATTATGTACAAAAAAGTCCAGGGTAGCATATATCTACCTCTAATAGATAAGTATAGTTTTATGTATTTATATTTTAATTGTTGTGAACCTTTGAGTATTTACCAAAGGAGACGTGAAGGGTGTAAATGACCGGACAATTTTTTCTGCCACTTTTGGCGGGGGGGGGGGGGGTAAACGCCTAGTACTAGCCCCTGTACCACTGTATTTTTCTGTCGTTTTATTGTCGCAACGGATTTTACGTTATATGATGATTATGTTAAAACACAAACATAATAATTATAATTAATGATTGGAAACACTAAGTTTTACGCCCTAGATCGCCTTTCCCGTTTAAAACATCACAATTAACTATTTTCCTAGAGCTCTGTCTCGCGACACAAAACGATACCAACTGAAATCTAAGGTAACTTATTACTGCGCACCTGGTCAGTATAACTGGTCAAAGGGGAAAAAATTGGCGAAAGGGGGAGCCCGTCTATGGCCCCTCCATAGGCTTAGTACTCTATGTTGTGAACCCATATTTGTACACGGTTAATAATAATTAATTAACATTTTTTTGTTTTTTATTTTTATGTTCATTTTCATTCATTTTTATTTATCTTAGTTTTTGATTGTATTTTTAATTGGACATTCTATACTTGATTTTTTGATTTATTTTGGCATTTTTTGACATTTGTAGTTTTTACTGTAATTTTATATTTTTTTTGTTGTTTTGTTTTATTTTTGTTTTTATATTTGTTTGTTGATCTGATAATGTAATGTCTTCGTACGTCAACATAGTGGAAATCTATTAATGGCAATATGTTTTACTTGTTTTTTTTCGATATGATTATATTAATTATGAAGTGCTGTGGATTTTTTGAAATAAATAAATAAACATATTATAAATTTCGAAAAACCTTACAAATAGTCTCACAAAGTCGGCTAAAGAGGATTGCCTTAGGGTTCCCGAGAACCATGTTACTACCTTCCGAGTGCTTCCGAGTACTCTTCGGAACACATGAGTCATGCTCATTGAGCCTACCTAATGGCCAACGCATACAGCCAATGCATACAGCGGTAGCCTTTTAATACAAACGGTCACCCATCCATAAACTGGCCTTGTTATAAGCTGCTTAACCGTTCTCGAAGCTGCAAGCCAATACTAATGAGCTGTATTTGTTTAATCAACCAGACACGGTCATTTTGTTTACCAGTAGACTAAACCAAGCAAATCTATCATCAAAATCAGATCAGTTGTTTCAAGGTTTAATTAATTATATTAAAAAACTAGCTGAAGCTCGCGATAAAAAAGTTTTAATTTTTATACAAAGGAACCCTAAATATTTCCTGGATAAAAAGTAAAGTAGCATATATATCCCTGAAAAGTCCTCTACCTACCTGCAATAATCCCTGCAAACTTTTGTTAACCGATTCGAAAATTAGCCCAACAGACAGATAGACAGACAAAATTTTTAAATGTTTTTTAGCACCATACACGCGATAGAAGTGATACTCTTTAAAAAATAAACGTTATTATTGATAAAATTTTCTAGCCCGTTTCCACACTGAAAATTGTCTTGTCTGGGCCATAATGGTCCACTGTGTACAGGAGACTTTCGATCTCTTTCTCCTTCTCTATACTTTATATATTTCTTCTCGCTCATGTAATGAAATGTGCCTAAACGTGACGCGTCCTTGAAATTCCACTCAATTCTCGTCCAAAAATTATCGAATCGCCGCCTAAGAGTTTCACTTTTTTATTATGAGCTTAAGAAAAGGCAGTTATTTGAAAATCACAGACATAGATAATGTAATGGTATACCCAGAAGAGATTATCAGACCTGGAGATATTTCTTTAATAAAAATTTTGGCATTTGCACCCCACGAACCTTGAGTTTCTACGCCAAAGTAGTTTTTCTATAATTGAACTAGATTTAGTCTCTGCTATTTCCGCCGCAACTCCCGCTTCGAACTGTTTCCCTGAGATGAGACGGGGCTAATGTATCTACGCACGTAGCATCCTATACAAGGGCCCGACCTCGCTCCCAGGGAATCAGAGTCATTCCATCAGGTCTTTTGCCGTCGTCCCGAATAATTCCCATTAGTATCAGTATGCGAGTGTCATAACATCAGACCACCGCCTGTAACAAATTATTTGCTGAATATGCTTTCTTTTACAAACTATGAAAAACTAACTTTTGACGAAACCTAATATATTTCGACAACCTTGTTTTAAAATTTATAGAACTAGTGATATTTACAATTTTATCCTTAATATCTTTATGAAGACATCAACCGACATAAAAACGGAAATCAAACTTAAATTTTATTACTCATATCCGATTTATCAATAGGTTGCACTGGTGTATCATTTTGAAAAAGATTAACTAAGCAATTAAATTTTCAATATACAGTTTTTTTTTAATGCCAAATTGCAAAAGATCTAAAGAAGAAAGATAGACCAAAGCTCTACGAGCAAAGAAAACTGTGACTCGATAAACTTCTTGTTTAGAATTTTTGGCTCGAACACGAAACCTCCAGTCGAACTGTCGCGCTATTGACGCAATTGACTATTTGTCATTTTTGTATGTATGTACTTTTATCATCATTTAATAGCTAAGGGGGTAAAAATAATATATTCGAAAAAAATGTATTGGTTTCTTTTCTTTTTCTTTCTTCACGGGTTGCCTTACAGCTCCCGAAACCGTGTTACGGTCCCAGGGTACTCAGCTGAGCAGGTACTGAAGACCAAGATCTCCCTCTTTTAGCCGACGATTTTATTTATTTGTGAGACTATACCTAACGAGTGGCCAGTTCTGTTGAGGTATATTTAGATGGAAAAGCCTCTAAATGTGGTTTGTCGGATTATATAAGTTTTTAATTATAAAAACCCATTGGTACCTACATAGTCGAGAGCCGGATCGAACCCTTGGTATATCTAGTTAATACCAGACGTAATACAATACTTTACCACTCTGCGATCTACGCACTTTTTTTAGACACACAATTTTGGTTAAATTTAAGTAAGTATTTGAAACTTTGCATACATACTCTACAATACAAATAACGAAAAACTAGTTCAGTATTCATCAAAATTCGATACTTAAAAACTAATAAGAATAATTTTCGGATTTGCTTGAAAATATAAATAAAGAGGCAGCTACATTGTTTTTATAATTATTAGCCTAAAACACTATTAAAAACTTTCACATTTAAAAAAGTTCAAGTGGCGGAAAATTTGTACCAAGATATGAATGAAACCTTTGTTATCCAGTATAGCGACAATCTGACATAACAACATTGTCATTCGACTACCAAGGTGAAACAAGGGGAAGCCCAGCAATAAAAGCTATTGAGTTCGGAACAATACACACAGAACTCGTCCAATCTACTGTAGTCAGATACAAATAACGACATGTTGCTACGAAACGACATTCCTTTACATTTTAGTATGTTTTATAACTCTTATAACCTCACTTATAACTCTCGACGGAAAAAGAAGGTACCAAATTCAATGACACCAAATAGAGATTAAACATCTGCATATGCTATAAATTTTAAATAATTTTTTATTAATATAAAAACCTTAAATCAAATCTAAAGATTAAAAATAACTAAATAAACCAGGTCCACGTGGAATAGTGGCAAGAATACTGGCTGCATTTCCCCGCTGAATCGCGATGCTGATTCGTTGAGCGAGGAAGGAGCCAGCCCTCTTGTCACCAGAAGAGATGATCAGTCGAGGGCATACATCTTTAATAAAATTTTTGGCATTTGAACCCCACGGACCTAGAGTTTCTACAAATATATGTCTCAACCTCTGATATCGATTCCATTTGAATTTAGGTCAAACCATATCGTCAAAAAGTCAAGTGATTAAACCAATATTTCTGTTTTAAAGTTCATTCATCGTAAAATGTGAAGAAGGTTGGTGCCAAATTAGGATACAATAGTTTATATTATTATTAAGTATATAAGTTGTACCGATTATTAGGTACCTAGCTATGTGTTTTCTCTTATACTTAGTTTCAAAGTTTCAGTCTTCAACTTAGTTTTTAATAACATTTATATTAATTTATACTAAGTAAACCAGGTCCGCGTGGAATAGTGGCAAGAATACTGGTTGCATCGCTTTGCTGGTTGGTTGAGCGAGGAAGGAGCCAGCCCAGCTCTCTTGTCACTAAATTATACGACAAATTATTTGATTACTTCTTGCTTTTCAGTGCACAAGTTGAGTCGCAATACTTTTTTATTTTTCAGTAATTTTTCTCTGTTGAAATATCAAGTCGATATTCATAATACCAAAATTTCGTGAAATGAATCTTCATAAAAATAATATTAGACCAATTTGAAAGTTATATAAATATTTAATATTACACTAAGGTATAACTAGAAAAAAATACTGTAACAAAAATGCTCCCGCATGAGATCGAACCTGCGACCCCCCAAGCTGCTAGTATTACATCATCGCACAACATTAGCCACTTTGGTTTACATCGCTATTTAGTACCTCTAAATTATACTTTAGTTCACATTCCTGAAAAACTACTAAACCAATTTTCATGAAAAATTCGGAACTCGACTAGAATATATCGGTTCATAATTGGCGGAGCTAAATTAGTGAATTCCTGAAAAACTACTGAACCAATTCGATGAGCCAATCTGTGAGGGATCAAAAAAAGATATATGTATCTTTATATAGAATAATATTTCATCGAAATCGGTTTACATATCAATGAGATATTGAGGATTACGCATTCCTTCAAAATATGTGACGCCAGAATGAAACTGTATTGGTCATAAAAGGAAGCATTAACTGACGGAGATATTCGTGAAAAATTATGAGGCTGAAGTTTGCCGACCGATTTGCCGATAATATTTCAATCTAAGTAAGCATATAGATAGAGGCTTTTCCATTTAAATATACCTCAACAGAACTGGCCAGTCGTTAGGTATAGTCTCACAAATACCATCGGCTAAATGAGCAAGACTTCGTCTTCCGCTGGGTACCCTGGGACCCATAACATAGTACCGTCCGGGAGTCGTAAGGCAACTCGTAAATTTATTAAAAAACCCAATTATAACCCATGGGTTAGAACTAGATTTAAATGAATAATGTAGGTATTGCTTAAATCTGAAGAATAATTTCCTAACATAAGTTTTCCATAAGCTGAAACCTTGGACTGGTATGTCGAAGATAATATCATGGACATCACCATGTAACATATTTTCTTTATTTTCAGATAGGCAAATAAGAAAATCAAGATCGAATATTGACAAAAGGTGTCTAGACAAGTTGATTGACCGACATCAGCTGTGAAATATGCACTCGGTTCTGCACTCTCAAAATCTACAATGAGAGGAAACATCGGGTCACACGCCTCGTAGACGATCCCACGCTCGCACTCATTATTATGCAAGAGCGGTCGTTATAGCGCGAGAGAGGAACAGTTGACATTTTACTTGTATTCGACCAATGCCACGCGCCGAACACTGATGGCTCTAGCAAATTATTCACTGGCAGGCGTCGCTGCCGCAGAACCATTACTTGTAACCACACCTGGACCGTTACGGTTAGAATTAGACGATTTGCTGTATTCACCAGTAGACCATCAACCTGATGCACCAGAAACTGTGCTGCCGCATGAACCATTCGCCCCACCAGCTTCTTCCCAAAGGCGATCAAAGCTACGAAAGCGTGCAGGAGCCGCATACCTACCGCCACCGAACCAATTCACTCACTACCCCCGTCAAGATGAAATACCCCAAAATCCTTATCCACCTTCACAGCTTCACACGCAAATCTATCAACAAAACCCACGATTAAATATTGATAACGAAAGGGTGCAAGAAGTAGGGCAAGGATTTAACACTGGCCAATACATTCACGACCCCAGCGGAGATTATGACTATGAGCAACGTAGAGCTGAACAGAATTCACGAAATGTTCCTCAACATGACTTTAGACAGAGACCAGGGTATTTAGACCCGAGCTATGCTACTGCAACACAGGCGCCTAATCTACCGCCATCTAGTCGACGATTTGACGGAAATGTAAATCCAAATGGTCATAATTACTTTCCGACAGCACCAACTCCTGTATCTCCTAGTGAAAATAGTGATCGTGGTAACGTGGGAGGTAATCGGCAGAATGGGCCGAGTGTGGATCGACCGCCTGGATATACGAAAGTGGAACAAAGCGGTCCTGGAGGGAAGACTCAGTTACACGCAGTGTTAGACTATGATGATGACTACTATGATGACATACCTAGACCGGGTAAGAGTTTTTTAAATCTATACTAGTACTATTAATAATTGTACGTTCCTTCCTTCCTTATTTCACGTCAAAACTGAATAACGGATTGAAATGATTTTTTGCATACTGAAAACTCTTATTGATTTTTTTAAATAGTATCTATCAGTGCAAAGCTGGGGAGGGTCCTTAGTACCTATATAGATATTTAATAAAATTCAGTTTAACACTTTTCAGGAACTCAGTAAAAATTATCTTGACCCTATTGCTTCAGAGTCTAGAGTCGTTGGTCGTGTTCATATCATCTCCATATCCAAAGTTTGGAATAATAATATTAGTCAAGCAGTTTCTCAAGAACTCTAGTTGTTCTTTGTAATGTTCTTCTACAATAACCCTGAAAATATATGGGGTAAAATAAATAAAAATGGCGAATTAAATTGAATTGTAGTAAAATCTGATTCCTTCGTTTATTTTCCTTAACATGAACTATTTTCTTAGAAAGAAGCGTCTTGTCATATTAATAGGAATAGAACAATTATATTCAATGCACGTACTATTTAGCTACATACATTGCTACCGTTTGCACGCACGTTTATTTCCTTTGGACAGATTATTAAATAAGTATGTACTTAATTTTCTATTGTGATATGGAAGGTATTCTACCAATGTTGTACCAATTTTTAAATACCTCGTCAACCAAATCAATTTAAAATTTAGATCATAGTATAATTTTATATCCCGTCCCATTATCACAACTTTGGTCCCAAACAAATTACATGCTTCACGACTTCTTAAATTACGCAATAACTATATTATTCAAGGCAATGGCACGTCAAGCCGATGTTGGACAGGCAACCGGATGGCGAGTGGTAATCTGGGCCTTTGAGTGGTACAGAGTCCTCTGGTAGCGGCCAAAGTGACCCCAAATGGACAAGTTCGGCGATATGGGGGAGGGGCAAAATCGAAAATTTTTTGAAAAGGCAACCGGATAAAAATGCGGTAGCATTAAAGGAAATACCCTAATTATATAATAATATTTTTTTGCCAGCCGAAACACGCGGGCCGTTCTTGCACTAGCGAGTACAAAAAAACAAAAAAGTGAAAAGGCAACCGCTTCAAAATTAGTGAGCATACTTATTGACACCACCAAACTTTCGGAAAAAATTGCCATCCGATCCTGATGGGCAGTTTCGGAGAAACAACCCCTCAAAGTCGCCGAAAAACACTTTTTTTCGATTGTTTCAACAATTATTATAATTAAAAAATAAATAAAAATTGTTCAAATCGGATGGCATTCGAAATTTATACTGTCCTAAGTACAAATAATGGTGTGTATAAATGCCATCCGAATTCGATTAAATTAACCCCTATTTAGCCACCCCCCAAACCTCATGAAAATACCAATAATTCCATACGGTGCAAAAAATTAGGACAATGTGGGCAACAAGGGTTGGTGGGGGGGGGGGTTGTTGGGGCGGGAGGGGGGATTGTAATAGATAATGAGCATACACAGACCTTTTAAAAGTCCAAGCAGTCGTTAAATATTAATTGATAAGGATTTTCAACAATTTTTTGCAGCGTATGGAATTATTGGTATTTTCATGAGGTTTGGGGGGTGGCTAAATAGGGGTTAATTTAATCGAAATCGGATGGCATTGATACACACCATTATTTGTACTTAGGACAGTATAAATTTCGAATGCCATCCGATTTGAACAATTTTTATTATTATTTTTTTAATTATAATAATTGTTGAAACAATCGAAAAAAAGTGTTTTTCAACGACATAGAGGGGTTGTTTCTCCGAAACTGCCCATCAGGATCGGATGGCAATTTTTTCCCAACGTTTGGTGGTGTCAATAAGTATGCTCACTAATTTTGAAGCGGTTGCCTATTCACTTTTTTTTTTTTTTTTGTACTCGCTAATGCAAGAACGGCCCGCGTGTTTCGGCTGGCAAAAAAATAATTATATAATTAGGGTATTTCCTTTAATGCTACCGCATTTTTATCCGGTTGCCTTTTCAAAAAATTTTCGATTTTGCCCCTCATCGCCGAACTTGTCTATTTGGGGTCACTTTGGCCGCTACCAGAGGACTCTGTACCACTCAAAGGCCCAGATTACCTACCACTCGCCATCCGGTTGCCTGTCTAACATCGGCTTGACGTGCCATTGCCTTGAATATATGTCTTAGTTTCGAAATAGCTTTCGAAAGATAAATATGATCAGTATGAATTTAAAAAAAATATGAAAATCATAAGTTTTATGAAGTCCTGAAAATAATCAATTTCACGCGTATTTTCATCCCATTTTGCGAATTTACTAATGTCAATTTTCTCGTATTTATCCTATAGATAATTTCATATACATAACCATTAACTACAACTTACTATTTCTAATAGTTTTTGTATCACACTGGAAGAGCATGTGTCCGTTTTGTGTATTTTTGCAAGACAGATTTTTTTGTGAAATTGTTCTTTCTCGTGTTTCTGGTACGTGAATCTTGGCCTATCTTTTCTCATCCTTGGTTATTTTTTAGCTATTCTTTTTGCAGTGTATCTCTCTAAGAACTTTTTAAAGAGATATCGATAAAATAAGCCGTGCGGTTTACTGAGTTCATTGCAGCATGCTCTTAGGGGTGAAATTGTTTTTCGTTCAATATATTATTTATAGTACGATATTATTATTAGTATGTACGATATATTCAAATTAATTTAACTATGAAATGTTTGGATTTGTGTCTAGACTTGAGAGACCAGAAAGCTTTTAAACAATGCATTGTTTTTTTTATTTGTGCATATGAGACAAAGAAACGAAAGTCAATATAGGAAACACAGTATTATTAATTATCGAAGGTCGATTACTTTCAGCTAGATAATGCCTCAAACACGACTGGACACAAATAATTTAATCTAAAATTTTAGTTTGTTAAGCACGACCTGTTTCTATTATTTGATATCCAATGTCCATAAAGAAAACCGGGCAAGTGTGAGTTGAACTCGTGTATCGAGGGTTCCGTACTGGTCTTATTTAAATATATGCAAACATGGTAATAAAAAAAATGGGAAGTTTGGGAAGGGGTAAGAAAACAACAGATTATTACTTTCTTCTGTGAGTATAAGTAAATGTCAGGAACTTTGTTTTAATTTCCATGTAGTACGAATTTCTTTAGATTGTTTGGTTTGCAAACTTCGGCGATAAAGTAAGAAATGTCACCTATATCCTTCGCACATTTTTGGTCATAAGTCAAAAATTCAAGAAAGTTCAAAAATATAATATGAAATGAAACAAAAATGTTATCTAGTTTCCGATTTACTTAATTAAAAAAATCTGAAATACTATAATTTGTAGATGCAGACTTTTGTGCCAAAATTCATAAAACATCCAAAATGCAACTCAATTAAAAATATTCAAACCTATTGAAAAAAGTGACATTCAAACAACTTACACACATATTTCTACGATTCCACCATTAGAATTTTTTTCTAAGTATCATTCTAATTCGTTCAACTGTGAAAGAAGACAAACAATCATCTAGATATGCAAATTTCCGTCCACTTGTATCCCCTGTGTGATTCAATTGAAATTTTCTTCCACGTAAGGTAATTTTTTCTAGACTTGTCGTATTCTTTAAAGACGTTATATTAACAATTTTACAAATTAATTAACATTTTAACCGACTAATAATAACCATATTATTTTTATTTTATTTTCTTCACGGAGGCAACAGCTTCAAAAACCGTGTTACGGTTCCAGGATACCCAGCGGAAGACCAAGTTCTACCTACCTCTTTTAGCCAGTGGTATGTGTGATGCTATACCCAACGAGTGGCTAGTTCTGTTGACGTATTATTACGATGAAGTGTGGTTTGTCGGATTATGTACATAAGTTTTTTATCATAAAAAACCCATTCGTACATGGCCTAGTAAACGTCTACGCACTAATCATAATTTTTAAAATGGAAATTAAATATTTAACAATAAAAAGACATGTAAAGTTTGTTTACCAAATAAAGCGGATTCTTTTGGTTTTTTGTGTCCACACGGTAACAAAATCAGTTGCATTATTTAAACAATTATCGTACCTATCGGTCCAATTACATTTTATTGACTCGACAGTTAGCAGCCTTCGATGTCTTTGTTTTTGCCAATGCCACGAGAACAATGGCCGTTTCTGTCATGGAAGTAGACATTAACACAGGAAATAACTATATGTACTTATTTACCTACCTAAGATGCATTTACTGCGTAGATGGCAGATTGAAACTGTATGTTTCAAATTCTAAACTTTCCAGTTTTTGCTGGTGAACTTACAAAAAATTATACTTAATTAAATTAAAATAAAACGCGACCACTTTTCTTTAAAAAGTTTCTAAATATGGTTAAGAAATTTAGTCCGTCTGTTTGTCTAGAATAGCCTCGGAAACGACGATCACAGTAGGTATTTTATTTACAAAGCTTGATATTTCTAGCTAATGGTTTGGAGAGTGATTTTTTGAAGTGAAAACTTTTTTAGGCGCGATGATCGATTTTTGGTGTGTTCGCGAAATATTTTCAGCAAAAGATCATGGATTGCCCGATCCGAGTATGATCGACCCGAAAATGTCTGGGCAGGATTCGTGTATTGGTGTCCAAATGCTGAGAATGCTCGGCCCGAAAATGTCCAGGCAGGAGAATGTCCAGGCAGGAATACGTATACGCCGACCACGTATTGCCGGGCCTGAGAATGCCCGGGTAGGAATTAGTGTACTGACTTCCAATTGTTGGGAAGTTTTCACTTCTGTCGGCAGTCCCCAAGCCTGTTTTTTTATTTTACTTTATAAATAGGTAAATAAAGCAATTATTTGAAAACGTCACGAAACTATATTTATAAAGTTAGTCATTCGCTATTAGTTTTGTTTATGTATTTTATTCATTAGAATGTCTACACTAAGTATTATTATAAATGCGAATATGTTTTCGTCTGCTAGGTATATAAAAGATCACACATCGTCCTAAAGAAAACCTTAGATAATACTTAATATTAGTCTTAAATATTTAACAATCTAATAGTTATGAGAACAATAGCTAATTGAAATATAATTTAGTTTAACGTTTGGGTTTAAAACATTAGCTCAAAGCATATTACGAATTAAAGTTTTGTTTCAACCTTGTCCCCATTCGTCCGTCGTAATTCTACAATCAGGAAAGACATCTCACGACCGGTTACAGAAAGCTTTTGAAAGCTTCGTGAGTTGCAATTGGAGCATCATATTTAAGTTACATATGTACTGTTTTAATACCTAAATAATTAATTATATACTCGTTTTTAGGGTTCCAAAGCCAACTATTTACAAATAAGGTTCGAATCCTTATAATAAAATAAATAACGTTATTAAAAATCTATCTAACATCCCGCCTTTTGTCCCAAGAAGGGTAGGCAGAGACATTCGAATACCATTTACTACGATCCTGACATAACTCTTTCGCTTCTTTTTATTCATTATACCTTTCATACATGCTCGGCGATTGTGTGTACTTTTAATATTGCCATCGATCAGTATATTTTTTATATGTTCAATAAAAGTACACCTAGGTCGTCCTCTGTCAGCATTTCCTTTCACTTTCACTGGCCACACTGCAAGGTATAAAACCGTGAAGATGAGTTTGTGTTTTGTTTGTGCTTTATTGTATAACATTCATCGCTTATTTGCTCTAAATATCGCCTCGGTTACGAGAATTGGAGGCAAATGAAAGTGAAAACGCATCTCCTGACCTTGTGCTCGCTAGCGGTCGACGTCTTCACGAACCATTCTCACTTTCCGATGTGTTGTTGAATTTAGAGCCTAAAATTATGTGCCTCTCCGTAATTTTAACAGAAAAGATATGTTTTAATCGGTAATTTGTGATTTGATGGCTTCCAACGTGACTATTACTCCTATTTTATGCAACTGTAAGTTATATTGAATTTTTTTAGAATAAATAATGAAAAAAAGTTTTAAAAAACTTAAACTCTTGAAAAAAATCTATTGTTATTTTATTATCAAAATACTTAGATATTAAAAGAGCGCTGCACTGGCTGCCCTATTTTTATGTGATTTTTTTTTTATTTTAAACAAAAGTACTTTAATTTTATTTGCCGTTTACAGGATTATTACTTAAATGATGTGATCACACATCTATATACTGAATTTTCATGATGATCATACATCTAAATGACTAACACACAGCCTAAATCACTGAAGATATAAATATGAAAATTCCTGTACAGGTGCACTAAGAAATGATTTTTGGAAATTAACCCCTAATACAACGCGTACGAAGTCGCGGGCAACTGCTAGTATTGTACAATTTCACCTGTTATAAAAAATCCAGTAGTATTACCGTATTAATCTGAATACATTCAGGTTTTTTCCTCTGGGTGTAGCCACAGTAAAACGCGTCGGCGGTGACATTGTGAGTTATGTAAGATATAACAGGTTCATATGTCGAAATTATTCTCGCAACAAGTTGAAAGACTCGATGAAAGAGGGTCGATGTTAAATGACGGACTGTCTTCAGAAAATGTTTTATGTCGAATTGAGGCTACGAAAACTAGCTTTTTGCCCCGGTTGATTGGTTTACCCGTAGGAAAACACATTTTTCTCTTCTCCAGCACAAAAAGGGCGCTTTTGGTGCGTAAAAACTCGCAAATCCTGATTCAAATTTCGAACACCAAAAAAAAATAAACTAGGCGATGGTTTGTTCAGAAACTCATTTTGGTCTAGCAATTCAACTCACAGGCACAAAATTATGTATTTATTGAAATTTAAGTTTATAAATAAATTGTACTATTGCCTTTTAAAGGACGTAATTTTTTAAATAAACAGTTACTAGTAAACATTAATATCGCTCATTTAAAAATATCATGTTTGGTTTTCATAAAAATGTCAAGCAGTACAATTTCCGCACGCAACATCTAAATAAAAAATAAACTTATAAAACGAAATGGCCGGAATCAATTTTTTACAGCATTTGGTCTTTTGAACTATTTTTGTGGTAGGTATTGTATTGATTGTTTACTTTGTTTTTGTCTTATTTGTTTTTCTTACATAAAACCTATAACACTTTTCTCGCTGGTAGAGGTGAAAAGTTGTATGTTTCACACTAGAGAATTTTTGTTTTATGTCTCGTCCCTTTAAATCACTCACTGTACTCAGTACTAGTTCGTGATTTAAAGTCAGCACTCGCATCAAAAAATAATTTTGCTCACTTGTTGAACAAATAACTATTTTTTCTTATTCTTCACGGGTTGCCTTACAGCTCCCGAAACCGTGTTACGGTCCCAAAATACCCAGCGGAAGTCTAAGTCTCCCTCTTTTAGCCGATGGTATTTGAGAGGCTATACCTAACGAGATGGTTTGTCGGATTATGTACATAATAAGTAAGTCTTTAATTATAAAAAACCAATTGGCACATGGCACTAAATAATCAATTAACTTTAACTTTATTTGCCTATAGCATGATTGTAGGTATCCATTAAAATTTGTATCTTTTATGAGTTGGTCAGATATTGAATACGAAAACGAGGTACTAACGAACACATAAATATGTTTAGACAGCCCTTTCAAATACCGACCTTACTTTGGACCAGTTTCTTTGTACTCTATGTATGCCTAATAAGACATGACCAACAATACTCGAGATTAAAATATTTTCACGCCAAGTAAATATTTAAGTAATCTTTCAAAGAATATTAAACATTAGAATTTGTCTGTGTTTCATTAGATACAATTTTCTAAGATTAATTCTATATTCTACAATCAAGAATTGATGAAGTGAGCGAGTGTATTCGCGTTTTCGACTTGCCAGAGACACTATTATATCAATTAGCTATAATAACATAATGTACTTATTATAAACTAGCTGTTTCCCACGACTTCGTACGTGACTATTTCAGAATGTTGGCAAACATGCACTTCATACATAGCTTTTGTCATGTTCACCTCTGCCCACCCCGTTCTCGTCGTCATGCCGTGATGGTATATAGCCTATGTTACTCAGGGTGAATGTAGCTTTCCAATGGTGAAAGAATTTTTGAAATCGGCACAGTAGTTTTTGAGTTTATTCATTACAAACATACACACAAACATACAAACATACAAAAATACAAATCTTTCCTCTTTATAATATTAGTATAGATGACCGGCTTAGTGGTCGAAAATTGAACATAATTCATTTAAAAAATAGTATCAGTGATGAGCTTTATACTGCCAAGTAACCTCGGGCCATATAGAAAACACATTTCATTCGGGAACCGTAAGGCACGATTTTTTTAAATTTTTAGGTCCAACTTCCGTCCAGTCAAAAGATATCAGATTTCGATACTTTTCGTTTGAAAGAGTTATTTTTCTAATGTACAAGTTATTCTTACTATTTAAGGAAATTTTCAGATTTAAAAAGCTCTCTTGGCCCGTTTTAAATTATTAATCTTTTCTCAAGAACTATTTCAAAGTTATATCTACATATTTCAATACAATTTCACAACGTGTGACAATATTTTCGAGAAGGTCTCTGTCTAGGTCAATATCAACTATTGTTATAATGTTGTATAACTAATACTCGTACCAATCTCACAACGCGATCTAACATTATTAATAATAACTAGCTTTCCACCCCGGCTTCGCCCGTGGAGCCCATATTAACTTTCATCCCCTATTATGGTCTTGAGTCACCGAATTTTCCAATTTTCTATAGGTTACTAAAGAGAAAACGTTTTCCATTCTATACAAATAAATAAAATGTCCCAATATTTGTCCAGAATTGGCTCTGTGATTGCTTAGTGAATGAACTTTCTGCGATTAGGGTATAGTGAGTGCATAGATTTAAAAACTGCTCTTTGTTTCATCTCGATATCTTCTGAAGATAAATAATAAATGTGAATATGTTGTAAGTATGTTGTCATTTTTTCTTGTATTCCGATGCGTATACACTTAGTTTCCGATGGACATTGATTTTAACTGACTATTGTTTCTTTACTCATAATGGTGTATCGAATATTTCCGTTAGTTTTCATTATTCTTTTCCGGATACTACTTGTTTTTAATTACTTGTCAATTAAAATACTTAGCAAATAAGGTGCGTAAAGGGTCATTAATAGTTAGTCGGTACAGAACCACGGTGCCGAACAAAAGTATTAAACAAAGGAATCTTCATCGAAAATAAAACATGACAGGTAACTTTCTGATGGACGATAGGTTTAGGCTAGTGCTTAGTAATTTTTAATGCCTGCTGTGTAGATATATATATATATATATATATCTTTTAAAATAAAATTTAGTTTCCTACCCTAGTTTTTGAAACAATAACATATTTTAGCCAATTTGTTGTTTTCTTCGTTTTTTTAAGCAATGCTAACTTTTTTTTTAATGAAACCATAACCACTGTGCTCATCTGAAATATTATTGCTTTAATTTTCTAATGTACTTCTTACAATAAAACAAACTGATACACGCCTCTGGTCACCTAAGGGCGTGACGAATATGTAGGGTAGGTTACCTAAAGAATACTTTATATCTTCACAGTTGCTTTACGGCTCCCGCAACCTTGTTATCGTTCCCAGAGTACCCATCGGAATATTAAAAAAAATCTGTGGCTTCATATTTTATAATAATTTATGTTATTATTGTTTATATTATAAAGTATTTTTCTTTAATATTTTTTTTATTAACATCGTTTTTTAACAATTTTCAGGTGTGGCCCAGCCAGCAGTTACTCCATTACAAGGACCGATTTTAGTTAAAAATGGGACGGTGCCTGTTGTACCTTTGACATCGTATCCTACTGTTAACAATGGATCATTCTACCAAATACCAGTTCGTATAAAAATATTATTTTAAGAACACGCCTCATAACATTTGTCCCATACTAATTACATGCAGCAACAAGCAACAAGATATAATAGTGTAGAATAGTTAGTTAATATAAAGCGTGTACAAAAGCCGAAGTTTGTTTCGTGTATTTTCACAAGACCGATTTTATTGTGAAATCGTTCTTTCTCATGTTTGAATCTTAACATCTTATTTATCCTTCGTTATTTTATCGATTATTTTCGCAGTTCATCTCGCTCTCACATAATGCTAAAGAGACATGATTAAAATAAACACCGCTATTCACTGAATGCTTTGCACTGTGATGCGTCACCTTAAGATTTTATAAAAGTTTTTTAAAGGTGTTATAGGTGAGTTTAAAAAATACAACCGAATTGAGAACCTCTTCCGTTTTTATATGTCGGATGAAAATGGATGTCTCACAATGTTGCTATATCACCTGAATGTATGTCTTCTCGTGGCGATAACTTTACTTACATTTTTCAAAATAGCACAAGAATAAAACAAACTCAAAACAATATTACAGATTATTGAACATTTAAGCACATTTTAACAACATTTAATACATGCTAAACATTTGTTCGACAGTGTTCTATAGTACCACGTTCGTTTAAACTTTCTTGTGTAATCCATTGTTTAGTTTGTTCATTGATGCAACACAAAGTCACAAAAGACATTAGTTTAGTGTGAAAACAAATATACGTGTTATTTAATCAACGCCAAGTTATTTAATATGTTCTAACCATACATTGCCCGTATGACCTACACAATATGTTAAGACGTGACTTCAAAACAATGCCTACTATATTATAGTTGAGATGAAATTAGTTTGCCTGTTTTGAAACTTTTAGGTAAATTGGGTAATTCAGTTTTTATTATTTACTCGTGTTAAAATTGAACAAAGAACAAACCATCCCTTTCGAGCCCTGTCTTGTTTTATTTTATTATTAAAATAAAGTAAAATAATTCTCGCTGCCGAATATTGCAATGTCATTGGAGAAGAATTCGGAGTGAAAGATGATGTTGTGAGTAAAATGAAGTTTTCGCTGGTTTGGACACGTTGAAAGAATGAAGGATGAAAGATTGACTAAAAAGGTTTTCATGGCTGGAGTGAAAGGAAATGCTGGCAGAAGACGACCTAGGTATACTTTTATTGAACATATAAAAAATGTATTGGCCGATGGCAATATTAATCGCCGAGCATGTATGAAAGGTATGATGAATATAAAACAAGCGAAAATTCGAAAGTTAAATTTTAATTAATTTAGTTACTTTTTCATTTATATGTTTTTTTTTTTTGTTAACTGGTTAGGAAAAGAGTCCAATACAAAAGTCAACTTATTTTTTTTTAAATGTTCCACTATTGAAGTGGACGATCGATATAGTATATCTTTCGAAATGAGGCTTTGCCGCCCCTTTTCTCCCCTTAGGGGTTGAATTTCGAGAAATCCCTTCCTATACTAAGCCTACAATATAAAATCAACACCCTCTTCAAAATTCAATTTTCCCCTTGAAATATTTTACTAGAGAATCGATTTTTGTACAGGGGGCCCGAGAGTGACTAGCTACTTTTTTCCCGGTAAAATTCAATTTTCCAGAAGATTTAAGTAATTAACAAAAATATAATTTCCCATACAAACTTTCTCACCTCCTTTCTCCCCTTAGGGTAGAATTTCGAGAAATCCCTATTTATATGAAGCCTACTATATAAAATCAACGCCCTTTCCAAAATTCAATTTTCCCACGGGAATATTTTCCTAGAGATTTCAACTTTTGTCTCGGGAAAATTCAATTCTTTCTACCCGTGTGAAGCCGGGTAAGGTCACTAATGCTTTAGGTATCTACTCAGATTATAACATTAAGGTACTCAGATTATGCGTAATTTAGCATTCAGAGGAAATGTCCACATGAGTCAGTATTATAGCGTAGGCCGACCAGCTAACGATGAATTTAATCTGACCACGTCTTTGGACCACGTCAAGAAGTTATGGCTAGAAACACGATTATATAAGACTAGCGATTCACCCCGGCTTCGTCCGTGGAATTTTAATATTATTGCTCACCCGATGTCATAAACTCTATGAAAATATCGACACTCCCATGTGGAAGTCACTTGACAGTTAACGCGCATGCGCAGAAAGTAGGTAACCGCGATTTGTCGCCAATTTGTCGATTAAGAAAAATATCTTGGTTCAATTTGTTTTGTACTATTGCATGGGATTAGATAAAGTATGTATGAACGGGCACTTAACTTGGAATTAAAACACTCGTGGATGCTATTAAAAAAAATCAACTTGTGTTTTAATTACCCCTATTATGATCCCGCATAAACTACTATTTGAGTCTATACGGCAGAAACAGATATACCAACATTAATTTTTAACCGACTTCAAAAAAAGGAGATGCCCACAATTCGTCGGAATCTTTTTTTATGTATGTTCCCCGATTACTTGAAGACGCCTGGACAGATTTTTTTTGTTTGAAAGGGTAAGTATACTTTCCAGGTGGTCCCATTGGAACTCTTCAAACTCTTCAAATTTTATAGGCACACTTGAAGCGATTTGAGTTTTTTTTATAGTGACTTGTGCATTTGCTTTCGGAAAGCACACTTTTTAGTGCATAATTTTTTAAGTTGGTTTTTTTTTTAAAGGCAATTATTATAATAAGTATAAGACGTCAGGTTATACCAACTATAAATTTAAAATGTATTAACTACAACAGATATAGGTAATATTAGAATCAACTACACGGCGGTGTCAGACACCAGTAATAGTACCTATCCATCTTTAGCCAGTTATCCATATGAAACAGAACAGGTGGCAAGCCTATTGCTGCTCTAGATTTTTTACATATCATTACAAGGGGCTTATTAACCGAACTTCAAAACAGAAGGAGAAGGATCTCAATTCGTCGGAATCTTTATTTTTTTTTATGTATGTTCCCCGATTACTTGGATTACTGGCCCGATTTGGATTTTTTTTTTGTTTGAAAGGGTATACTTCACATATGGTTTTTTTTAGTGAAAATTGGTTCAGTAGTTTTTAAGAAATTTTGAAAAAAAAATTCTTAATATCTCGATGAAATGTACCCATTTTGACGACTTATTTTTTTTAAGAATATAAATATTTCTCGACATTATCTTATAATGACGAAAATCGGTTTAGTAGTTTTTCAGAAATTCAGTAATTTGTTTCTTACGGCTGAAATTATGTATCAGAGAAAAGCCTTAGCCATAGATGCCTTAGCAACGGTTGCTATTGACACAAAGTTGTAAATTTTTGTATCGACGGTGGTCTAACGGCTAAAGTTATGGGGTGCAGCTCATGATGCACATGGTTCAAATCCCATCCAGTTTTTTTTTTCCATCAATTTTTTTTATTTGCGTTATAATTTGTCGCTCAGGGCAGCAAAATCAGTTAAAAGGGAAAAATAAATTTACTTTTGAAAAAAAGTGTAGGTACCGACTTCAAAAATTAGCACTGAAAAGTAAGAAATAATAAATATTTCGTCGTAGAATTTGAAGACGGTTGGTGCCAAATTAGAAATAACTTAGTTCCCAAATTCACTAATCTAGACAATTAATTAGGAACCTACGATCATCAGTACAAACATAGACAATTCTTCAAATTCTACGACGAAATTTTTATTATTTCTTCCTTTTCAGTGCAATTTTTTGAAGTCGGTACACTTTTTTTAAAAGTAAATTTATTTTAATAATATAGTTCTCTTTAGGTACTTTTTTATATCATCTCTAAAGATATTTTATTATTTCTAATGGAAATTGTGGTAAAAACAAGTATTTCTAGTTGGTATCACTGTCATTGCAGTGGTTTATGTAAACAAATTGTTTCCATGTATTTTTGATTCGTCTGAATATATTATAGGCAGGCATATTACGTGCCTAGACTTAGTCTGACGGTATTATTCAAGTAAACAGCAATAATCGAAACCATAATACTAATCTATACTATTATACTAAAATATAACGCTTTATTTGTTTCGACGCGGTAATCTCAGAAAGCACCAGTCCGATTAGAAACAAACGTCAACCAATCATAAATTTTCACGAGCGAAGCCGGTTATTAAAACTATTATAATATAAAAATATAGCGGTTTACATTCTGTAAGAACACTTTCCCCCTCTCTATCATTGAATGTCAAATGTATTAGAGAGTGACAAAACATATTATTGTATTAA
Organism: Nemapogon koenigi; assembly: GCA_963924495.1. NCBI lineage: Eukaryota > Metazoa > Arthropoda > Insecta > Lepidoptera > Tineidae > Nemapogon > Nemapogon koenigi. The sequence continues at coordinate 8,371,887 of OZ004641.1, forward strand.
CCATACGTCTGGTATTAATAGCTAGGCAGGCCACCGGTTCGATCCCGGATCCAGGCCATGTACCAATGACTTTTTTAATTATAAACTTATATACATAATCCGACAAACAACACTTATTAGTTTTTCCATCTAAATATACCTCCTCACAACTTGGGCTTCCGCTGGGTACCCTGGAACCGTTAGCGCGGGCGCCAGCATAATACATCTAATATATAAAATTCTCCCGTCACAATGTTCGTTCCCATACTCCTCCGAAACGGCTTGACCGATCCTTATGAAATTTTGTATGCATATATCCGTTAGGGTTGAGAATCGGCTACTATCTATTTTTCATCCCCCTAAATGTTAAGGGTGGTCCACCCCTAAATTTTTTTTTTATATAGTGGTAGGGGTAGTGGTAGAGGTAGGGGTAGGGGTAGGGGTAGGGGTAGGGGTAGGGGTAGGGGTAGGGGTAGGGGTAGGGGTAGGGGTAGGGGTAGGGGTAGGGGTAGGGGTAGGGGTAGGGGTAGGGCAGGACAACGTCTGCCGGGTCCGCTAGTACATTTATAATATTTTCTCTATCACAAAATATGACAAAGAAAATAGAAACCTATTTAAACAAGCATAAAATATGTTTTTCTATTTACAAAAGAATGAACACTAGTCCATCCGCCACGTGCCTCACTAATTTAGAGTTTTAGACCACCGAAGGTTGTTAGTTAATTAATTTTTAACTGTCAGAATTCTCATTAGCCAAAAGAATCTTGCATACTGTTCTGTTATATTAGTGTTCATGTTTCTTGAGACAAATCTTTTTAAGATTTTTTTTAAATCTTCAAACCCGGCGACACAACTAACTACACAGTCATGATGACTAAAGAGTTCACAATGCGGTTCTGGAGTTATTTAGACTAAAACAATGTTATACTTTTTCATACTAAGTTAGATTTCTTCTCGCGCAAAGAAATAAACATACAACTTTTATTTGTTTATTGGAGTAATTTTTTTCATCAAATGACATAATTAATTATATTATGACTTATTGTCAAAATTGTAAACTTTAATATAGTATATATAATATTATAATATTATTGTATTTATGAGAAAATTTGAATACTTTAGGACTATTTTAACAAAATTTTGTATAATTAAAAATAATATACTATCTTGAATATTTGCCCAAAAAACGAACATTTAAAGCCGCAGTGTAAATAGAATACATAAAGGACCTAATACATTTTTTCTATACGGTGTTTGTTTCAATGTAATTACGTATTAAGAGCTCAAAAATTGCTTTCCGACCGTTTTTCAAATGACAACTTTCGTAAATCGGCTGAAATAACTAAATAATATTCGATAAATCTAAAATTTAGGGCCGCTATGTACAATATGAAGAAACGGTCTACTTAATTCTGTAATTTAAGTTTATTACCTATTACTTTGAATTAGAACACCAAAAATCAATTTTTATTGCCATTCTGGAGAAAATATGTGAGAGGCGCCTTAACAACACTTCACAAGATGAATGTAAGAGCTAAGACACATAATGTTGGAAAAAAAAAATCTGAATTGATAAAGTAAGAGTAGATCAACTATCAACTTCATTGAGATAAATAGTGACAATAAGGTTACATAGCAAATATATAAAATAAATTTCGAAATTAAATACATAATGCTCCAATTATAAATTTAACATAACATCAAAGTAGGTAGCACCTAATATATAAAAACTGGTACCAACTAAACTTAATACTACGCAATAAATCATTCGCGAAATAAGTCCAGGCGCCAGGCAACATCTATCGACCAAAAGACGGCGCCTGCGCATATTTTTTGCTCAAAATTATATGTAAATTTATTTCATTCCTTGCAAGGTTATTGACACAATTGCGTCTATAATATTGAGTGTATTTTTTGAATTGCTAAATGATTAAAACTTGCCTGGTGACACAAATTACTTTCATAATTTTGCATAGAGAGCAAACCTATTAATAATATACATTTCATATCTGTCTAACTAAACATCAAAGAAGGATTCGGTTGAAACTTTACATAATAATTTTAATGTCATGATTTTGTCATGCTGATTCATGTTATTGCTTGATTTCATTCATTCAATATTCATAGTTTTAGTTGGATTTAGTTCCTTATAAGAACTTTTGCATTTTTATACAAAAATGCTTTGACGCCATGGAATCGACGATCCATTTTGTATGGCACGGAAATGAAATATTTTCGCATCGCCATAATAAAAAAAATGCTACCTTATATTAAAACTCAAGTTTAAATTAAAAATAAATTTGCCAGTCATCGGATAGATCTTTAGAATATTAACCACATGTATGTATGTAAATATTCAAATTCCTAAATCCTCCATTAAAATATCTATACTTAAAACACGGTAGTCTGTAATGGGTCGTGTAATTTGTTAAACGTTTCAAATAATAATTAAAAAGCAAGTGTTATTTCACAAATAAACAAATTAGTTACTTCTTTGTTGTATCGGATTCAGTTTTAATTTGTAAAAAAAATTAAGTGATACATTTTTTTAAGACAATAGAATTCGTACATCCGTTCCTCTATAGCTAGGTCGCTACCGACTGGTTTTAGTTTCGCTTAGATGGTTATCCGGTAGTGTTTGTAGCAGTCGTGTGTACTTGTATAGTAATTGATAATAAAAAATGCTGAGATTTGACTTTATTTACCACGTAAGTTTAAAAATAAGATTTAAATTAACGTAAAAACATTTTCACGATTACCAAAGCACTTCCTTGCTAGTTAAAACATCTCAAAAAGTGTAACATTTCATACTTTCATGCCGGTTTCCTAATGGGGTAAATAGATAACAATGGAACAACACTTCACTTGATTCTTACAAATTCCTCTCTACATCCATTCGTTTCATTCATGCACGTCTATTTTTGGTACTGCGTATTCTCTTGACCTTTTTAAAGGACATTAATTTATTAGATTTAGTTATTTGGACTTCTTTAGCCCTCAATTATTTTCATGTAGCCTTTTATCACACATCCGACATGTCCAAACAATCTCGCAGATCTCAGCATTACCCTACGAATTTTAGACACAACTATCATTCACACCGCACCATTCTTGTGTTTTATAATTCCTTACTAATCCTCGAGTCATCGTCTATAGCATAATGCATACCTATCATGCATTCTTAAATTAATTCTTCTTATTCTTGTATTTTTTGATTTCTATAAGTAATTTCAAAACCTTACGATTCTTAGCCCATAAAAAGTAGTGAGATTTTATGTGGACCCAAGTCTAGTGTTTCATTCACAAATTACTCAATAGCGAGCTCCCAAGTCTATATATAATTATATTTGTCTTGCTTTATATCCTTGGAACTTTATATCTTTCTCTTTCTAACTTTCTAATTGATATTTTATCTCCGCAGTGAGATTCTTTCTTCCCTTTTATCCCGTAAAATTTTCCGGATGAATTCTTATGTCATATTTCAAAAATGTCCACGGGAAAGGTTGTTATATATCTTTTTCTTTCTAACTGAGATTTAGTCTTCTCAATGAGATTGTTTCTTCGGTGGTCATGCTCGCGGGGCTGGTCCTCAAACCAGGGGCGCCGACTACGTGGGTGCACCCACGAGAAATAGTCAGTACAGAGCACCCGTGACCATATACATCAAAATCACTCAGGAATCGGCTTTATAAGAGTCATCAAATGAGCATGAGCACCCATGAGGTTTCTTAAAAACCGACGCGCATATCTCAAGCTATCTTTTACAAATCACGTCGATCCGTTGCTCTGTATTGACGTGAAAGAAGGACAATCATACAAACAAACAAACACATTTTCGCATTTATAGTAGTAAACCTACCTATGACAGAAAAAAGGCATCGATTATTTGGTCTTAATTTTATTATTAACTAGCTTTCTGCCCCGGCTAACCCAATTAACTTAGTTCATACAAAAAGCCTATAGAAAAAAGCACTTTCAGTTTTTCCAGAATTTTCCAATTTTCCGGGCAATTTACCACTTGTTCTTTCCCTAAAAACCTTGTACTGACAATTACGAACACAAGAAAAATAAGCCAAATCAGTCCAGCCATTCTCAAGTGATACTCCGTTATACATGTGGCAATTGATTTTTATTTATATAGATTTATTATTTGTTATAATTCCAGATACTATGGACTGCATTGTCAGTAGCGTTGGGCTACGAGCTGCAAGGTCAAGTCATAAGAGGAGTGCCATGTGTCAAAAGAAATTACCAATTATATTGTCCCACTGCGGGAAATACATATCCACTGTGAGTAACTTTTCCACCAGTGAAAACTTTTTAAATATGAAATAACACTTTGTTCAATCCAAGAGTAGGTTGTAAGTAAGATAGTTATACGTTCATCTAGCTAGGGTGTTTCCACGATTACTTTTCATGTAAAACTTCTTAGGCGGCGATTCGAGGACGTGTCACGTTTAGGCACATTTCGTTTAATTACATGAGAGAGAAGAAAGATACCTATAACATATGAAGAAGGAGAAAGAGAGCTATACATTGTATATCTTATACAATATACACAGTTCAGGGCATCAGTGGTCGAGTGGGTACAACGTCGGCTCACAACTGAGAAGTCGCGGGTTCGATCCCCACACCCGACCATGTACCAATTCAACCTACATACCTCAACAGAGCTAGCCACTCGTTAGGTATAACCTTAAAAAATCTTCGGGTAAATGAGGAAGACTTTGTCTTCAGCTGGGTACCCCCGGCAACGGTTCCCGGGAGCTGTAAGGCAACTCGTAAAAATATTTATCCGCGTCTTCCTTTTTTTAAGAAGTGTCACTTCTATCACGGTACGGTGCTGCATGCACAATTTTTTTTGGACCGTGATCTACCCGATTTTGCATAAGTATAAAAATTTAAATGATCTCTTAGTAAAAGATATGAATAATTAATATTATTGAGTGAGTACCTAAAGTTCTTTAACATCCTGTTTGTGATTGAATAATTTAATATTGATCGATTTATTTGTATGACTAATTAATAAAATTAATAACATATGACACCGGATATAAAATTAGTCTTGTAGATTGCGAAAAAAAAAATTCGGTGAAATTCCGGGTCACAAATTTTATTATTATTAAATAAAACTATACCTAATAGGTAGGTAATATTATTTATGAAGAACTGAAAAAAAATGTAAATGCATAGTTTTCACAAGATAGTTTTGATCATTTACATAAGAAAAATATTTAGGTGGGTATACAGGAAGCCGGTGTTTGGCATCATTTGCTTTTGGATTCTGTTAATTGCTCTCAATCATGGCTAAACATCTGAACAGATTTGGACTGACTAACAATCAACGCACTGGGGATATAAATATGAAAAATTCCTTAGGGGGTGAAATGGAGTGTAAACGTTGTATTCCGTATCCAATGCGTAGGCAACTGCTAGTAATAATTATAATATTATTACAAGTACGGGAACGATAGTTCTTATACTATGTGTGTGAAACCGAAGGCAAAAGAGTTTCCAGCCCGCTGTGTTTCTCATTTTTTTCACATCTATTCGTATTCCTAAAAAATAACTGGCCACTCGTTAGGTATAGCCTCACAAATACTATCGGCTAAACGAGGGAGACTTGGTCTTCCGCTGGGTACCCTAGAACACGGTTTCGGGAGCTGTAGGTAAAGCAACCCGGGAAGAAAGAAAAAATCTTTATCTTATGTTTATATACTTCGTGCTTCAAATCTACACAAATCTTTATTTATAGGCTTCTGAAGATAATGGTGGAGTCAGTAGATATGAAGAGGCAGTAGGTACCTATAAAGCGTTTTACAGGCAAATCTTGTTGGAAATAGGAACTAATTAAATTATTGTCATTTTTCAGAGACAAAATAGAGAACTTCATCGATGAAAACAAAGCTCTAATAAAGAGAATGTACGGCTCATTTTCTATTCCTGGTGGAAATCGTGTAAGAAGAGCTCCAGGCGTCCCGGATGTCCACGCGGGAGATTCTTACTTTCGTCATGTGAGACAAGCCTCTAATACACAACTACCGGATGCACAATCTGTTAACAGTACTGGAAGGTGTGTACAATTTATACTAGGGGGAAATCTTATGGATTCGCGACATGCTCTCGGCACAAATGCCGACCAAATAATTCAAAGACATATCTACGCCATCTCTTGTCGAGTAGTGGAACTGTTTGATGCTGTTGTAATTTAAGGTGGAACGTATCGATCCTAATAGCGCTAGTGTCGCATTTATTGTTTTTTTTTTCTTACGTAAAAAATAAATCAAACCAAACGAAATTTACCATACAATAGTGCAGACTATTTATATTGGTAATGTAAAATACAATAATATATTGTTTTATTCATAAATTAGTGAATAATATTAAAAATATGCAAACAAAATATAAATGTGAACAACGTAGGTACAAGAAATAAAATTAGGTAGGTACTAATTATGTTAGCTACTTACAACAAAACGCCTCACAATGGATTCTCCAAAGATTCCCCGATTCAAACATTTTATTGCATAATTTTTAATGAAAATTAATTAAAAACCGTTAATGTAATATAATATTTGTATTTCTTATTTTTAGAATCGACGCATGTGAAAGTAAAACAGAGATTACGACTCCATACTGGGCCCTCAACTCAGCAAGGAAATTGAGAGCCATAGTAAACACTATGCATTTTGAACAAGCTATTCATCAAGAAGTTTGCAGGTGCCTACATTTACCTACTATTATTATTATTATTATTTAAATGTTCTACACTAGACAAATAATTGAAAATTTAAGTGTAAGTACGTCTGTGATTAAAAAATGTATACCAATATCTAAGTGGGATACTTACATATTTAGATAATATTTTTTTGTCTGTTTGTCCAGAATAGGCTCCAATGCAATCAGTTCACACACACGGTCGTTTTTTGGACAAAAATGATCAGAATAGCTTTCTATGATATCGAAACATCGAGATTTGTTGAAAGTCCGATTTTCAGAAATCGGATCGAAATCAATATCGTCCCTTTTTTGCTTTTTTGTGAAAATCTTAAATTTTGATAGCGAGATGTTAAAAATGTCACAGAAAACATCTGATTAATTTCCACTTTTTGATGTACAATGAACACAATAACATCTCTACTGGTTTAACCGATTTGTTTTTTAATTTCCAGCAAAAAATCTACAGCAAGATGTGCCGGTGATTGCGGTTGCGAACAAAAGTACAAATGGCATCGATTACTAGCATATGATCCGAATGATGATTGTGCCGGTATTTTCATGGATTGGTTTCTTTTTCCATCGTGTTGTGTCTGTCGATGTAATCCATAAATGACTCGTCTCTCTTATTCCAAGATGGAAACTATTAACTATTGAATTTTTCATCATTTTAATGTAAAATATGGGGCAATGCTGCCAGTAAAAAATTAAAAGCTTATTGACGATTATCGCAAGAAAAATCTTTATTTACAAATGACAAAGACGATTAGTTCGTCAATAAAATCATATTATTTAAATGCTTCTCTCGATGTTAGCTGCCTATACTTAGGTAATACACTTCAAATATATGTTTGCAGAATATATCTATCTTTTTTTCGTTGATAACTAAAAAGCTATCCAAAAGGATAGCCTATAACTTTATTTCTTCACTATTTTTTTCTGTATAAAACTGTAAGTATTCCTAATTCCTTCTATCAAAATGTACATAAATAAAATTAAGCTGTTCATTGTATAATTTCATTAAAGATAATGCAAACTATTTTAAGTAGACAGTACTTAGTAGGTATTTTAAAATGATGAGAATGTATATAACTGTAAATTTAGTTTCATCTTTGCCTATACACTATTTAAATAATTTTTGTAAAGTTTAGTTATTATGAATAATTATTTTAGCCTTAAAACACTGCCACTATAACGCTAGACTTTTAATTGAGTCTATGTATAATAAAGTTGATATACTTAAGAAATATCTTTAACATTTATTGTAAGAGTAGAAGTTCATATATTTTATCTGTCAATAAAATATGTTATATACTAGGTAGACATGGTACCTATATTTATATTGAATTATAATTATAATAAATGCAATATAATTAAGCTTATTTCAATGTATGACTTTTTCTAATAAAATGATAAAGTTTAGAATGTACTTTTTATTTTTGCATGAAGTCTATATTATACAAGTTTGAATGAGGATCACAGTCATCTGATATCGTATCTTGGCTATCACTTGGTTAAAAGCTCTGATCAGATTTTTCAAAATTCGTAAAATCGTTATGATGAAATAAATGGTTTAGTAATATTTCAGTATTAGCGTGCAAAATCTCAGTTAGAAAGAGAAATACATAATGTCCTAGCTAGAGGACCGATTTCCGCGGCGCTATAGGTATTTGGTCCTGTTTTGTCACTACGGGAAATTATATATTTCTCTTTCTAACTGAGATTTTGTCTATACGTACCTACCTATCTGAGATTATTTCTACGACTTGATCCATGGACCTAAAAATTTTGCGCAATTTTTGCTTCAAAACTTTAGGACATCGAGTATTTTAGCCGTAAATATAAACCGGTATTTTCTAAATGTCTTCACGGGTTTCCTTACGGCTTCCGTAACCGTCATATCAGTCACGGGGTACCCAGCGGATTTATGGGGGTAAGTATATTTAGATGGAGAAGCCTATACCTAAATGTGGTTTGACGGATTATGTGCAGAAATTTTTAATTATAAAAAATCTAATTATCATATTATCGAATTATGACCGTTTTCAAATTCATTAACCCTTTAAATTTTCTATTCCCTATTCTCTATAATGGCGGCCTGTGATTTTCGAAAAATCAATTTCAATACAATGTGGTGCAACTGGTGCAAGAAATATAAATGTGGTGGGTGCCTCGTCCTGGTAGGGGCCCCGAGGCAATGATGAGGCATTGCACTTGGCTGGAATATTTGTTTATTATATTAGGTACCAAAGAGAATAACATACCAATATAAATTTGATTGTCTTCGCTGCCAATCTTCGTTTGATTTGATTTAAGTAGGTAAAAGTATTCATTATCAAAGTTATGATCTACATAAAAAAAAAAATTCTAAAAAAGGCTATATAAAACTAGCGCCATCTATTGGCAGGTAGGACTTCCAAATGCCTCAACGAGTTTTCAGCCAAAATGTTGCAATGTAATATTCAATCAAGCACTACATACTATCATACATAAAAGAATAAAACTTTTATATTCGTGATTATTTGCATAAAATATGAATAATTTTTGTATTCTTAGGCTTTAAAAAAGCTTCAGACAGAACAAATTTTCAATCCCTTTGCTTTTACCCAGAAAAAAAGATTATTATATTTTTGTTTGTTTGTTTGACCTTGACCAGTTGACAGATAGACAAGTTTATTTTATTTATATTTCTCTTCTCCATTCTTATTTTCGTTGTACGTAGTACGTAATATTTATCTGTGGTTGTTGTCCAAGATGTTGCGAAATTCATTAAAAATTGTAAATTGTGGAAGAATATGCTGTGCACAAACTGCGGCTGGGAAATTATATCGGTTAGCATTAAAATATATATGTATTTTAATTTTATTAATTCACTTAAATTTTACATTGATTATGAAGAATTATACCAATAAATTTATCAGAAAGCACATTATAGGATAATATTAATTTACAGTGACTTCACATCTTAAGAACTCTAATTATTCATACTATTAATTAATTTCCAGCTATAATGGACATAAACAATTCTCATGTTTAACTAGAGATTCTACAGGCAAACATGAACAGAAAGTCCTTGGTAATACCCTCAATCCTTGCCAATGTAGGACCATGTTCATACAAACTCAAGATACACCAAATCCAAATAGTCTCAAGTTTCTGCCTGGCAACAAGGTTTTAGAACCTGGACAGACCATGGATTTCCCTAATATTGGTGCAGCTTATTGCAGCCCTTTAGGTAAGACATTTGTTTTTATATTTAGATTAAATTATATCCTCGGCTATGGCTGCCATGGTTGGCTAGTAGCTACATTGTTTACTTGACTCTCATACAATTTAGTTGTCATCATCATCATCATACACAATTCACTGTGACTGTACATTTTTGACAATCCTCCATCATCTTAATAAAACCATGATGATGCTGCCGTGCCATACAGTATACCATACCCAATGGTGACTTTTTGGAGATGCAAAATATTACAAAGGCTTGTCCTGAACCTCGTCAAGAACAATATAGTATTCACAAAGTACATATGTTGGGTAAGAATAAATGAAAACTAAATTTGTAATAAAATAAAAATAGTGTTGTCTTAATGTTATAAAAACAAACATGACAAAAAATGACATAAACTAGAAAAGCAAAACCTGCAAATTATACCCCAATACTATTATCTTACCAAATGTTATAACCTACTTTTAATTTTCAGCCAAAATGCTATTTCGCATTGAAGGTGTGAAAGGTGTATTTTTTGGTGGTGATTTTGTCACTGTGACAAAAGTAGATGATGATGCTGATTGGAAGTACCTGAAACCTGACATATTTGCAACAATCATGGATTTCTTTGCCAGTGGTCTGCCAATAGTTACTGATGCAAAACCATCTGGAGATACACGTAATTAATATATCTTTAGCAATAAATACTTAATAATAAATAGTAATAAAGTTGTTAAGTTTATTTTATTCAGTAGAATTAGTAAATTCTGATCAAATATGGCGCGTCTTAGGCAAGGGGAAATTGTTATGTGTAGTCAGGCGTCAATAGAGTATGACCCACAAATTCACATGTATTATCACCCATTACAAGAATGTTAATAAACTTGAGACATAAAAGGACAGAAATACTATTGCTGGTAATTCAATTGTGGCCATTCTGAATCACAAAATATCATTCAAAGGTGAAAGATAATGTTGTAACTAAAATGCTAGTTTGAATATTTCGAAAGAATGAAAGATGAATGATTAGGTATAATATGGCAGAAGCGAAAGGAAATGCTGGCAGAGAGTGACCTATGTATACTTTTATTTAATAAACTTGCAATGCAATGAAAGATGATGTTGTGACTCTGGTTTGGACACTTTAAAAAAATTAAGAATCAAAGATTAGGTTTGTGGCAGAAGTGATAGGAAATGCTGACCCAGTGTGGAGATTCACCATATAAAAATATATTGATTGAAGGCAATGTTATAACATTATCAACATAATCACCGTGCATTTATGGAAAGGTATGATGAATATAAGAGGCGAAAGAGGTATGTTGGGATCATATCACATTCAAAGGGATAAAAGGTGTGATGGTAGATATATAGATAGACATAATTATCATTCACAAAAAAATAAGTGTATCTAGAATATTTTGTCACAAGACCATTTTCTTTTATGTTTAGAAGAATCTTCTATCTAGCCCCATTAAATTACTTAATGCATGTTTAAAATTTATATAACTATGTTTAATTGCAGAAATAAACGAAGATGATGATGAAATAGTGCAAATGATAAAGGAACTACTTGACACTCGCATCAGACCAACAGTCCAAGAAGATGGGGGCGATGTTCTGTTTGTAGATTTTATAGATGGAGTGCTGAGATTGAAAATGCAGGGCTCCTGCTCGTCTTGTCCAAGTTCAATTGTTACACTTAAGAATGGTGTAAGTGGTTAAAATAATATTTTTTGGATATTTTATCTACATTTAGAATTTTTTTTTGTCACCTTGAAGAATTAGCCCATTGTGACCAATCTAATTAATATTTGCTTTAACAGGTACAGAATATGATGCAATTTTATATACCGGAAGTACTGTCTGTGGAACAAATTGATGATGAAGGGGAGAAACTCAGTGACAAAGTTTTTAAAGAGTTTGAAAAAGCGAAAACTAAGGAATCTAAGGAGGAATAGAGAAGTGATGATGATAATATAGATTATGTAAATATTATGTAGATCATAATAATATGAGTTAGTGATAACAATTATTAAAGTTATTTAAAAATAAATGTTGCTTTATTTTGAATTGTCCCCATGAAATTTACAGACAACTAGCAACAGCCCGCCATTTCGTTCATCAACTTTCGCCACAAAAAAAGACGAAACAATGTAAATAATATGTCTACCGTGATTACTGAAAGATTCATAAAAATCATAAGTGCTTCGGATCCTGTTCTGGACAAATAATGAAAATTCAATAAATTGCTGAATAATAATATATTGAAATCACAGACAGATTGATGAGATTATACGAATTTATTGCAGTTATAGCTGGAACTACATTTATATTTTGTCATGAAAATCTTATTCTAAATGAATATAAGTAAACAATATTTATTACTTAATTTATGTTACAATTTTATTAAATCATCAATTGATTTTATTTAAAATTTAATGGATTATTTTATTTTAAAAACGTAAAAATAGTATGTATATAGTGCAATAAAAAACAGAAAAAAGCTATTAACTAAACATTTCTTGTAAAATACTTTCTGGCACCTTATTATCACATTTTTTGACTTCAATAATTTTTCTTTTTAGTGCTCTGCTAGCATGTACTTTTTTTACATTACATGAGTTACTTTTGTTATTATTATCTTCTTTATATTCAGAAGGAAATCCATACACTTCCTTGGGTGATAAATAATTAACAAAATATATTAATTCACTCCTACTACAATGTGTAGGGAAACATGCATAAATCTTGTCTTCAGAAACCCTATTTATAGGTGAGTCTTCAATATCATAATCCATCCACTTCATGGCTGTTAAACGGATCCAGAGAAATTTCTTTTTATGATTAGTTAAGCAAAAATCATGCTTTTTGGTTTCTCTTGTGGAACCACATACATGAATTCGAGTGTCAGCTTCTATATTTGTGATACCCCTTACTTGATTTGGGAAGTCTCTGGAATGTAAAAGGTGCACAATTAATATTATATAGCAAAGCTTGTAATGTAAATGGCCTTGTTAGGCTTCTATCCATATCTAAGAGTAAAAAAAATTACAGGTCAAAACAGTGGCATTCTTACATGAGTACTAAACCTATGGAGGGGCCATAGACGGGCTTCCCCTTTTGCCAATTTTTTTCCCCTTTGACCAGTTATACTGACCAGGTGCGCGTAATAAGTTACCTTAGATTTCGTTGGTATCGTTTTGTGTCGCGAGACAGAGCTCTAGGAAAATAGTTAATTGTGATGTTTTAAACGGGAAAGGCGATCTAGGGCGTCAAACTTAGTGTTTCCAATCATTCATTATAATTATTATGTTTGTATTTTAACATAATCATCATATAACGAAAAATCCGTTGCGACAATAAATTGACAGAATAATACAGTGGTACAGGGGCTAGCTAGTACTATTCTCAGCTGTTATCAAAGGAAAGTGTAAAAATGTACCTGTAATATTTGTATTTATCATTGTTAACATATATTTTGCAATTTAAGATCTCTGATATTTCATTAAAAACAAATTCATATCCAAATTTAGCTGGAGTGTTCAGTGCCACAGAATTCTCAACATCTTGACTTAACCAGTCTTTAATTATATCTGTTAATTCTTTTAAACATGCACTGCGTTTCGGAAAAGTTCTATATTTGCCATCAATAAATGTAGTATCAACATATAAAACATCAATCTTTACAGGATTATTATGTTTATCATGTAATTGTCCCAGTTTACAAACATCATTTTCTTTTATTCTAAAATCACCTGTATATAAAATACTCTGTGTGTTGGTTTGAAAGAGAAACATGATGGATCCAAAACAATGACTGGCTGGTATTGCAGTCACATTAATATACTGCTCTTCATAATCAAACATATTTGGTAAAGTTAAATCTGTTGAACCTGAAATAATAGTAAATTTGAGTATTATTTTTATGCTAATGATGGGTTCAGCTTTCTTTATAACTACCTACACAACACATTGACAAATATAGAATTAACAGTTTGTGGCGTCCGTCAGTGGCTGATGATTAAGATGGTTGGGTTTTTATAATTAAAAACTTATGTACATAATCAGACAAACCACACACAGGTTTTTCTATCTAAATATACCACAACAGTATAGCCTCACAAATACCAAAAAGAACAGACATTCCTGTGACAATCCTGCAGTTTTTTGTACATCAATGATGTGAATAATGATGAAAAAACATTGGTATATTATCTATCTATCATCACGCCTTTGTTTCGCAAGAGGGGTAGGCAGAGACAACATTCATTAAAATAACCTTAGCCTACCTAATAAAATCTAAGCGTCTTCATTAGGGTTGAGTGATCCTATTAGAAAGAGGAATCCATCTTCTTATTTCAACCATCAAGCCTAATCAGCCATCATCACAAAATAAAAAATTATCTCTTACCAATTTTTAAATGTTTAATATGTTTCTGTAGCTCTTTAGAGTTTTTAACAATAATACTGCTGGTTATTTCAGACATGTAGATAAATGTATTGTTGCGTTTAACAGCTTCCAAGAATTCCTTTGAAAACAAACCCTCTGTGTGGTCACTGTGGCAATGACTTAGAAAATAAGCTCTACTCTCAAAATTATTGAAGTTATCCACTGACACACCTGGAATTTCTTTGATTTTTCCATGAAATGAACTATTTCCTATTCGGCAACTCATTTTTCATGCTTTAGTTGAGAAAAATCCAAAAGTAAATTGTTATTATTTTAGTAATTAGTAAATAACTAACTATAACTAAATATACAATTTTTTTTCAAGTGTTGCCAATGTCAATTTCTAGATTCCCCGCTTGAGTGTGCTCTATTCCCCGAAATTCCCCGCTTTGCTTTCCATTGATGCAATCCCCGAAATGCTATATATTGAATAAAAACACTGTTTCATACAAAATATAGTTTAATCTTTAACAAAATAAAAATTGAATTCTGGTTAAAAACCTACAAACTTTTAACGGGTCTCCTACATTATCTCTAAAATGTTTTGATATAATTTTAGAATATATAGTTACATAAGATATAAAATTACATTCTATAATTATTCATTTGCAATAATTTTTTTTAAACCTAAAATCGATTTCTGTAATTTTCAAAATCACTATTATCAAAATATATAAAATTAAGTTCTATAATTATTCATTTGCTATAATTTTTTTTTTACCCTAAAATCGATTTCTGTAATTTTCAAAATCACTATTATCAAAATATATAAAATTACATTCAATAATTCATTATTTGCTATAATTTTTCTTTCGTCTAAAATCGCTATCTGTAATTTTCAAATTCACTATTATCAAAATATATAACATTAAATGATCTAATTTATAATTTGCTATAATTTTCGTTTTATCTAAAATTGTTTTCTATAATTTTCAATATGTCTAAATTATCAAAAGGTACAACATTTAATTACCTATCTAATGATTAATTTGCTATATTTTTTCCAGTTTATTTGCGAAATATTTATTAATATATTAAAATCTTCCTTTCTTATTATAAATAATATATATATAGGTATCATATCCGTTATCAACAAGTGATGGTTGTTTAGGTATTTATGAGTTTCTGGCGCTTTGCCGTCCGCTGCCGCAGAACGCTCGCTTCGCTCGCTCGTCTCGCGCTCTGTTTTAGCACTATTCGAAGAGCTGGGTCGTTTCGTATTTTACGTGAAACGGAACGTAACCCGTTTTATAAATCGACAAACTGCTTCGAAAAGCAGTGCTAAAAGAAACGGTTTTTTATTCCTAAGGCGTAAATGTACATACATATTCATTCATTAAAAAAACCCGTTGATTCGACAGTCTGTACGATACTGTACAATATCAATATACACTAAAATACACTATCCATTTTAAAAGAACAGCAAATCAGTTTCTTTTTCAAAACCGCCTCGGGAATATTTTTGGTACAATTTTTATGGTTAGCATACATACTTATATAGGACCCCCCCGCTACATCTTTTATTTTGACCAGAATGAGGAAACTTAGAACAATTATTTCAGCCATTTAAATATTGTTTGCATAGAAACTACTGTCATCGGTGATGAAAATGGAATGCAAGGCCCGAGAATGTCCAACACTAGAATGCTGAGCAAACTGCTGGGTCGGCCATTATGCTGTTGGACACACTCGGGCAGTACATTCCTTCCCTGGCTGGCCCTGTATGGATTCGTCGGTTTGGCCTTCGAGTCGAAACGATAGATGTCGCGGTTCTAAATATGATAACACGGAACCCCAAAGCATGCTGTGTTTCATACCGTTAGCAATATCGAAAACAATAGTCAAAAGTAGATAAGACCGCAATAGTAGTCTCTATACATATACAGTTGAATCGCCGAAACATGTTTTTTTTTAAAAAGCTGATTTTCCTTCTGGCATAAAAGCGTCCGTTCGTTACATGGCAAAAATCTGTTTCTTCAAACAGTTAGTCAAAAAAACGACCAGCTCTAATTCGAACCACGCTCGTCGCTTCGCTCCTCGCTAACCTATTTTTATTTACAAATTAGGGGAATAGGAATCGAAAATTACTGCAACAGACATTAACAAAATCTACTGTAAACTTTATTAATAGTACTTATTTAAATTGTTTACATTATAGAAAATTATTTTTTATGATTATATATTTGTAAATGTAAATAGAATGAAGTTAAAAATATAGTGAGTACACTTATTTTAACAATCCATTAGAGCAAATGATATTATAAATCAATAAATTTATAGAAAATGAATTTATATATATTTAGAAAATTATAATAACTGCAATTATAGAAAAGCAACCATTAGTGCAACTGAAATTAGAGATTATAAAAATTATAAGACTTGAGATTATATATTTTGAAAATTATAGTAACAGCAATTATAGAAAAGTAGCCATTAGTGCAATTGAAAATAGACGTTATAAAAATTATAGGACTTGAAATTATAGATTTTGAAAATTACAGGACCTAAATTTATAGAAAATGAATATTTATAGCAACTAAAATTATAGCTTCTGAAATTATATATTTTATTTTAGAGCATTTGAGAGGATACCACTTTTAACAGTATGTGCGCTTTTTTTAGCCACTTTTTCATTATTACTTGCAAATTTTCGACTAAGGCAAAATATTTTAATTAAAAAAGCAGACGGTCTTGATTCCCCGAAATTCCCCGATTTTAATCATTCCCCGCTCTCTCCCCGCGCTAACTCCCGATTCCCTTCAAATCGGGAATTCCTTTTCTTTGTACTTGCCTGTGATTTTTTATTTTTTCTGCCAGTGTCACGTCGATAGATAAATATTACAATCTTCACACCACAGCTTCACACAAACTCTGTACCTATGAAAAATAATTCACAACATTTCAAAATTTTAACCCTATGTTTTTTTATGCTCCTTAGAAATAACTTACAAATCCAGGAGAAAATTTCAAAATTTTTATTTTAAGTCGCCAAAAAAAAATTTTGAAAATTGATTCATTCTAAAATATAGTTTTGGGACGCATACCGCATTTACCTTTTCCTACACAAAATTAAAAGAAGTTTGTTTCTATTAGACTGTGACTTAATGATTTTGACGCTAGAGCTGGGTCGTTTCGTATTTTACGTGAAACGGAACGTAACCCGTTTTATAAATCGACAAACTGCTTCGAAAAGCAGTGCCAAAAGAAACGGTTTTTTATTCCTAAGGCGTAAATCGTACATACTATATTCATTCATTCAAAAAACCCGTTGATTCGACAGTCTGTACGTACAATATCAGTCTAATATACACTATACAGCGTTATGGTTCATTTTAAAAGAACAGCAAACCAGTTTCTTTTTCAAAACCGCCTCAGAAATATTTTTGGTAGATTTTTTATGGTTAGCATACATACTTATATAGGACCCCCCGCTACATCTTTTATTTTGACCAGAATGAGGAAACTTAGAACAATTATTTTAGCCATTTATTGTTTGCATAGAAACTACTGTCATCGGTGATGAAAAAGGAATGCACGGCCCGAGAATGTCCAACACTAGAATGCCGAGCAAACTGCTGGGTCGGCCATTATGCTGTTGGACACACTCGGGCCGTGCATTCCTTCCCTGCCTGGCCCTGTATGGATTCGTCGGTTTGGCCTTTGAGAGATGTCGCGGTTCTAAATATGATAACACGGAACCCCAAAGTATGTGTTATGCGTGCATGTATCTAATCTATACTAATATTATAAATAGGTACAGTTTATAAGATTTGATGTAGGGGTAATCTCTGAAACTACAGAATCAATTTTAAAAAATATTTGGTTGTACTGTACAGTTGAATCGCCGAAACATGTTTTTTTTAACTGATTTTCCTTCTATGCCAGAAGAATTATTATTTATTATTATTGTTATTATCTATGCGTTCGCTCGTTACATTACAAAAATCTGATTCTTGAAACGGTTAGTCAAAAAAACGACCAGCTCTATTGTACGTACAGTTGAATCGCCGAAACATGTTTTTTAAAAAAAACAGATTTTCCTTTTGGCATAAAACCGTTCGCTCGTTACATGGCAAAAATCTGTTTCTTGAAGCAGTTTGTCAAAAAAACGACCAGCTCTATTTGACGCGCTTTGACATTTGTTTGATTGTTTCTTTGGTTGTTGTTATTATTTATTGTTATCTTAAATTTCGTAATTGTTACTTAATTTTTTACAAAAATTAACTCTCTAGCTTGTATATTAGGTCCGTTTTCCTGTTTTGTTTCCATTTGCATAAATACTTGGCAACACTGAACTGGAAACTTGCCTGACAGAGAGACTGACAGTTTTTATTTTTTAAATATAAGAGCGCGCAAAGGTACATTAAGTATCCGTCCAAATTTACCAAACCCCGAGGTTTTTATCAAATATTTCGATAAATATGTAATAAAAAAATCCGAAAAAATATGTACGGTGTTAGATATACGAAAATCTCGAAACGGTTTTCAATTTAGGGTACCTTGTCCAAAATGAAAACATGTCAATAAAATTGCGAAGTTTTCAATTTCCCTATATATAAAAAGGTACTCTGTGGTTTTCAACCAAACATTTTTTTACTGACGCCACTGAACTCTATTATACAATAGAGTTCAGTGACTGACGCCCATAAATGATTCAGATTAAATTTTGTCCAAGAATAGGTACAGAGACTTTTATTTTTCAAACGCCATATTTTACCACATACCTACTCAAACTTTACCACACCATTAATTAATATAATATAAGAGTTTTATGTTTGTTACGGTTAATAACTACTTTTTTTTCTTTATACTTGTATAGTAACTTCAAAGACATTCGCTTAATATGAAATTGCCACTTTTTTTTTTATTTTGGTCACCCACCCATCCAAAGCCTTTCCAAGTTTCCAAAGCCAACTTTGGATATCGCTCACCCCTGTTATTTTGTGAAGCATTTTTTTCATGAACTAATATTAGATTTATGAAAAAAAATCAGAACCAAATTTATGTAGATTGATATGTAAATTATTTTATACTGAACATAATTATTGTTCTTTTAAGTTATGGTAAAAATAATGATTTTTCGATGTTTTTTTTTCATTTAAAATTACCGCCAAATTTTTTTTTCGCTAGGACAGTTTGGCCCAGATCACCAAACTTGGCCCCCGCGAATTTTTTTTTTATTATTTTTGAATTTTTATTATTGCATATCGTTAGTTCATGGTTTGTTCTTAATTGTTCGCTATGAATAATCGTTTGTTCGTTAGTTGTTTATTTATAAAAAAAATAATTAAAAAAGTACTGTTTGGTTAGCCCCCTCAATCAAAATTGTTAATATTTTCTCTCATTATCAGTCTATAAATACATATTGACGTTTGTTCTTCAATAAATTACGTTTGTTCGAACATTTAATTGCCTTTTTATTGTTTAAATTACAATATTTATTTCGAAAATGTTGCATTGCGCCATCTTTTCTTTTCGATCGCTCTAATAGTGTTATATCTACGACTAAGGAAAAAGTGTTATATATGCTTTGGCTCTCATTGAATAGAAACGCATACATTGACAAGCAACTTCCGATCGACTCTGACGTCACACGTCACACCTTATTATGTCAGTCAGTACAATATCAATTTAATGTATATAGCATTATGGTTAATTTTAAGAGAACAGTGAACAACAAACCAGTTTCTTAGCGAAAATAGTTTTGGTAGAATTTTGAACTTATTGCTAAAGGCATAGCGTTCACAGTTCTTTGCTTCGCGGCTGCCGCATAGTTTACGCCGTGCAGAGTTGCCAACTCGGATTTTGAAAAAGACGTAGGATAGTCTAGAAAATTATATAAGTTTATATTATTAAAATAAACGTAGAATTTGTAAAAATTGCATATGAAAAGTTCGTAGATCAACGTATTTTTTATTTTAACTTTATTTACTTTAAGATTTTAAAGTTAACGGTAAAATCTAAGATCTAAGCAAAAACACGTGCAACGCTGACAAACTTTCGTTCGACCGAAAACGAAAGTGTCGCTGTCAAAATGTGTGCTAACCTAGCGGATCAGTCGATTTTTTATTTTATTTTTATTTTTTAATTTAAACAATAAAAAGGCAATTAAATGTTCGAACAAACGTAATTTATTGAAGAACAAACGTCAATATGTATTTATAGACTGATAATGAGACAAAATATGAATAATTTTGATTGAGGGGGCTAACCAAACAGTACTTTTTAAATTATTTTTTTCTAAATAAACAATTAACGAACAAACGATTATTCATAGCGAACAAATAAGAACAAACCATGAACTAACGATATGCAATAATAAAAATTCAAAAATAATAAAAAAAAAATTTCACGGGGGCCAAGTTTGGTGATCTGTTTGGCCCACCTCGGAGTCTTGCCCACCTCCATAATATATTTTTTTCTTTTGGTAAAATTCTTTCCGAGGAAAAGGCAAAGGTCTATGTAACCATACAGCCATGTCTTCAATATTTGAGGCCAAAGGCCATGTCTTGAACGAATTGTATAAGTTTAGAACAACCCAAAGAATAATTACCGCCATGCGGCCAAACTTTATCATGACTTGTAACTCACACTATAATAATATGATTCATACGTACTAAGTGTAGAGAAGACATCGCCAGGATAGACAGGCAGCCGCTGGCCGCCTTGTTGCGAAGGGCGTCTAAAGAAAATACTCCGGTATTTCGTTGCTTCACGAGATATTGTCGGCGCAACGGGGGTTTCCCCAGCGCGTCCCTATCCGAGCCTTTGTCTCGGACCGGAAGCTTCCAACTATTACTAAGGCGGCAACGGGCGGCAACCAATCCATACATGAATCAATCAACTATCAACCAATAAGCATTCAGAAACAAAGTGCTTATAATCCAAATTACCAATGAGGATGAGGAACGACTAAACCATAGACTCTCTTGAAGTCTAAACTTGCTTGTCTTGCTCTAAATTTGTGCTACTTTCTTTAAAGTTTGCTTTTTGCTGATTGCTCCTCCGTAGTCCGTGTGTTTTGGCTAGAGCTGGGTCGTTTCGTATTTTACGTGAAACGGAACGTAACCCATTTTATAAATCGACAAACTGCTTCGAAAAGCAGTGCCAAAAGAAACGGCTTTTTATTCATAAGGCGTAAATCGTACATACTACATATTATATTCATTCATTCAAAAAAACCGTTTATTCGACAGTCTGTACCATATCAGTCTAATGTATTTATACACTATACAGCGTCCATATTAAAAGAACAGCAAACCAGTTTCTTTTTCAAAACCGCGTCGTAAATATTTTTGGTAGAATTTTTATTTTTAGCATACATAGGACCCCCCGCTACATCTTTTATTTTGACCAGAATGAGGAAACTTAGAACAATTATTTTAGCCATTTATTGTTTGCATAGAAAGTACTGTCATCGGTAATGAAAAGGAATGCACGGCCCGAGAATGTCCAACACTAGAATGCCGAGCAAATTGCTGGGTCGGTCATTATGCTGTTGGACACACTCGGGCCGTGCATTCCTTCCCTGGCTGGCCCTGTATGGATTCGTCGGTTTGGCCTTCGAGTCGAAACGAAAGATGTCGCGGTTCTAAATATGATAACACGGAACCCCAAAGCATGTGTTATGGGTACATGTATCTAATCTATACTAATATTATAAAGAGGTACAGTTTATAAGATTTGATGTAGGGGTAATCTCTGAAACTACTTATAGAATCGATTTTAAAAATTATTTAATTAATAGGAAGCTAGAACCTCTCACACTTCTCACAGGCACTACAGTGTAGTGACTACACACACAAGCGCAATATGTAAATGGTTGCAAAAATCTGTTTCTTGAAACGGTTAGTCAAAAAAAACGACCCGGCTCTATTGTACGTACGTACAGTTGAATCGCCGAAGCAATAAACCTGATTTTTAAAAAAAACTGATTTTCCTTCTGTCATAAAAGCGTTCGTTCGTTACATGGCAAAAATCTGTTTCTTGAAGCAGTTTGTCAAAAAAACGACCAGCTCTAGTTTTGGCCACAGAGCAAGTTATTGACATTTTTTATTTTTGGGCCGTTTGTGCGCCGCGGTTTTCTTCACGGAGCAAGTTTTCTTGTCGCTTTTGGAAAGTGATCAACATAATCCTGTATTATCGATGAGTCTTGACGAACTAACAAAATTCTTGTGAAATAGTTGGGTAAGTACGTAAGTTAACTTAACTGATGACCGAAGAAAAAACAAAGTACTTAACCTTCTTACGGACAGCTGTAGAAAGAACACAAGTGGGACTTCCTTTTGTGGTCGCAGGGTGGGACATGACATGATAAATAATATAGATTAAAAATAATAATATGTTCATGTTTTGTAAAAGTATAGAAATATTAAAAATGTAATAAAATAACTAAAATAGTCTTCAATTTGCGAAAAATTTGAAGAATTATTGCAATAACTTAACCAAATATACCTATTTTTCATCGAGTTGTGGATGGCAAATAATAAATGCAAGATAATTAACTTGGTTATTTAATGTTTAGACAATATGGCTGGCAGAGGTCGAGGATTGGCTTTGCTAGAGGCCCTGAAAAAGTCAAAAGATGGAGACACAGAATCTCGGTCATTGGGCCAAACATCCACTATATCAGGAATCACGGACACTCCGAGTATGGTAAGAAATATATTAATATTAATTAAATTAATAAGTGAGCCGCTTTAATGCCCTGTTAACAGCCCTGGCTCATATTACTTGGAAGTTTGTTTAAATATAAACAATAAAACATCCTGTCAAAGATTGGTACTATTGACTCTAATCAGCTATCCTTTCATTTACAGAAGTGAAGTTGTGCTAAAGAGATATTGCATATGATTGTTTTTATTTGATAGATAGTGGATATCAATATTATGGGGTAGGTGACATAGACGCCTCATTACTCATAACATTTGTCCCATACCAATTACATGCTTCACAACTTCTTAAATTATGCATGCAATAACTATATGTCTTAGTTTCAAAATTTAAATGTCAAACTAAAAACATAATGAACTAGTTGTAATGTATATATTTTTTTAAGGCCACATCATCGCCATCGAGCGTATCTACAGTTGGTGGCAGAGGCAGGGGGGCATTACTGATGCTTAGTAAGATGCAGAAACCTACCCTAGGTATGTATTAATATAATGTAAAATTTTTTTTCTTCAAGGGTTTCCTTACAGCTCCTGAAATTGTGTTAAGGTCCTAGGGTACCCAGCTGAACACCACAGTCTCCCTCTTTTTTTGATGGTATTTGTGAGGCTATACCTAACAAGTGAGATTTGATGGAAAAGCCCCTGTGTGGTTTGTAAACTTAGTACATTTATGTGTCTTTTTTTACCAACTATCCACTTCCATGTATGTTAAGTTTCGTACTTACATGTATGTAGCCAGGATTTGGTTCTGGGTAATTAGGGCAGTTGCAAAAGTAAGGAAGCTCTTGATTTTGTAATTTTTTTTCTATATTCTCCTCTATAAAAAAAAATGTGACTACAAGATCCGGGGGCAAGCAAGTGCTGCCCTGGCTACAGGCTATGTATGCATACATCTGAACAGAATATGAAAAGCATTTTTCAACACAGCAATCTTTAATTTTGGAATATTAAAAAAAACTTGATGTCTCTGAAGGATTGGATAGTGTACGCCATGAAAGCGCGCGGACATTAACTGTCTCCTGATTTAAATCACTGTTAATGCTCAGCCCCTAAACTGATAGGTCCATGTTTAATACTCGTAAATCTTCCTTGAGAATCAATCTAGATAGACAGACACGGTGGGGACTTGTTTTATAATATGTAGTTATTGTATGCATGGCAATATCTAGGGTTCAAACCTGAGACTGCTTTGTAAATTCTAGATAAATTCATATCAAACAATTTGAGAACAAGATTTGAAGGAAGCCAGATCCAATTTTGAATCTATGAATTTTGTGCCAATATAATTCTGTACAATTTACTATTTCAAAGTGGCCTACAAAGTGAAGAGAACAAAAGGCACTGAAAATATTTTTATCACAGTTTTTATCAATAGAAATAATTATGTCTTGTTGAGTCATTTTGGTCATGTCATTATTTGTTGACTTTGGTTCCTCACTATGAGGCAAAAACAAAGTATGTATGCATTACAATATGTTTAGCTATAATATGGGTAGTTAGTGGCCTACCCATGAAACAAACAGTCCCAGGTTCAAATCCCAAAACGACAAATATATTTGTATCAAATAATTAGTTATCTAATCTAAAATGACCGATTCAGTCCACAGAAGCCCTTAAAAGAAGAACTGGTTAATTGACAATTTGAGATTGTTTAAGACTGTTTGATTTACTAAATAAAATAGTAGAAAGTATAGTACTGGTATTTTATTGCAATTTATTTAGCTGTACGATCCGAATAGTCCGATATAGAATCCGATAAGTGCCGAATAGTCTGCCTTTTTGCCGACTAATCTCCGACTATGAAAGTGGTCTAATAGTCTGCTTTACAGATATGGATGAAATCAATGTTATGTATAAAATTTTTTTTTTCAGAATCCGTTACAGCAGCGCCTTCTGGAGATAGTATTTCTCAAACTTCCTCAGAAGCAGCAGGGCCTAGCAGGGGAAGGCGACAATTGGAACAACTGTAAGTCATTACAATCAGAACTCACAAAACATAACTCTATTTTAGATAA
Source organism: Nemapogon koenigi (assembly GCA_963924495.1). Classification (NCBI taxonomy): domain Eukaryota; kingdom Metazoa; phylum Arthropoda; class Insecta; order Lepidoptera; family Tineidae; genus Nemapogon; species Nemapogon koenigi. The sequence continues at coordinate 8,396,937 of OZ004641.1, forward strand.
TGGACTCCCAAACAAAATCTTCAAATGCCAATAACCAAATAGTATGAACTGGACACAAACTGCTACATTCATGAGTGAGTATGTTTCTCCTTAGGAACTCATTATCTGAAATAGAGTTTAAAAGATGAGAAAGACTTGTCCCTCCTTTGAAGACCTCTTAAGTCAATATAGTCAGGTGTCATGTCATCCATTTTAATGTAAAATAAGAAATGTGAATGTTTTTTTTGTCAGGAAGCTAATGGGGTCTATGCTAGGGGCTGCCACACCCGGACCACAGGGTGATGTAGCGGCTGTGACTACACAGATGAAAGAGGCCACCATCTCTGATAAACCTGCCTTGAAGCCCAAGAACAAAGTATTAGTAAGTGTTTTCAAAATTTAAGTTTAATTACAATGCTAATTTACATGCCAACTGTAAAGTTTACCTAAACGACATGATGCCATTACCCAGCTTTTGTGGCAAATCCCATCAATAAACATACATGAAAAAATTAAAGCCAACCCCAAAAAAAGTCGTGAGATGTTAATTATGTGGGTCTAGCATTTCATTCACACATCACTTAAAATAACTTACATACATACATACCTTCACGCCTGTTTCCTAAACGTATAGGCAGAGAGTATGGAGCACCACTTCTCTCGATCTTTGCATACTTCTCTTGTTTCATCCATATCCATACATCGCTTCATACATGCACGTCTATTTTTATTACTACAAGTATGACCTTTTTCAAAGACTTCAGAAATTTGATCAATAAAGGTTTGTCTTGATCGTCCTTGATATAATATAAAATAACCTAACACTCCATATAATTTTAGCTGAAGAAAATGTTGACACTTGGCAATTCAGTTCGCTTTCTTCAACTCTGGGTCAACTTCCTAGAGAAATGCAGTTCACATAACAGTGAAAACCACATCCAAATCCGTACAGTGGTTCTCATACAAACATACGACGTGGGCTCGGGAATACTTTTATATTATACATAGTACATACTAGCTTTCCATCCCGACTTCGCCAGTGGAAATTTTTGATTGGTTGACGATTGGGATCGTCCATTAATCATGTGAGGTTTTTAAGCTACTTTTTTATACCAACCCTCAAAATGGCTGGTGCAGAAGGCAAGGGGAAACCACTGCACTATTCTTCCCAAGAAAGTCAACCATAACGAGTCAATAGGCGTCGCCCTGTGGACCGCCATCATCGACCACGACTGCTCTGTCAAGAGCACCACGACTAAGAAGAAGCGCAACAAATCGAGCTAGCAGATCCTAAGATTAGCACATTCAAACATACAAACAAACTCTTAATTTTTATAATATTTAGCATAGAGTAGCATACTTTAACCCGGGTGTCTGTCTACCCAGTACCCTATGTCAATAATTTCCTCTTTTGTAGATTTTGTCATTCAATTCCTCATTTTTGTTAAAACTTTTTCAGAGTGAAATTAAAGACACCCCACCTGTTGTGATGAAAGGAACCTCAGGGAAGCCGTGCAATGTCACAGCTAATTACATATATCTCAATTTTGAAGAGAACAACGCGTTTGAGTATGATGTGAGGTTCGACCCAGATCAAGATTTTAAACAAATGCGAAACAAACTATTCTATGGTGAGTGAAATTATTTAAGATTGTTTTATTTTATGTAATTCATACATTGTACACCTCTCATTACAATGATGGAAATGTTGGGAGAAATGCGCAGTCGGCAGCGAGAAATGGAGTGCGTCAACGATTTTTGGTTTTATACATTGTCTGTGATTGCGCCTGATTGGCCACTTCTTAATTTATGTATATTATCCGACAACCGAGACCTTTCCATGTCAAAACTTAGATAGCCTCAAGGTTACAATCCGACGCACATAAAAAGAGCTCCGGCCGCCGGTGGAAGGGATTTGTTTGCGCATGGGGTATAGTCGCGCACATGTCAACGAGAGCAGCAAATGTCAAATGACTAACTAATCGCGGGCGGGCAAAGTCACGCGTTCCCTTCGTCGCGCACCCCACACCACCAATTTGCTCTGTAATTTGGTCCTGCGCAAGTAGGTCGCCCGGAGCTCTTTTTACGTGCGTCGAATTGTACATATAATGAAGGTATATTATATGTCTATATCATATATGAGACACGTAATCATGATTTTTGACGCTTAAAAACAGAATTTTTAGTTTGCCTTCGACGCCCAGTAAATGTATTCACATCCCAATGTTACTTGACCTAATTAATTCCAATCCAGCTATTTGATAAGTAATTTATTAATATTTTCAGAACACAAAGATATAATAAAGGTGAATTCATTTGATGGCACCACATTGTACCTCCCACACGCCCTGCCCTCTGAAGTGACAGAATTGACTTCGACGGTTCCTTCCGATGGGTCAACGGTTAAAATTACGGTGAGTTGACTTTCTTGAATGCCGTCATATTTAAATTGTTTTTTTCTGTAAAATTTATGGATTAAATTCACTGCTAAAACTGAATGAGATATGGGGTAATCAAAAGTATCACTAAAATAAAAATATTATTATTAGATCATTTAGACCTGCCTGACCTATCATATTTAGGACCTTAATTTTGTTTTATAAATGCTGGGATTTTTCAGAACATTTATTATGTTACAATGTGCAATCCTAACATTAGGTTTGGCTTAGTTAGTCGAAATGAACATAGAACAGGTACTCAATGAAGTGCAGACGCCCGTTTTACTTATCCTCCAAATCACGAGAAAGTTGATATTTAGCTTTGGATTGACAACAATTTTTTCTATCTGTCATCACGCCTTTCATCCTAAGAAGGATAGGTAGATACAACCGAATGTCATTTGTTACGATCCTGACATACCTCTTTCGCTTCTTTTATATTCATCATACCTTTCATACATGCTCGGCTCAAAATTACACCTAGGTCCTCTGCCAGCATTTCCTTTCACTTTAGCCATATAACTCTTTATGTAAATTTTTCATCCTTCATTCTTTCAACGTGTAAACTACTTTTTTTCATTTTAGTCACACATTTTTTCTATACATTTTCAGATAACGTTTAGGAGGACTCGTAAATTGAGCGAAATGATACACTTGTACAACGTTCTGTTCAAACAAATAATGAGGGACTTGGAGTTGGTCAGGTTCGGTCGGGAGCATTTCAATCAGCACTCCGCTATACCGATACCACAGCATAAACTGGAAGTCTGGCCAGGGTAAGTTTACATAATCACTACGAATTTTTACGAGGAAGGTTTACGAGAAATAAACATGGACCATTATTTGTGAGTCAAATCGGTGAAAAAGTTAGCCCCAGTGATGTTTCAGTATGGTGTCTAATCCGTTAGATATATAACAAAATTATGTAGGAAATAATTGTATGTATGTATTAAAAAATAAAGATTCCGACGAATTGTAAACCTCCTCCTTCTGTTTTGAAGTTCGGTTAAAAATGATCTACAAAAAGTCCGCGGTAGCATATATAATAGATGGGTGCACTCTGTGTAATGTCAGGGTTATGTTACTTTTTGATTTTATTTCATTTAACTTATATTTAACTTAAAACTATTATTAAGTAGGTACTTAGTTAATAAGCAGACCAAGGCAGTGCCGAAAAATTGAAAACAATGTAAACACCCAGGCTCATAACAAAAAACAATTTACAACCTAAACAACTCATACATATGCAACACCAATTAACTTCTTTTTAATTTAAGATTTTAATTTTCGGTGAGCTACGTCTAAGTCACGTTACTTTGGTGGGGGTCGCTGGCCACCGCGTCTACAACTCTTAGATGTGGACATTGATAATGTCTCAGGTTATAAAGGCATTGATGGTGATAAACTTGAAACTGGTGGGTTCTGTGAGTCGACTCCACAAATTTAATCATTCATTTAAGGGGTTTCTTTTCTTTGAGTAGGGGAAATCCTGCATTGAACACCCACGTCCCAACGTGGGTAGTGCCGGACTTCTACAGGCTTAAACCTCCTTTCATCTAGTTCCGCTTGTTGTTTTATATGGCGCGCTCTTCCATTTCCTTGTTTCGCATGATCTGTTACCAGAGAGACCACCGCGTCCCAATTCTCTTCTATCTCTATCATCGCCATATTATCCTTGCGATTATGGGATACCAACTTGTCATTTAAGGGATTATGTGTATGTAGTATCCTGCGCCATGCCTTGTGGCATGCGTCTGTTGTATGAGCTATCGTGTGGGGTGGTAGGTATTGACAGACTACCTGACAATTCACTTCCGGCCGTGATACCAGTAGACGACACGTCATGTGTTTATTTAATATAATGAGTTAACAATTAACACCAGTGTATCTGCAATTCAATATCCCGTACTATTGTACCCTCGGATATACAGGATCTTTCTATTTATAAATTTAAAAGTACAATAAAAGATATACGTATTCATAATAAAAAAAAGTACTTTGATGATAAGCATCCATGGGCATAGTCGGTCCGTTCGTCCGATAGACTATATCCCTATTTAATAATAAAATTATATAAAATGTTTAAATTGTTGTGTTTAAATTTAGGGGCGTGCGTCGGTGGCGCAACTGAGAAGTCGCGGGTCCGATACCCACATCCGACCATGTACCAATCGGTTTTTATAAAAAATCTATGTATATTATCCGACAAACCGTGCAAAGGGGCTATGTACATACCTCATACAGAGCTGGCCACTAATACATAGTTAGGTATAGCCTCAAAAAAATCTTCGGCTAAGTGACGAAGACTTTGCCTTCAGCTGGGTACCTTGGGGCCGGCAACGGTTCCCGGGGGCTGTAAGCTGTAATGTAACCTTTGAAGATTTTTTTTAAATTGTTGTGTATAAATTGTGTATTTTTTACAAATTTTAATTTAAGTGTGCTTAGTGTACCTATTAAATAAATCAAAATAAATTTGATTTGGTTCTTTTGTGGTGTTAATTTTCATCTATATATTTTCAGATATGTAACAGCGGTATCCGAGTACGAGGGCGGACTAATGTTGACCCTGGACTCGACACATCGTGTCCTCAGAACTGAGAACGTTTACGATTTGCTTCGTAACATCTCGACGAGGGGTGGCAATTGGAAGGAGGCATTCAATAATGAACTGCTGGGGCGGTCGGTCATGACCACTTATAACAAGAAACTTTACACGTAAGTTTATTTTAACGTATATTAAATAAAAATTAGCTCTGAATTTAAAGTAACTCCATTGAAATCGGTTCATCCATTTGGGAGCCACAGACAGACAAAGGCTTATAAACTTGTATCATTCCACGTTTTTCTTTGGGGTTAAAATTATAGTAATTAGTAATGAATGTCAGGGAGATGTCTTCCGCTGGGTACCCTGGGGCTGGCAACGGTTTCCGGGAGCTCTAAGACAACCGTGAAGATTTTTTTGTCAGAGAGATATGAAATAATTTCTTAGATAACCTGTGATACTTTTGTCTGAAAATAAAACGGATGGTTTAATTTCATGTGGTCAAGCGTGTAATAAAAAAAAAATCTACTTTCAAAAACGAATCGAACATTTACACACACGTCTTCACGGCTCGACCTTTATACATTGCGGTGTGGCCAGACACCAGTAACAATGTCCACTTTTTGCCTGTAGTCCATGTTAAACAAAAGCCTGTTGCTGCACCTGGACCTAGATGCCCTCCGGAGTACGAAAAGTCGATTAAAGCACAATATTATTGAAGACAATCGGTGCTTAGCATCTTTAACGCAAATAAAATATGAACCCGGTTTCAAGTTCAATGCTTTACCAATTACATTTTTATTTAAAAAAATAACTGTTTATTTGTATATAATTTGTTTCAGTGTTAATTGCGTAGCGTTCGATCAAAATCCTAAAACGACTTTTCCAAAAGTGGAGAACGGTGTAGAGGTGTTGATGCCGTTGCACGAGTATTACAAGAAGTATTATGATATCACCCTTAAGTACATTGATCAGCCCCTTCTTATATCTAAGTATGTACAATTTTTACAATACTTTTTTCAGTATTATTAAAAACTAGGTACTTCTGTAATGATGTGAGATGGACTAACTAATAAATAAACGCACTTTCGCCTTTATAATATTATTTAGGATTGTTTCGACACATCTTATATTTCTGGCAGCGAACATTTTAATTTAAATCTTGACTTCCTAGCTTTTATATGGCAGGTATAAATAGGCCCCAAAATCAACTCGCTGCTGTCGAGTTTATGGCATAAGAAGAATTAAACATTATTCAAATGTTATATAAACTTAGAAAAAATTGCTCAAACAGAATTTACAAATTCTCAATACATATTAAACTACCTTTCCACCCTGGCTTCGCCTGTGTAGATTTCCGGAATAAAAAGTAGCATAATACATTATGTCACTCTCCGGCCCATACTCTGTGCAAAAAATCACGTCGGTTCGTTGCTCTGAAAAGAAGGACAAACAAAGACACTTTTGCATTTATAATATTAGGTAGGATTAAAAAATTAAGTGTTCGCCTAAAAGATAAGTTCTCGATTTTTAAAATATCACAAATATTCGCCCACCAAATTGGTGACTGTGAACTTCATATTTCATGTGTCCAGCGCTATCTCTATTTGTAGCTCTTAACTCTATGGTCTGAACACAGCTTTACTGAGTACTTTTACAACTTTTTCAGGAAATCAAAAAGGGAGTCAGGCTCCGCCGAGCCCAAAGACTTCATGTTCTATTTGATACCGGAGCTGTGTCAACTAACCGGGCTTAGTGACGACCAGCGCAGCAACTTCCATCTAATGAAAGATGTGGCTACTTACACACGTATAACGCCCAACCAGCGCCATTTTGCTTTTAAAGAAGTAAGTTCAGCAGTTTTAAAGCAAGTGACCGAAGGGTAACGCAGCGAAGACCACACTGGGTCGATCCCCACAGCGATCTATCAATGGTTTTTTTTTAAATTAATAATTCTTAAAACCGTTCTAAGTGGCTTTTGGATTTTAAAATACCTCAACAAAACTACTAACTTGTTAGGTATAGCCTCAGAGATGTTATGGGCTAAATGAGAAAGACTTGTCTTCCGCTGGGTGCCCTGGTATTAATAATAAGTAATAAGGTTAATTCCGGCAGCCGTGAGGCAATCCGTAAAAAGTGCATAGTATTATCTTTCTTTAATAATGTCGATTCCGGCGATTATCGCAGAAAGCTATGGGAGTCGAACGCTCGTCGTTATGCTATTCGCATTTCATTTAACTTTTTAAAATTCCATTTCAGTTTATTAAAAACGTATTGAACAACAAAAGCGCCAGTAACCGCTTGGCCGGCTGGGGGTTGAGCATTGCCCCGGAGACTATATCGTTGACCGCCCGCACTCTTCCGCCGGAGCCTATATACTTTGGCAACAATATCATGGTCGCCGGAAAACCGAAGGCCGATTGGAATATGGATGTCTCGAGAAACCCGGTCATGTCGGCGGTGGATATAGTCAAGTGGGTCATATTGTTTCCCAAAAGGGAAGAGAGGGTCGCGCAGGTAAGTCATTTTCACAGCTTAATGTTATGAAGTTGACGAGAGTGTGAAACGGATTGGGATATGTGAGGTCTTAGGACATTTTGACGTTCAAATAATGTTCTTCAAATTGATGGACTTGAATAAAAATATGTGCAAAGAGGGAACTTACAAACACTTCATATTAATTCAGAAAAAATGTATCAAACTCCGAAGGAAAAGTTTGATTTCGAAGTTCTCGAATTTTTTCAGTGATAACCTTATACACTAGATACTTTATCGCCTATAATTTTGATTAAGTTTCGTATGAATACCCAAAAAACTGTCGAAAATTACAATTTGTTCGCACACCAAAACGGCTGCCGCGAGTTTTTCTTTCTATGTCTCATTTCTTGTTAAATTTCATTACCAGGACTTCAAGGAGACGATGCTGCGCTGCGCTCACCCGATGGGCATCAATGTGGCCAATCCTGACATGGTAGTGTTGCAATCGGACGACGTCGGCGCCTACGTGAGAGCTTTGCGGGAAGTATTTAACGCCCAACTCCAGCTGGTGGTTGCTATATGTCCGAACCTGCGCGACGATCGATACGAGGCGATTAAGAAGATATGCTGCGCTGACCAGCCTGTACCATCTCAGGTGTGTCTTTATGTGACTATCACTATAAAACCGCCGGCACGCGTCTGTTCGTCTTTCCGTAACTACTGTAGGGATTGTGTTCGGGTTTTATTTGTTTATTGTAAATAGACCAACAACACCTACGTCCACACATTACATGCATTGTACATTTTTATAACTTAGTAGACGCAGTGTCAATTATAGAGCTATTAACATTTTTAAAACAACAACACAACATTGATAAGAAAAAATATAAATTGAATAATAATACAAAAAAAAACACAAAAACAATTTCTAACAAACACACTTTTCAGCTTTATTATTACTATAGATAAGAACAGTGAATCAAGTTTTAAGTTAACGTTTACATACCTAATATCTCGATCTCTATATATATTATTTCTCAAAAATGCTTTTTGGCGGTATTTTTAAAATTCTACTTATAAAAACAACCATCTATTGACAATAACGTTCTGAACTTTACGGTATTTTATCTGACCTCCAGGTTATAGTCTCGCGTACGCTGAAAAACGCGCAGAAGATAAGAGCGATTACGCAAAAAATAGCGCTCCAAATAAACTGCAAGTTGGGCGGCACACTGTGGCATATTAAAATACCGATCAAGTCGTGCATGGTTATTGGTATTGATTCTTATCACGACCCGAGAAGGAAGAATCGCAGTGTTTGTGGTGAGAATTTTGTTTTGATACTAGCTTTGCCCCGGCGTCGCTCTTGTAAATTTTTGAAATGTGACAAGGATTTAAAACGGAGAATTCCGGGTTGAAAATTAGCCAAGGTCATTCCCTGGCCTTCCAATTATCGTTGTGCAAAAAAATTACGTCGATCCATTACTCTGTTTTGACATGAAGGAAAAACAAACAAACAAACGCACTTTCGCAGTAATTATTAGGATACAAATAGCCTGCTGGCTAAGTTCGCGGACTTAAAATCTATCAATCTATACAAAAAATCCCCTTTGTTTTTCTTCTTCAGGGGTTGCCTTACAGCTCCCGAAACCGTGTTACCGTTCCAGGGTAAACTAAATCTCCCTTGTTTAGCTGAAGGTATTTGTGAGGCTATACCTAACGAGTGGCCAGTTCTGTGGAGGTATATTTAGATGGAAAAGCCTCTAAATGTGGTTTGTCGGATTACGTACGTACGTTTTTAATTAAACGGCCGGGCTCCGGGATAGAACCCGTGGTCTGCCTAGTTAATATCAGACGTCTTAACCACTCGGCCACTATTAAAAATTTCAGGTTTCGTCGCTTCTTACAACCAATCGTTGACGCAATGGTACTCCAGGGCCGTGTTCCAGGACAAGGGGCAGGAAATTGTGGACAGTTTGAAGGCGTGCATTAATGAGGCGCTGGATCATTACCTGAGATGTAATGCGACTTTGCCTGCTAAGATTATAATGTACAGGTATGATTGTGTTTCCAGTTAGAAATATTAATAATATATATTATGTGGCTCTTCTGGGATGAGAAATACATTTATTTATTTAATTTACTTTCCTCACACAATCTCACTTAAAATGAAAATGAATAATAAATCGCGATGTTGAATCATAACCTACCTATGTATTTTAATACATATTTGCATTGGTTGCCTTCGCGCCGAACCAATTCGTTTTGTTCTTGGCTTATACTTAAACATTTTTTTACCGGTCACTTTTTTTTTATATTTTCACGGGTTACCTTACGGCTTCTTGAATCGTGTTATCGGTCCCAGAGAAGCGGAAGACTTTTAGCCAATGGTATTTGTGAGGCTGTACCTAATGAGTAGCCAATTGTGTTCAGGTATATTTAGATGGGAAATGCCTGAAAAAAAACCATTAGTGCATGACCGGGATCGAACCGTGTCTATATATATCAGACGCTTTAACCACTCTGCCACCGACGCACCTCTACTCTCTTTTATTGATTTTTATTTGGAAACATTTGATTATGAAGTAATTTCGTACCCGAAACACCCGCTAAAATTACGAAAAAAATAGTTTTAACAATTTAAATTTTCAGGGACGGCGTAGGAGACGGAGCCCTGAACGTCGTCAAGAATTACGAAATACCGCAGCTGCAGGTTTCGTTCTCTCTATACAAGAAGGAGTACACGCCGTCGCTCACCTACATCGTGGTGCAGAAAAGGATCAACACCAGAATCTTCATGAAGCTGAACGGCCACTTGGAGAATCCGGACCCTGGCACCGTGCTCGATCACGGGATTACGAGACGCGATTGGTAAGTTTTGTAATTGGTATGCAGATGGTCCAAAAAAAATTAATCCTACTAATATTATAACCTAGCTATCCGCCCCGCCCCGGCTTTGGAGCTCATCCGATCTCATTAACACAGCCTTATATCTATATATTTTTCATTTATCTATGGATTCCTTCAATATATAGTAATAAATCAAAAGAAGATAAGTTTCATTAAAATCCATTGAGCCGTTTCGGAGCTTATTCTGGAGAAACACTTCAATGTGATAGTGTGTTTGTCTTTCTTTCATGTCAAAACGGATCGACGTGATTGTAGCATGGGCTACTTTTTCTCCAGGGAAAATATCTCATTCCCCGGGACAATGGAATTTGTTGTAAACAGCTTTCTACAGGTGCGAAGATGGGGCGGGTCGCTGGTATTTGTATAAAGGTGCCCCCAGACATATTGCGATAAAGCTTACAGTAGACTTTAAAAATTGAGTGATAAATGACGTCAAACTTGTCGTCGCCGAACATAATAAACGAAAAAGTAAATTTTACAAAAAGAACCTCTTCAATTCCAGGTACGACTTTTTGATCGTCTCCCAGAAGGTGAACCAGGGCACCGTGACACCATCGCACTACATTGTTGTTCACGACGACTCAGGAATGACGCCGGACCATTGCCAACGGCTTACCTATAAATTGTGTCATTTGTATTACAATTGGCCAGGCACTGTGCGCGTACCAGCCCCGTGCCAATATGCACACAAATTGGCATACCTAATTGGTAATTCGGTTAAAAGAGCGCCTTCCACCACATTGGCGGATAGGCTATTCTTCTTGTAAAGTTTAGTGTGTATAGTGCGCGCAAAATAAGTTGAGCTGAGGGCGTCTATACAAATCGTATGGAGCTCATTCTTACCACGTGTCAACTTATTTGTCGAGAGTTATGATGGACGTTTGAACGACCAATGTGAAATTATTTTTAATGTTGGCATACAGAGTGGTTATGATTAATGTTACGGTTGTAGAATTGGTAAGCGAGTTAATTGTTAAGTTCTTAAATTAGTCTAACCGAATAACAAATTTAATGTCAAAGAACTATAACTATATCCTATAAATGTGCGTATAAAAATAATTCTATTTTACCACTCTTAAGAGGATTGTCTACCGCGCCCGTTTTCATACAAACGGAGAAAACGTTTTACCACCCCTAAATATTATCAAATTTTAACGAAATTTTAATATGTTATGACATAGTGAAAAACTACGTCCGTACGTTTCCTTTTTTCAAAATTCGTAATATCGTATATTTAGACACTTCAAATAACGAATTTTGAAAAAAGAAAACTTACTTGGTTTTTCACAAATGACATACTTAAATTCACAATAATTCACATAAATTTCGGTCAAATTAGATAATATTTAGAGGTAGTAAAACGTATCCTCCGTTTGCATTCAAACGGGCGCGGTAGCTGCACGGTACTCAACCCTCTTAAGCAAATAAAATATTTGATGAATCTCGCGCAACAAAAAATCCACCGACTAGCGTATAAATGGTTGGTACACGTACATTTTAAGACTATGCTATTTCACACGAGAACGGTAATGTTTAAATTTTTGGTAATTTTATTTTAAATTAAATTTTAGATATTTAGAATTCCTTAGAAGTCATTACTGCATATCCTTGGCTAACCGTCATCAAAATACAAAGAGAATATGTCAAAATATATAATTGTGTGAAATAAGCATTAGTGGAATAAATACGGGTGTTATTTAGTCTTAGTTTTAGATTTTATACGGCTGTGGTTTCCTGTATGTATGAATGGATAGATATGTTTATATGTTTGTCAAGGACAGACCAGAACCGAACAGGCTATTGACATCATATTTTCACGATATATCGACTGCTCGACCGAATTGCACAAAATTAAATAAACCGACAAATCGCTAGCGCTCATTTTAAGTGACGCAACCTATAACTATATGGTGTTTAGGTTAACCTTTTCAATTAAATTTTATTTTCTGTATTAGTAAAATGCATGCCTATAACTCGCCATATTATTGAGCGAATTGCAAAAAGTGTAATTTTGTGTTTGACCTCCACTGAACATTACTATGAGAAAACCTACCATGAATTCGATTCTAACACTTATTTTTGTACAGACGTATCCTTTACATTTCCATGTGCCTTATAGAATTAAGTACTTGAGTATAATAATATGTAAGTTCAGTTTTGAATGACTTTTTCGTTTGACAATGAAGGTACTAACAGTAGTATCTCACCCCCCATTTTCTGAAAGGTTTAGTTACTTTTGTTATGAGTTCATTAGTTTTTTAACATTTGCCAATGCCCAATGTTAATATTGATAGATAAACAAGTTTATTGACGACATAATCGCTGCAATACTGTCTAGGTTTTATTTTTAGATATGCCGTTATAGATATGCACGAAACTCATTACGGTGACATAGAAACAATCCCAACTAGCAAAAGCTTGTTGTATAGTAAACCTTAAAACGTTTCGTGAACATTAATTTGTGTTAGTGATTGCTTCTATAAGACGCCAAAGAACCAAATTTACATCGCTATTCAGTGATATAATTAGTTTCAGGCATGACATTGAAACTGTGACGCGAAACTCAATATGGTGACGTACGGGTTACCGTGACGCTATGGTAGCACCTTGTAACACTATAGTAGAGTTCGTGGTTCCTTAATGTCACAATGTATATCCATTAAATATTCACTGTTCAGTGATTGGTTTTCTCTCAAAATATAGAAGAAAATATTTTTTTCTACCTTTACGTGCCCTTATTGTACTGTATAAGAGACGGAAACTCCGTTATACCATCATTATATAAACAGCTTAGAAACCCATTCAACTGTATCGATATATAACATGTTACTCAACAGTAACACTAAATTAACCATTAAAACACCATGTACTATAGCGACAATATGAAAACTCACAAAAACGTTCTATTATTGCGTTTTCATCACTACTATAGCGTAATAACTATAGCAGTTACTTAGTTACCGTTATTGCACAAATTAGTTGCATAAGGGCAACAGAAAAACCTTTCATACCATAAGATTGCTCTGTACTCGTTATATAAGGGCCTGTTATAGTACTTGAATAAAATGGCGTAGTAAACCTTTACATCACCTGTTAATAGGACACTTGCTGATGTCTTGATATACGCTTTCATACAACAAGCTGTCACCGCAAAAACCGTAATACAACTTCTACTCAACTGTAAGTTATACAACATTTTTGCTAGTTGGGATGTAAAATACGTGTGAGTAAGAGAGACAACAATGTTTCTCTGCTTTCATTTTTTTTAATAAATATTTTCAAGCGCAGACTATTTATAATGGTAATATAATATACAATATTGAAGAAGTATTTTTCTGAGATAGCAACTTTAGCGGCGGGGTCGGTTGAAATTATAGAAATACTATAAGTATTAGTTGCCATAATTAATAATATAATGCTACTAAGTAATTTACAAATGAAACAATATTGTTGAATGTATTGAGAGAAATGTTTATTTATTGAGTGACACCTGTCACATAGAGAGTGATGCATCTAAAGTAATCGTGAGTTCAGGAGTATAATAATATAGAAATCATGTAAACATGTCAAACAGTTCATGTACCAATAACAAAAATAAGGCTGAATTAACTTTTGGCCGGTTTATATTGGTAATAGACTATTCCACTAAAATTTATTTATGTTCAGGAGTATGCTGATTGCGTTAGCGGTATTTTTACATAAATATAACTTTTTAGCCCATGAAAAAATACCAAGTACTTCCTGAGACATTTACAATCAAAGTTTTAAGTACCCAAAACGCAAGCCGGGCGACCTTCATTGCCACGCGACAGACTCTACGTCACACCGCGCTAAACACCGCCACAGTTTGCAGGCGCACCACGCTTGTATAGAGCGCAGTGACGTCACTAGGTTCACGTCGCGTGGGAGAATCGTTTCTTCTCGCGCATCAAATAAGTAAACTTTGAACTGCCATAACTTCGTCAATTCGTATCGTATAATAATAAAACTTGTGGCAAATTTTAAGTTTTGGTTAGTTCTTTTATACTAATTAATAAAAAAAATTGGGTGGAATAGTCTATTAGAGAAATATATTATTAATTAATTATCACTTACATATGGAAGCGAGAGATGGGTATGGAATAAGAGGCGTAAAAGTAAGATAAATGCAGTGGAAATACGGTATTTACGTATGTGTGAGAAGAATGCGCAGTGAAAAATGTGATGTGACTAAAATGAAGAAAAATAGTTTACGCTGGTTTGGAAGGGTGTACTTTTATTGACTGTCTTTAACACAATCGCCGAGCATATACAGAAGATATCGTTCACAACATCTCGGTTCAAACTGTATGTAGAACAAAATTAAATAGCCCAAAAATACCTTGCGAGCCCGTAACATAACTTTTTAATCGTTATCAAAATATTATATTATTTTTGGGTTTGGGATCCCTCGGGTTGTGAAACGTGGTACTAGATGCTTCAAGAGTTCCGTTTATATATAAAATAGATTGTGTTGTGATCGAGTTTTGAATAGTGAGTGTTTGTGATAAGAAAGTGTTATACGGTGTTTTGTATCGAACGTTTGTAACATATTACTATTATAAATAGTCTTAGCTTGACAATTTTTTTTGTTAGATTGGATTCATTAAATATCGCGTAAAAACCGCTCGAGTAGGGTTACCAACTGTGTTCCAAGTCTAAGGTATCAGGTAGCTGCAAGCCACCTTGGCGCATCGCCATTTAATGAAGACACCGGGGGGTAGTTTCTCCCCGAGACAATGCCGGTGCTAAGAGCGAATTTTGTCGTCGTGTCTCGAGCCTTGGATAAGATGCCAATAGATCAAAAGATGATTGGCAGTTTGGATTCTAACGATTAGGGCGATTCACCTGAAGATGGTCTTACAAAAATACCATATTTATGATGAATAAAGATCGCGTATCATCATCTTAAATTTGATTAAAGTTCACCGCTTAGATTGGTGAAAAAAAAAAATCTTGGACATACAACATTGCATAGGGTTTTCAGAAAAGAAAGAACTTGTTTAACATTATTATTTCAACTTAATCAATGATACATTCCGTGCAAATCTATTATTTGTACAAGCCTTTCAGAAAATGGGGATTAGCATTTTCCTAGATGAGGACAAAAGCAAGTCTGTTCCTTAAGACTGGTAAGATAAGTCTGGAAACAAGCATTCTTGGATTCCGCGTCATATAACCCGCCTGCAGTGAAATTTAATCCTTTTTTTTTATAAAAGAGGTACGTCGAGATCGTAACAAATGGCATTCGATTGATTCTGTCTACCCCTCTTGGGATAAAACGCGTGATGATACAACATAAAAAAATCTGTTAGAAACGTCAATGCGAAATTAGTTTTAAGATTGGTCAGGTTTCGCTGCAGGTGACTACGTTTTCGGGCCGATATGACACTGAATCCATTTTGTTTCCATCGCTATTATAATTAATGTTAATTTAGTATTAGATAAGTTTTCATTTTGACTTTAAATTGATAAAGATCATGATTATTTTGATGCTGCCATTACTATAAGAATAGTATAGCACAATTTTTCTCCAAGTAGTTTTAGGAAAAGTGGTTTAAAGTTTCTGTGAGATGTTGAAAAATATTTTAGTTTGAAAATTTCGGAATTTGACTTTAGTTACTTTGAATACTTTTATGGAATTTTTCTTTTCATATAAATATTTCATCATATCATATTTGTTGAATCTTTGCATTTATTTTTATGACAAAATAATTTAATCAATCAGACACGTCTAACTTCTGTAATTTTTTTTCTCTCAATTCCTACCGACTAAAAGCCTGTGAATAGGACGCAGGCGTATTGTAAAATAAAGTTTACTGTGGTAGGTAATATTTTTTTGGTTGACATAAAAATTTGTTATATTATTTTGTAATAAATACTTTAGAAATATTTGGGTTTTTATCTTTTTATTTCTTCACTACTTATCAACAATCACTTTTGTCTCCCCTAAAGCCTAAAGTAGCCCACGCACTGGTCCCAGAAAACTTTCGGTCCGGCCGCCGTATGAATGAGATTGAACACAGGCCACACAATGCCAATGTAAATCATACGATCTAGATCACATGCAATGAACTCGCCCACCCAGACACACAAGATTCGATTAAACAAAGGCGTGTGTGTGTGTAACAGATCGTTCCGGCCATCGAAATCAACCACAAATACAACGATTTGAAAACGGTGGGCCGCGCGTAGAATTGGATGAGTCTGTGGTCGATTTCGGTGGACCGTATGGCGGCTATTGGATGAATGAGTGGGCACTTTAAGTCTCAATGCTGTATTTAAACGAGAGCTACTTAATTCACTAGTGAATAGATAATTTTTCTTCCAAGAGTTTTTTGTCGGTACGCCGTATCTCCCACGATTGAGCCATTGACGAAAATTAAACAATTCAAAATTAATGTTTCTTTTAAAATTCGACCCGTAAAAAGCGCCATCTATAGACAATTTGTTTAACTACCTAATAATGTTACCTAACATGAAATTATATTTTTTGCAATACCAAAAGATAGCAGATATCAACTAGGTATACGCGCCTGATATAATATGAGAAGGCTGTGACACGTCTACGGAACCTTGAGAGGCCACCTATGATTCCCCCACCAGATGTCACAAAGCAAGAGACTGATAATTTTCGCATGCAAACGTAAGTAAGCGTCTCGTAAATAAAATAAATTGTGATTTACAAGAAAACCAAATTACCAATCAAAAAGCATGTGTGTATACGCATGTAAGAATTTTTTTTCGTGAATAAAATAATTATAGTTAAAAAAAAATAAAAAGCCCCTCGAGTTAGTTTGTCCCAGAAAAAATTGTAATTTAAAATAATTAATAACTATTTTAGACCAATTAAAAAAATCATAAAATAATAATTATTTTGAATTTTCAATAAGCTACAAAAGACGCGATGTATATAATTGAAGGGTAAATTACAGCGCTTTAAAAAAAATAAGAGCGTTGTGATAAGAGAATTAATTACCACCCATGTTTTCTATTCAATAGCTAATTGAAAAAATAACGGCTAATTTACTTAGATATATTGAATAAGTAACTATATGCTAAATTAACAGTGCCACAGGTGGATTATTTAAGGAGAAATTGGGAATAGTTTATCCCCATACAAATTATGGATATATGGCTCACCTTCACAAACCAAATGAGCCCAACTCGAGGGGTTTACTAGCAGCCGTTAAAGAGTCCCAGTATGCATCTCCTGGCTCCGTGATCAGATCAGCTCGATGGTACCAAATTATTTTATTGTCATCGGTATTACAACTATTACATACATACCTACGACAATTAGAAGTTGGTTAAATTCGACTTCCAAGATTTGTTTACATACATAGTTAAAGGTAAAGTTAACCCACTTTATGGTTAGGTACTGCTGCTCAGCTCCTTTGGGTCGTAGCGTGCGTTATGTACACAAGATAATAATAATAAAAAATAAGTGAGGAAGTGCCCTACCCTTTAAATTATTCCCACCAAGAGTAAGAGTAGATTACGAATTACGACTCAATATCTGTGCTAACTTCATGGTGTATCGGCGCGCGCAACTTCCGTCACATGCTAAAAATACACTCTTCTCCTAAAACTTCAAAATGGTTTGAGGGAATTTATGGAAAATCGTTCCTTAGGACCACAGAAGTATATCCTTAAAAGTCCTGACTCCTAATGTGCCGGCGTCCCCTCCCCCGCCCCTCAAATATGTCCTGGTTAGCAGTTTATTTAATTTTTCTCAAAAACAGTAGGAGTTAGGTGGAAACTGTCAAAAAAGTAAATACTCTTTATTAAATTACCTATCAAACGACACCAGTTTCATACCAATTGGAATATTAGTTTTTGAGATATGCTTGCCAACATTAAACAAAAAAAAATAAAAATACCCAAATTTCTACAAATTTCTTGATTTTCTGAAAAAACTGTTAGACTACTTATTCATAAAACCTTATGACTAAACATTAAGTTAGTTTTAGTATAGGAGCAATTGGATTCTTCAATGAAATGTCTTCTATTATAGCTAATGTTTGTGCAGATAAAATTACCTAATAATTAGTTATTAAAATTATTCTACAGAATATAAGTATTTACGTTATAGTATAGCACGATATGTGAATTCTATTATTGAAGAAATCTCTTGTAAGAAAACAAGTAGCAATGTGAAATGTTTGCAGAAAACAATAACACACATTTTTACTTCACTTTTATTGTACCACCAATGTTAATCGGTGATTTGCCAATGTCAAGTGTTATAGCCTTTATAGTGTATATGCCGATTAATCGGTTTTTAAAATGATCCTGCTGACCGTGATATTCCCTATTAATTACTGACTAATCACAGCGCGGACGGGATTAAACAGGATTCCCCATCACGTCACGGCGAGACGCGTGCGTTGGTCGCCATGCCATGACATGACGTGGAATGTGCTGAGGTTGTTTTACAAATGACAACATATTGGTTATATCGTTATGACATTCTTTATTATTTATTTTCTTTCCATTGACGAAGCATTTGGAACTGTTTCCAATGCAGCCAATTTGGGTACCGAGGTTTAGATGTTACAAATCATTGACGTCTACTGTATGTGCTTGTTATTAATCTGAGACTGTAAGACTAGCTTTTTTTAAATCTAGATCTCAAAATTTTTTATTGTATCTATGGCTAATAGCTTTACTATTAAGAAGCTTTAAATGGCACAATTATTCACTATTATTCACCGGAAAGAAGATTTTGAAGACATGGCTGTATGGGCTAGTCCTTTGCCTGACATCAATGGAGAATGCAAAGAATTTGGAGTCGTCGAGCATGGTCTCTAGGAGAATGAACCAAAAAAAAAAAGAATGTCATTAAAATAAAAACCAACATGTTGTCATTTGTAAAGTAAACTAGGCGGCACCGAACATTTGATTCCACATCCGGTCATGGCGACATACGCACGCGTTTTCGTCGTGGCGTGATGTGGAATCCAGTTTAATCCTGTTCGCGCTGTGATGGTTGTGATTAATCAGTGATTAATAAGACATATCACGGTCGGCGGGATTATCTTAAATACCGATTTACCGGCTATATACACTATAAAGGCTATAATACTTGACATTGGCAAATCACCGATGAACATTGGTGGAGCCATAATAAAAAAGAAGAAGAAGAATATACGAATTTCGCTTTTCTCTACTTCCGTTGCAGTTCACGAAATTACGCCCTACAAATTAATGCCACTTACCGAAAGCTAACATCTACTCATCAACAATAAATGACATTATGCTAGAATGTATTAATTTAACCCTAGAATAAAACAAAAAAATAAGAATTTTAATTCATAATTAAAAAAAAAACATCGGCTAAACGAGGAAAAAATTGTCTTCCACTGGGTACCCTGGGGCCGGCAACGGTTCCGGGAGCTGTAACGTAACCCGTGAAGAATAAAAAAAAAAAATTATAACAATATTTTTGGACTTTCAAAGGTTAATTTCAGATACCTCCTTTTCATTGTCAATAGATTTGTTGTACTACCCTCAACAAAGTTTAATTTTTCGCTGCCACGTTTCAGATTTTTTGCCAGTATCGCTAAGTAAATTGTAAAGAAAGTATTAAAAAAACTTATTTTTAGTAATCTTTTCAATAATGTGACATTGTGATATTTGCGAATACTATTTTTTGTTTAAATAACCTTAGTAATATAGTATTATATTGTGTAATATAATAATAATAAGTGTGAAGTGATTTAAGCGGTACTTGATATAAAATGGCAGAAGGCAGAATCAGTATTTGGAGGGCAAGCAGTGAGTATTTATTTCTTTTTCTTGTATGTTTTATTTAAATGATTATATATCTACATATTCAAAAAATGTATTGATCGATGGAAATATTAAAAGTACACACAATCGCCGAGCATGTATGAAAGGTATGGATGAATATAAAAGAAGCCAAAGAAGTATGCCAGGATCGTAACAAATGGCATTCGATTTTCTGTGCCTACCCCTCTTGGGATGAAAGGCGTGATGATATATACCTAGATAGATATAACAAATTCCCCCGTTGCGTTAGTTTGTCTGTCTGCGCCCGTTCTACGCAAAAAGCACTGAACGAATTTTGTTGCGGTTTTCACGATAGGTTGTTTCACGAGAAGATTACTAAACATTAATCTATCATGTGTAGGAGCTAGGAGTATTACAGTCTCCGTGGTGTACGCTTTCCAATCCAAGATATAACAAAATTATGTAAAAAATAATTGTATGGAATAAAATGATCTACAAAAATGTCCATGGTAGCAATATTATTTATATCTATCTATACTAATATTATAAAGAGGAAAGATTTGTATTTTTGTGTGTGTGTATGTTTGTAATGAATAAACTCAAAAACTACTGTCCCGTTTTCAAAAATTCTTTCACCATTGGAAAGCTACATTCACCCTGAGTGACATCCTATCCCTATTAATATAAATGCGAATGTAAGTTTGTTTGTTACGCTTTCACGCAAAAACTACTTAACCGATCATCATGAAATTTTGCACATATATTCTTGGAGGTATTAGAAGTAACATAGGATACTTTTTATTAAAAAAATAATTATTTTTTACGAAAGTTAAAAAAATTGTTTGTCAAAAAATCTCGAAATCTAGCTACTTTAAGGGTATATTTTATTTTGTTCGTAAATATCCACGGACGAAGCCGGGGGCGATATGCTAGTAGGCTATATTTTATTTTCAAAAAAAATTAGGGATCCTTACTTAAACTCCAATAATGTAACCCAAGGTGTAAAAAATGACCTAAAAAATTCCTTACACCGCGTGCGCTGCGAAAACTATTAGAGGTAGAGGGTAGGGGGTAGGAGTAGAAGTAGGGGTAGGGGTACGGGTAGGGGTAGGGGTAGAGGTAGGGGTAGAGGTAGGGGTAGGGGTAGGGATAAGGGTAGGGGTAGGGATAATGATAGGGGTAGGGTATATTTTATTTTGTTCGTAAATATACACGGGCGAAGCCGGGGGCGAAATGCTAGATAAGCGTATTTGTGTAGGCATTCATAATGTTGTAAACCGATATTGTACCCGTGCGAAGCCGGGGGGTCGTTAGAATCCTTGACTATTAAACGCAAGATAAATCATTGTCTGATAACTAAGTTTCCACCGGTGACATTAATGCATTTTCTTCTTTTTATTTTTTAGGTCAAAAACAGATAATTTAAGGTAAGCCATTCCTGCTGTCCTGTTGTCTGCACATTTTGGTGAGTACATTTTCATTTGATTTTTTACAGGAGATTTCTTCAAATTGTACTAAGAAAAATATAATATTTTTGTTTTCGACAATGTGAGTTTATGTTTTTGTATAATACATATGTCTGTTTTTTTGTGAAATCGTTCTTTCTTATGTTTCTGGTACGTCAATCTTAGCCTATCTTATCTTACCCTTGGTTATTAACCGACTTCCAAAAAAAGAAGGACAAGGTTCTCAATTCGGACAGTATTTTTTTTATTTTTTTTTATGTATGTATGTACATCGATAACTTTGCCAGTTGTGAACCGATTGTGATGGTTTCTTTTTAATCGACAGATAATTCTTCCGGATTGGTCCCATTTTTATCTCATAAAAATTGGTTCATTAGTTTTTCAGAAATTTTGAAAAAACTGACTATAAGTACATTTTTCTTGATATCTCGATAAAATATGTACCGATTTTGACGACTTATTTTTTTTAAGACATAATAGTTTCTCGACATTATCTCACAGCCATATGACGAAAATCGCTTCAGTAGTTTTTCAGAAATTGAGTAATTAATTTCTGTTTACGGCTGAAAATTATGTATCAGAAAAAGCCTTAGCAACGGTTGCTATTGACACGAAGTTGTCAATTTTCGTGACGATGGTCTAGCGTTTAAATGTAATGGGGTGCAGCGCAGGATGTATGTAGCGGTATTTTTTTTTATTTTCCATCAATATTTTTTTAGTTGCGTTATTATTTGTCTCTCAAGGCAGCAAAATCACTTAAAAGGGTAAAATAAACTTTTTTAAAAAAAGTGCACCGACTTCAAAAATTTGCACTGAAAAGTAAGAAATAATAAATATTTCGTCGTAGAATTTGAAGACGGTTGGTGCCAAATTAGAAACAACTAGTCTGTGTAGTTCCCAAATTCACTAATCTAGACAATTAATAGGAACCTACGATCATCAGTACATACAACATAGATAATATTGAAAGATCTTTATCTTCTTAGATATTTACTTATCCTAATGTGGCACCAACCGGCTTCAAATTCTACGACGAAATATTTATTATTTCTTACTTTTCAGTGCAAATTTTTGAAGTCGGTGCACTTTTTTTTAAAAGGTTTTTTTATCGATTCTTTTTGCAGTGTATTTTCTAACAACCTTTTAAAGAGATATCGACAAAATAAGCCTCGCTATTTACTGAGTTCATTGCGCTAACATTGAACAGAACTTTATCTTCTTAGATGTTTACTTAATTTTGTATCCTAATTTGGCACCAACCGTCTTCAAATTGTATGACGAAATTTTTATTATTTCTTACTTTTCAGTGCAAATTTTTGAAGTCGGTACTTTTTTTTAAAAGGTTTATAGATTGACTATTCCTGACATAACGTAATTTGTATTTTTTTTAAATTAACAATTTTGGACACTCATTAACATTTATAAAACATTGTATTTTTTCTAATTTGCTAATTCAAAAGTGTATTGTGTTTCTAATTGACTATTTCAAGTGTACCTTGTGTAACTAAGAAATATATATATTTTGAATTGAATTTAGAGTGAGGACTTTTAAGGGTATACTTCTGTGGTCCTAAGGAACGATTTTGCACAAAAATTAGCTTTGGGTTTTTTATTTTACCCCAAACCGTAATATTCCCGGACTATATAGGACATAGCAAAACTACGAAACAAGGAGCATTTTTTGTTCTATCGAGAATTTTGTTACAAATCTTGTTTTCGCGTTTGAGGACTTAAAAAAAAAAAAAAAAAGTTTCATATATCTAAATATCAAACTCATAGCCTGCGTAGGTATAGAGATCCCATACCAAAAGCGACTAAAAGTGCCCAATGAACAAGGAATTTGAATCAAAAATCTAGGTAAATCGAAGGCACAAGGCGGTACAAATCGTGTGAACTGGGTGTGGTAGACTAGACGCATCAGAATGTCCGCCTTTCATTGTTTAGATGAAGTTTTGATTAAATAATGGTCCGATACCGCCCTCCTCGATATGCTGTCACACCCCGAGACTAAAGTAATCAAGCCTTGATTACGCTATTCAATTTCTGACCGCATAGGTTTTTTGAATACAAAGGAATTGATCCTTAAAATATTTTATCATGAGAGGTTTCTCTGTACTGTACAATCATGATTTTTTTTACCAGTTGCCTTGTTAAACATGACTGGTGGCAAGCCTGGTATGAATCCTTACCTATCGCTTTCTATATAATAAGAAAGCTGTGCCTTGCTTTCAAGAATTGCTCTATCAAAAGCAAACATATTTTTTTAAATCCAACTGGTAGTTCCAACAAAATCTTCAGCTTTATTATTATTAAGAATCGATAGGGCGGAAAACCTCACTCGTGGCGTCGGTGGTCGAGTGGGTAAGACGTCGGCTCGCAACTGAAAAGTCGCGGGTTCGATTCCTACATCCGACCAATGGGTTTTTTATAATAAAAAATCTATGTACATTATCCCACAAACTGTACAAAGAGGCTTTTCCATCTATATACCTCAACAGAGCTGGTCACTCGTTAGGTATAGCCTCAAAAAATCATTAGCTAAATAAGGAAGACTTTGTCTTCCACTGGGTACCCTGGGGCCGGCAACGGTTCCCGGGAGCTGTAAGGCAACCCGTGAAGAATAATAAATAAAAAAAAACCTCACTCGTATCAAAAATGCAAAACACCAATTTCTTAGACTTCCCGTGCTCCGCGGGGTACATAAAGACGGAACCTTAACAGATGCTTATATCTTTTATAGAAGTGACAATCAGTAGAAGATTTAATGGGCAACTGGCTAAAAGTGTACACTGTTACGGGTCACGTGCCACACCACACCACAATATATACCTAAAGGCTGTGAAGATGATTTCGTCCCTTTCTGAAGACTAACAAAATCCAAATATCTCGTATAATTTTATCCGAATTCCTAAAGATGACCCAATAATTTTCTTGCCGGTTAAGATTCCTATTCAATTATTAAATAAGCATTTTATCTAATGACCCATGATCGATTTTCATTAAAAGCTTAGCTAAGTTCCCAAA
This sequence comes from Nemapogon koenigi, assembly GCA_963924495.1. Classification (NCBI taxonomy): domain Eukaryota; kingdom Metazoa; phylum Arthropoda; class Insecta; order Lepidoptera; family Tineidae; genus Nemapogon; species Nemapogon koenigi. The sequence goes on from OZ004641.1 coordinate 8,421,548, forward strand.
ATATTTTGCTCTAATTAGATGCCGTTTACGCCCGCAGCCATCTTTGACGTAGAAGTGACGTGCACGATCGTTTAGATTGACGCGAATTGGACTATCCCATTACCGAGTTAATGAAATTCGCAATAGATGTAATTTAAACGCTTTACATTGATGGCTGAATTCTTTATAATTTGAATCTATTAGTTATATAAACGGCAATGAATAGTAATTCAGTTTAGTAAAGACATTCGGCATTGAAGAACGCACAGGAAAAGGCATTTTGCAAATCGAGCGCGTGAGAGCTTGCTTGCACTGATGCAATTGGTTCTTAATTTAGGATTGTATTATAAAATGCTAAATATATCACAGCCATGTCTATAATTACTTACTTACTTAAACCTAAAATATTGATTAAAATCCGCATTTTATTCACCCATTTTCGTGTGTGACAGTGGAAACTGGCAAGCATCTGCCTGGCACTGTCTCACATGCAGTTTAATAACATTTAGCAATATCTATCAGGTCAGGAGGGCTTTTTGTGCGCTCTTTCAGCTTCAGCACGTACACGATTATTGAGGATTCCCCAAGTTCAAACTAAACCAATTGATTACCCTCATCTTACAGTAGGTACAATACAAAAAAAAATACAATCCGTGATTGGGTCATTCAAACTCTATATATAAACCAAGTCTTCCAGTAGATTCGAAGAAAATGAGCTGTAACAGACGGACAGACAGAAAAGAGTGTAAGGTTTCCGTTTTTTATCGGAGATGTACGGACCCTAAAAATGTGTAAAACTAGCTTTCCGCCCGGCTTGGGCCGTGAAAATTTTTGATAGGTTGACGTTCTGTTATTTAGCATAATTATAACCTTCCTCAATAAATAGGCTATATTCTCTATCAATTCATATTTAATATGTAGTAGTGCGTTGGTGGCCTAGTGGCAACTAGGCGGACTACGGTTCGATCCTGGCCATGTACCAATGGGTTTTTTTTTAGGGGTTGCCTTACAGCTCCCGAAACCGTGTTACGGTTCCAGGGTACCCAGCGGAAGACCAAGTCTCCCTCGTTTAGCCGATGGTATTTGTGAGGCTATATCTAACGAGTGGCTAGTTCTGTTGAGGTATATTTGGATGGAAAGCCTCTAAGTGTGGTTAGTCGGATTATGTACATAAGTTTTTAATTAAAAAAACCATTGGTACACGGCCGGGATCCGGGATCGAACCCGGGGTCTGCCTAGTTAACACCAGACGTCTTAACCACTCGGCCACCGATGCATATAATACTTTTATAATTATAATAAAAAACTTATCTATCTACATATACCTCAACAGAACTGACCACTCGTTAGGTAGGTATGCCTTACACATACCATCGGCTAAAAGAGGGAGACTTGGTCTTCCGCTGCTCCTAGGGTCCAACCACCTGGGAGCCGTAAGGTAACCTGTGCAGCAATGTAATGTATGTGTGTTCAAACATATAAATTCGATTCTTATAATGACATTCTTGCCCTATTGAAAAACGATTCAACTACAGTAGTTTTACATAGGTAAGTTTAGTACAAGAACTAATGTCCATCTGTAATAGTTCACATTATCTACTGGGGAGCTCTTCGATAACCAAAGCATCGTGGGCCGACGTAATCTATGTTGGACTGCGAACAATCTGAAATACCGAAGAGCGTGTGGGTGTGCTTGGTTTAAAATGAAAGAGTGCAAGTAGGACGCACAGAGAGAGATCGAAAGAGACGCATGCGCAGCCCGTGGGAACTGCACAGTAGTGGTTAGCCGACTTGCTCGGCCCAGTGCTCGTGTTATTGTATAAAACCAAAACAAACCGAAAAGGCTTTCACGCCAGATTTTCTTATTGGAAAATCAACTCTATTTTATCTAACAATAACATTGAAAATCAATTTAACAAATCAAAGGGATATATTCGAAATATTTGTTCGGAATATATGTAGGTAGTTACGCGGCGAGAATAATGCGATGGATTTTTTTAGCGGTCCGATTGAGGTGGTTTTGCGGCGAGGCCGGACTGAGATGCAAATGTGATGTTTACGAAGTTCGGCTGGCACACGCCTAGTGTGTGTCGTAAAAAAATAACTTTGTTTCAATGGATTATTTTAATTTGAGAAAATAAAACACGGTCTGGCCAAAAGTCATTGGTAACGATGTCCACATATATCAAGCCTGTCGCTACAATTAATCGGATACTAAAGTTTGCATGGGTAGAAAAGTTATTTACAAAAATGTTTCTCTGTAAAAAGTGCCTATGTGACTTGCTGGCCCTCCAGACAATGCAATACATGTGCATTCATTACTTGGCTTTGGCATGAAAGAAGAAGCGTGGACACCTGCACCGACTTTACATGCTATCCGAAGCCAATACGCAGAGTTTCAATAGAAAAATTTAACCATGGCATAGTGTGCCTAATTTCCTATACAAAAATATTTCTTCCCATTGCTGTCAAAACCCTCCTTTTCTTGTCTAATAGATTAGGAAATTTAGAAAAATATCACTTCTATATTATTTGGGATTTCATTGCGGTGCATTGCACGTCTTTTAATTTAAGCTTTTAATGTGCGCTAATAATAAAAAAATTAAGCTCAAACGTCCGAACCGCAAAATAAATAACGAAAAATCATCCCACCGCCCCACTATACCAATAACAATGCCCTATAATTCGTATCATCAACCCACGCCATACCAAATGGTGACTTTGGTCGTATTCAATTAAAGAAAAAAGAATATTCTGAAAATTTTAATGCATACATAAGAGGTAAGTTATAAGCGGATGATATGAATTATAGGATGTTTCAAAATGACGGTTCAGTTTTATAAAAAATCTGCATGCACTATTTGTGTATAAAGGCTATAAAAAATTATATTGTTCTAGATTAGGCCAGGGTATAGAAAGAATTCGATCTCAAATTTTTTTGGCTTATAATTTGATTTTCAATGACTTCTGGGGCCTGGTAATACAGTTTTCATCGTGATAGCTTAGGTAGGAAAAGTCCTCAAAAATAGACTATTAATTTTTTACTGCATTATGACAAATAACAACGCCTACAGTTAGCGAGTTGCCCATAATTAAGAAGCCTGTCGCTGCACTACATAGGAATCTCTAGGTAGGTACAAATCAACACTGTCGCAAGTAGAGTTGCCAGGAATAAAAATCTGAAATCCCGATTTTACCAGTCAATTTAGGCAGACATTTTGGCCGGACACTGTCAAAAACAATTGACAAAAACGCCCATTTTTGATGTGTAACATCTTTACTATTGCTTTCCTGCAATATGTGGGAGTGATTTCGTGCAAAGGGACGGAAGTGTGTAAACAGGAAGCCGGGGAAACGCGCGCAATTTGACTTGACCAATGATCGTGCGCGGTGATAGAGTTGGCCGTTAGATGGTAACAACCCATTTTCCGAGAGGTTGGTACTGTCAGCCAACAGTGTGTGCGTTTACCAAGGTGAGATGTCAGATGTTACACATCATATGCGATTACTGTAAGGCTCGCTCGTTTTTTTTCACATTTCGCTTTAAGTACCTACTTCAAGCTATTATTGTACTACGCCTGGGCCTACCTAAAAGTAAAATATGTGGCTTTTGAAAATCGAATAAATATTATATCAATCTAAGGCCCTATATTAAAATCAGCCTATGTAACAAAGGACAATAGTGTTTGAAACAAGTCGGATACATATCTTAATTAGGCCCCACAAGTCGTTGATCGATTTAAACTCTTTTTTTTCTTCTCAGCCAAACATGTGTGGAGGTACGACGTAATTAGATGATCTGTTGACAGCGTATATATATTTTGAAACATCATTAAGCTTTATTCACATTTTTGAGCCATTCTGTGCTTTATATTGAATGAAAAAAAAAATTAAGGACATACAAGGTGGAAATGAGATTTCGCAGCGATGATCTAGAATATTATAGAAAATTATATTTTAAATAGACTAGATAATTACAGCAAGTTTCATGAAAATCAATTTTGTCCTTTTGGGGCATAGCACAAACATCAATAATAGACAGACAATTTTTTCATAGCCTAATTAGTAGAGCGTTGCTAAAAATGATAAACACCAATTTTCTCATTTGTGCTTCGGAAGGCACGTAAAGCCATCGTCCGCACTTCTACAAAATGTGGACAACACTGTTTAATATGGACAACAGGTATAACAATGTTACTGGTGTCTCACACACAAAGATATACATGTATTTATATTTATATATATTAAAAGTAACTCTAAAATTTTCTTACGGAATCCTGTACCGGGCCACACCGGAACAAGTAACCCAGTCCAGTGCTCCAGGAACCCCGAGTCTAACCTATCACCTTCAGGAGGCTGTTACCGCTTCCTCGAAGAGTCGAAGCCTATAGCGATGATGCGGATTTTTTGCCGTGAAAGATAAAAGCCGTGAAGATATGTGTGAATTTAGTAGTGTAGATATTGCCTTAATGAAGAAGTGCCATTGGTACGTAATGAATGAAAATAATTGCTTGTTAGTTGTGCTTTGTCGTCTTTGATGCGCTGATCGATTGGAGAGTTTTAAGTGGCCCTCTCACGCTCGTATTTACGTAACCGTTTCATACAATTATATATGTGGGTGTATATTGTTTTTAAATGTACATAATCAGAATACATAATAATAAGCCAGAATCCGTATAAATTCTGCAAACTGAGGCTAAAAATAGTACACTAAAATAGTGTATCTCGTTGTTGTATGATATAAGAAAAAATTAATAAGAACATATAGAATAGCCGTATAGAAAATCTACAGGGCTTAAGTAGGCCACACATTGGCTCGGCATCGCACCAAAAATTTCACATTCCGGCCGCCGGATGATCTTAGGCGGACCGTTCGTTACAAGAATTGGACGAGTCTGTGGTCGGATTTGGTGGACCGTACGGCTTTAGAGACTTTTCCATCTCATACCTCAACAGAACTGGCCACTCGTTAGGTATAACCTCACAAATACCATCGGCTAAAAGAGAGAGACTTGATCTTCCACTGGGTACCCTGGGACTGAAACACGGTTTCGGGAGCTGTAAGGCAAACCCTGAATAAAAATGTCAAAAGTTTAATTATTTTTACAAGAAGTATAAAACTCCTTGGCAGGTAAAGGCCTCCTCCATAGTTTGTCATTTGTACTTGTTAATCTGTGCTATAGGTATGATCATCAACAAATAGATTTATTATAGGTATTGATATATCGAATCTCTGCAAGTATTATTTTTAACAGATTCTTTACATTTTTCTATTGCTATCTCTATATTTTTGTGTTTATTTTGTATTTATCCATTATATGTTCACCTTTTGTTATATTGTTGTTTACCCAAATATAAGTATTATATTTGACACGTTGAAAGAATGAAGGATGAAAGATTGACTATAGAAAGATTTATATGGCTGAAGTGAATGAAAATGCCGGCAGAGGACGACCTATGTATATATAAAAAATATATTGATCGATGGAAATATTAAAAGTACACACAATCGCCGAGCATGTATGAAAGGTATGATGAATATAAAAGAAGCGAAAGAGGTATGTCAGGATCTGTAACTAATGGCATTCGATTGTTTCTGCCTACCCCTCTTGGGATGAAGGCGTGATGATAGATAGATAGATAGAAGTATTTTAATCTCTATATTATTCAAGGGGTGTATCTCTATAGTAAACTAGCTTCCCGCGCCCGGTTTCGGCGGTGGATATATTCTAACAAAATAAAATATAGCCTCAGGGATATCGTAGCTTTCTATTAGTGAAATATTTTTAGAATAAAATTTCATGAGTATATATGTATAATACGAAAAGCAATCAATGATCAGCTAAAGTGTGTTTGTCTTTCATTCACTTTAAAACGCAGCAACGGATCTATGTTTTTTTTGCCCATACCTACTATTCTAAATTTCCCATATAAAAGACATCAACGACTTACGACAGAGCCCTTTCATGATTTTCCTAATCCTATTTCAATCAAATTTTCAGTGTTTGTTTGTCCTTCTGTCACGGCGAAACAAAGCAACGGATCGACGTGTTTTTTTACACATAGTTCGAGTTTATTATTTTAATTTTATTAGTTTAATTGGTAAGACGTCTGGTATTAACTAGCCAGACCACGGATTCGTTCCCGGATCCCGGCCATGTACCAATGGGTAGTTTAATTAAAAACGTATGTACATAGGTAATCCGACAAACCATACTTAGAGATCTAAATATACTTCAAATGACCACTCGTTAGGTAATAGCCTCACAAATACCATTGGCTAAACGAGGAAGACTTGGACTTGGTAAAATATAATTTGACTTTAATTCTATGTGTTATCAATGCAAAATGACTAAATTAAATTAAATTTGACAATTTGGAGATTCCATACTTACTTAATTTAATGTTGTAATAATAATAGGATTAATGTTTAGGATTGACATATTAATTTTTATTTATTTATTTACAGGTATTTTTTGAGGTAGTTATTTAACATCTGATAAATTACCTATACTTACTTAATTTAATGATGTAATAATAATAGGATTAATGTTTAGGATTGACATATTCATTTTTATTTATTTATTTACAGGTATTTATTGAGGTAGTTATTTAACATCTGATAAATTACCTATGTATAACAATATAAGAATTTTTAGATCTTTTACTTACACTGTATTTTCTTTCGATCGTTGCTGTTCGTTTGCGGTAGATAAATACATAAATAAATAGCTAATTTCTCCAGAAAAAAAGGATCTGTCTCAAGAGCTGGGACGGCTGCCTTATCTGCGGAAAACACTAAACGGCACAAATATGAAAGCCTCATAAGAGATTACATGTTTGCGCCGTTTGCAGTTGAAACCTTTGGCCCATGGAGTCCATCAGCAAAAGACTTTATAAAAACTTTAACACCAAAATTAATTGTCGCTTCTGGTGACAAGAGGGCTGGCTCCTACTTAGCACAGAAAATAAGTATAGCAATCCAAAGAGGAAATGCAGCCAGCGTTCTTGGCACTATGCCATTAGGGCGAGACCTTTTCGACCTTTAATTAGATAAGTTCTTACATATTTTAGTTTGTTATTATTTTAAGTTTTTTTTTATAATTTGATTAGATTATGTATTTATTAAAAAAAAAAAACTTTTTGGAATATTAAAATTTGATAAAAATCGGCTAGTATGAAATAATGTTTTCAATAAAATACTTGTTTACATTCAGCACTCACTGCTGGTTACATTTGGTAGTAAATATGTTGGCCGTGAAGTATCCCGCAGGTTTTACCATCAACTAGATGCTCCTGTAGATATCGACTTTGCATACTTGTTTTATTACGAACTTGTTAGGCATTCCTGTCGTGCTTTAAATGTGTGGAAGGATTTTAGATTTATTAAATTATTTGGTGAAGATGTGGGTTAAAAATGACAGGTTTAATAGGTCTGATTAGTGAACTATTTTCTACATACCAATATGAAGTTTTGGATTCAAATCCGAAAAAAACTACGGTTAAATTTTCGAACAGACCCAAGGCTAGCTCTGTAATAGCTGTAGATATCTTTAGGCAGTTCATTAAATTTCATTCTGGGTGTATACGCAGAGTGTGCCAGATTTCTGAATCCTGAATCGCCTTCTTTACTACGTCTTTGCACTTGCGCAAAGGTTGTAGACTATTTGACATCACGCTATCTGCATAAAGAATTGAATTGTATTCCTAATACAACGGGTACGATGAGTAGCGGGCAATCAGGTACGGCACGACCAAAGAAATAATGCGCATAGAAATCTTCGCCATACTTCGGTATTCCGACAAAAACCGAATCACAAAACACAAAGCGCCTAAATATTGCACTTTGTCTGTTTGTGTATCAGGAAAGTGTATATGAAAAATTATGTTTTCATACATTATTAAGTACCAATTAATATACTTCAGAAAACCAGCTCTTATATAATATAAGGAGCAATCAATTCAGACGACATATGTTCAAGTTCTAATCTGAAATATTTCGTGCCGCCGTCAGGGCCTCGGGCTATATCCTCTCGTGGGAACTGACGGCCTTACACCTCCCACTATGACAACACTCTTAATACACCACTAAGTACAATATACACCCTATTTCCAAGTACTTAAGGCGGGAATAACACCCTTAATGTCACAATTGCGATTAAGGGGGTGGATTTACAATAGTCTGAAAGACTTTATTATGAGCTGAGAAAATTTTTGCTTGGCTAAAAATAAATTACGCAAGGTAAAGGGCAGGCATGAGATTTTTGCTTTATCGCATCGATCAGCAGTCAAACAATTTGTTCAGTAAGTCAGATTTTTTTTCTGAAGAGGGGTAATCTTACGTTCGCGGCAACTAACAATCAGTTGCGCAACGTCAATTCTGTCGCTTACGATAGCAACCGATTGCGAATTGGAAACACCTAACCTAACCCAGTTGTATTTTAGTTGCTCGCAAGATCATGCTATTGTCTAGTATGAATCTAAATGTCAATGTCATCAAAACTGTTTTAATATGTCACTTTTAAATTCCTTGAGACGCAAGCGTCGGTTGTGAGTTAGGTAATATCAATTTTCGTTTTGATAGTAATTATTGCTAGTTACGTGATAAGACTGCTGGAATCATTGATGCTAAAACTACTCATAACATTATTGGCTGAAATTTCTACTTCCACACACTTCCCTATTCCGCAAACAAACGACAACCTTTTTCCCTGAAGTGTTAGGGCAATTTTTAATACACCAAAGCCTTTGTAGAAACTAATCATAACCGTGAAAAGCGCAATCATTCGGCAGACAGACTGACTCAAACTTGTCTGCGTTAACTAGATAGATACTTATATGAAGATAGCAGGAAATTATGACCATTGTATGGCAGGCACAGAGCTATTCTTTCAAACCGTTTCAAGATGAATTGCAGTTGGATGTCAGACCTATCACAACCATTTATATTTACAGTCTAATTTGATCTCTATTACGAAAAGTATACGGTTGAAAATGGTAAAACATATGGTACTGAAGTGTAACATTAACTATGTACAATCCTCCTATTATTACGATGGCGGTGCCTGTGTACGAACGTCATACGATAAAGGGATAAATAAAAGGTACATTGGAGGACAGCGTCAAACGTAGTAACTCAATGGGCGCTCTTTTAGCTTTGTATTAAATAACTTTCCGCCCCCGGCTTCGCCCGTGGATATTTTCAAACAAAATAAAATATACCCTAATTCCTATTAGTGAAATAATTTTCAGAATCGGATCAATAGTTTCAGAGGTTACCCCCTACATCCTAACTCACCTTACCTCTTTATAATATTAGTAGGTATGTTATTCTGAAGAAAAGTTATTTCAGTATACTCAATTATTATATTACTAGCGACCAGCCCCGGCTTCAACCGTGAAATATTAATTCATGCTCACTCGATCCTATTAATGCAATTCACCGAATTAGGAACATTGATATTTACAAAGAATAATTCACTAAACAGGCTTATATGGCTAAAGTGAAGGAAATGCTGGCAGAGGACGACCTAGGTGTACTTTTATTGCACATATAAAAATGTATTGATCGATGGAAATATTAAAAGTAGGTACACACAATCGCCGAGCATGTATGAAAGGTATGATGAATATAAAAGAAGCGAAAGAGGTATGGCATTCGATTGCCCAAGAGGGGTCTTGGGCAGGTAATAAATTTGTCTATTTATTAGTGAAAAATGTATCAAAATCAGTCCAGTAGTTTTTGAGTCTATAAGGCACAATCGACTGACAGACATACCAATATCCATTTTTAACCGAACTTCAAAACAAAAGGAGGAGGTTCTCAATGCGTCAGAATCTTTTTATGTATGTTCCCCGATAACTTGAAGATGCCTGGACCGATTTAAAATTTTTTTTTTGTTTGAAAGGGTATACTTTTTTTTTAGTGAAAATTGGTTCAGTAGTTTTTTAGAACTTTTGAAAAAACTGACTTTATAAGTACATTTTTCTTAATATCTCGATGAAATATGTACCCATTTTGACGACTTATTTTTTTAAGGATATAGTAATTTTTCGACATTATATTACAGACATAATGACGAAAATCGGTTTAGTAGTTTTTCAGAAATTCAGTAATTTGTCGCTGTTTACGGCTGAAAATTATGTATCAGAGAAAAGCCTTAGCAACGGTTGCTATTGACACGAAGTTGTCAATTTTTGTATGGACGGTGGTCTAACGGCTAAAGGTATGGTATGGTATGGTGCAGCTCAGGATGCAATTGGTTCAAATCCCATCCACAGCAGTATTTTTTTTTCATTTTTTTTTATTTTCTTTATTATTTGTCTTTCAGGGCAGGCGATTTGGGTATTTTTTATAGTGACTTGTGCACACTTTTCAGTGCATAATCTTTGAAGTCGGTACACTTTTTTTAAAAGGCAATTATTATACCTATGCACCTATAGAGTCTCGCGCTTCATACCGGTAGAAAATATGTTTTTTTATTAAGATTTAAATTAATTAATACGTCGCAAGGTATCAAGGTATCAACGGAATCGGGTGTGACATTTAAATTTCACGGGCGAAGCCGGGCAGGGTACAATATAAAATAAGCAAACAAAGAAAATGCAAGTAATAATACCTATATATATATTTAAATATAGATCATGAAGGAATTGCACTTTGAGTTACAAGGGCGGTGTCCGTTGATGTCTTTTGTATGAAAATGCTGAAATGAATTGCGGTTCGTTGGTAAGCACGTAGCACATCACTTGAGAGTGGCTGGACCGATTTGTTTTTTTTAATGTTCGTAATAGTCCGAATCAGATTTTTATGAAAAGAAAATTTGACCAGAAAATTGGAAAATTCAAGAAAAAATGAATGAGCTTTTTTGTAGGAACTTAAGACCATAGGGAATGAAAATTTATAAAGTAATAGATAGGGTATATTTAATTGAAAACTGTACTTTAATTTTACACTATTACTTATAGGATTTATTTCTTGCGGCATGGCGTGATGTTCACATTTAACCAGATGTCTATATTAATTAATTTTAATTATTGTAGTACCTATACATAAACACATCTTCCAAAATTTGACAAGGACATATACCATATCCTGAAGTACTATAGTGTAGGTCTTGTACTTGAACCGAAGAAAAACAGGGCATAAATGAGGGCTAGTAGCATCATTATGCCTTTTATCCCAAGAGTTAGGCAGAGACAATCGAATGTTATTTAAATAAATACGAGTCTGACATACTCGGCAATTGTGTGAACTTTTAACAATTAATCACTTTTTTTTTTTTCTTCACGGGTTGCCTTACAGCTCCCGAAACCGTGTTACGGTTCCAGCGTACCCAGCGGAAGACCAAGTCTCCCTCGTTTAGCCGATGGTATTTGTGAGGCTACTCGTTAGGTATAGCCTCACAAATACTATCGGCTAAACGACTTGGTTTTCCGCTGAGTACCCTGGAACCGCAACACGGTTTTGGAAGCTGTAAGGCAATCCTTGAAGAAAGAAAATATATATAATATATAAAAAATATTGTATATATATATATCTCTAAAATTTTATTTAGGTACTCTTCCTAAGAAATACTGAATGAGACCGTTAGTCTTAGAAAAAAACAATCCATTCTGAATTGGCAACCAATAATAAGTTTTGCCACCCATAATAGAACCCCCGGTGGTAAACGCGACCGACAACGTTACGGTGGTCTTGTGGACATCAACATGTTGTATTTAATTTACAATATTAGCACATTTTTAGGGTTGTCACGCACTGTCTAAATATATAAAACCATCGCTGACTGACTGACAATCAACGCACAGCCTGAATGAATGATTGAATGAAAATTTTAAGGTATGTTCCTTAGGGAGTGTAGACATATTCAACCCCTAAGGGGGTGAAATGGGAAGTAAACGATGTCTATACAAATTCCTAATACAACGCGTACATGCACGCGAAGTCGCGGGCAACTGCTAGTCTTCAATAAAATTTATTTCTATAAACTTTTTAAAATGGTAAAAGCATAGGCCAGGGATGGCGAACCTATACGTACCAACGTGCCATTTTTTTTAAAGAAATGTTTATTGAGGTCATAGACGTGCCATAAATTAATTTTCACTTTGTGATTATTAAAAAATAATAATAATAAATACTAAGTAAACTCTTTATTTATCTACTACAAAAAATAGGAACATTTTGCAATGTTTCAATTATACGCGTAATTTAAATTAAAGTAAAATTAGTGTGACTTCTGTTGTTGTGATCTGCAGTGACGTGCCCAAAATATTGTGTCGCGTGCCATTACCGGCACGCGTGCCATTGGTTCGCCATCCCTGGCATAGGCCGTTCGAAACACAAATATTATGCCAAATATCGGCTAAATCAATAGAACATTTGTACGGTTTTGGAAGCCGTAAGGGATTCGTGAGAGTGAAAAAAAAAGTAGAGCCATGTAAATTTCCAATTTTCCATAAATATTTAGTCCGGCCGCACACCGACGACACACGCCACATGCACGACACAAATTGCCCAGAATGCTACAAACAAATGTTGCGCCATCGCGCCAATGATATGATAATGGGCTATAAATGTGGCGTGTGTCTTCGGTGTGCGGCCGGACTTATACTACCTATTCGCCCCAACTTCGCTCGTGGATTTTTTTTAATTGTGACACAATAATTTATGAGATGCGAATTTTGGTTGTCACTCTCCTACCCTACAGCTATATTTATGCAAATATCACTTCGATCCGTTGGTCCGTTTTGACGTGAAACAAGAAAAAACAATCAAACACACATTCGCAATTAATATCTTAATAATAATATTTTTTTTTTGGGATTCCACATCCGGTCATGGCGCCGAACGCACGCGTTTTCGTCATGGCGTGATGTGGAATCCGGTTTAATCCCGGCCGCGCATATTTAGATGGAGCCTCTAAGTGTTGTTATAGGTCTCCATAGTTAATACCAGACGTCTTAACCAATCGTCCACCAACATTATAATATGAGTGACAACCCTGAGAGTGTCACAAACTGCCAACGATGAGCAATATTAGTTGTTTTCACTGCAAGGAATCGCCATAAAATCACCCTATCGGTTTCGTTTACACTCTTTACTGTTCTTGGAAAGGATAACAATTGAGATTTGTACGACAAATGCGGAGTAGATTTTCTTATACACCGCAACAACACGCCATCACGGCATTTATAACTTGTGGCAGGGGCAGATATACTGATAACCATGTCGACATTTGGCGAGGTGCCAGTTAACAGTGCATGGCTGCAATCATATACTTCTTAAATAAAAGTAGTCGATTAAACTTATAAATATTTGATGACATTTGGAAATTGTAAATTAAAAATAGTTTTAAAACAAAATTATTGTAAAAATAATTAATAAAATCTTAATATACCTCAACAGAACTGGCCACTCGTTGTATGTATAGCCTCACAAATGCCATCGGCTAATCGAGGGAGACTTGGTCTTCTGCTAAGTAACCTGGAAACGTAACATGGTTTCGGGAGCTGTAAGGCAACCCGTGAAGATATAAAAATAACTTTTCAAAATTTTATATCAGATACCGCAACAAGATTTTTTCCGAAGGAATGAAATATTTCCCGGGTTAAATTCCCATAGCCTATCTTTGTAATCTGGCCCTCTATCTATCTCTATGCAAATAAATCTACAAACGCACACTTACACATTAAAATATTAGTATATATACGTAATCAATATAAAATTGAAGTGACTAAAATGAAGAAAAGTAGTTAACGCTGGTTTGGACACGTTGAAAGAATGAAGGATGAAAGATTTTAAGATTTATTCAAAAGGTTTATATAGGTACCTAGCTGAAGTGAAAGGAAATGCTGGCAGAGGACGACCTAGGTGTACTTTTATTGAACATATAAAAAAAAATTGTTCAATGGAAATATTAAAAGTACACACAATCGCCGAGCATGTATGAAAGGTATGATAAATTTAAAAGAAGCGAGGTATGTCAGGATCGTAACAAATGGTATTCGATTGTCTTTGCTTACCCCTCTCGGGATAAAAGGCGATAATGATAGATAGATCAATATACATTTTAAACGAGAGGAGTCAAAGGGAAATACTTGTTAACTTTACAATATAAAGACAGAATTGAAACACATGAAAAGGTGTTAAGTTTGTAGGCGCGCTCAGATTTCAGAGTGAAGATCTTAGAGATAAGGTATTTAAGTGACCACTAAAGTATCTTTTACGTCTTAATGTTTGAGTCTGATTCAGCGAGCGATATGATTACTTGCGCAATTATAAGCGAAATATTACTGCACTTTCAATGGAAATGAAACAAGTATAATCATATATGCACGCATGGTTTTGCAGTAGGAAATATTTACGAAAAAAATCAGATAAGTATTCGATACCCGTATACCCGTGAAGAAAAAAAAAAAAAAAAAAAAAAAAAAAAAAAAAAAAAAAAAAAAAAGTATTCGATTTAACGAATTTTAAGAAATTTATTTGAAGTAAAAACAGATTTAAACTTTTCATCAAACGTCGTTTCAGAGACAAACAATTCGCGGAAATACAGATAAAAAAATCTAATGTTTCATGCAACAAACATAATGGTACCAAAATTTCTTATTGTCAAGAAATTTCTTCACGTGTTCATCACACAATTTCCCATTTCGGCCGCGGGATGATCTAGGCGAACGGTTTGTTACAAGAATTAAAGAAACCTTTACAGCTCCCGAAATCGTGTTACGGTTGGGTACCCAGTGGAAGACCAAGTCTCCCGTGTTTAGTCGATGGTATTTGTGAGGCTATATCTAACGAGTGGCTACTTCTGTTGAGGTATATTTAGATGGAAAAGCCTCTTAAGTTTTTAATTAAAAAACCCAATAATACATGACCGGGTTCCACCGACCGACCGACGCACCCAATATGATTTCTCAACACCAGATATAAAATTGTAGGACAGTAAAAGATTTTGTGGTAATATGGACCCTTTGACCGATGGAAATTTGAATTAAAATAAAAAAGACAAGTCCATACATGTTGAGAACACAAAAAAGGTAATATTTAGCGACCTTGGACAGCTTCCAATGTTATGACTTATTTGTCTCGAACACTCTAGATTTATCGAGGCCCGAGGGACATATTCGGGGAAATCTGCATAAAATATTCATTAGATAACTTGTAAATTGATTTTTTGACTTCACGGGAGCGGTTTGATTTGCAATATGAACATCTGGCTATGAAAACATCTAGAATTCAGACAAGCTAGGTCATTAATTGAATATTGGTTCCGTAGGTTTTAAAAGTTTCGCTCAGTTTTCAAGACAGTATCAAATTTCAAGTACCTACCTAAGTTCAATTTTCAACCTACTTTAATTTTAGTAAAGATACCAGTGGAATTTGAAATTATACTAATACGCATTACCAAAATCTATTTGGACTAAAGTCATGACTTAAGTAGACTATTTTCTATTCATAAGTGCAAGACGACACGTTGAAAGAACGAAGGATGAAAGATTGACAAAAAAGGTTTATAATATGGCAGATGTTAAAAGAAATTCTGGCAGAGGACGATTTAGGTGTACTTTTATTGATGGAAGGCAATATTTAAAGTACATACTGACAATCGCCGAGCATGTATGAACTAGGTATGATAATTATAAAAGAAGCGAAAGAGGTATATCAGGATCGTAGCAAATGGCATTCGATTCTCTCTACCCCTCTTAGGATAAAAGACGTGATGATAGATACTAGATAAAAATTAACTTTAAAAAAAAAAGTGTACCGACTTCAAAAATTTGCACTGAAAAGTAAGAAATAATAAATATTTCGTCGTAGAATTTGAAGACGGTTAG
The DNA here is from genome assembly GCA_963924495.1 of Nemapogon koenigi. Taxonomy (NCBI): domain Eukaryota; kingdom Metazoa; phylum Arthropoda; class Insecta; order Lepidoptera; family Tineidae; genus Nemapogon; species Nemapogon koenigi. The sequence continues at coordinate 8,437,367 of OZ004641.1, forward strand.
TGCCAAATTAGGATACAAAATTAAGTAAACATCTAAGAATATAAATATCTGTTCAATATTATATATGTTTGTACTGATGATCGTAGGTTCCTAATGTATTGGCACCAACCGTCTTCAAATTCTACGACGATTTATTATTTCTTACTTTTCAGTGAAAATTTTTGAAGTCGGTACACTTTTTTTTAAGTTAATTTTATTTTTCCCTTTTAAGTGATTTTGCTGCCTTGAGAGAAAAATAATCACGCAAATAAAAAAAAATATAGAAAAATTTAAAAAAATACTGCTTTGGATAGGATTTGAACCTAGTGCATCCTACGCTGCACCCCATACATTTAGCCGTTAGACCACCGTCCATACAAAAATTGACAACTTCGTGTCAATAGCAACCGTTGCTAAGGCTTTTCTCTGATACATAATTTTCAGCAGTAAACAGAGACAAATTACTGAATTTCTGAAAAACTACTAAACCGATTTTCGTCATATGTCTGTGAGATAATGTCGAGAAATTATTATATCCTTAAAAAAATAATTCGTCAAAATCGGTACATATTTCATCGAGATACTGATAATTGACTTAAAAAGTCAGTTTTTTCAAAATTACTGAAAAACTAATGAACCAATTTTTATGAGATAAAAATGGGAACAATCCGGAAGAATTATCTGTCGATTAAAAAATATATCATCAAAATCGGTTCATAAACGACGAAGTTATCCGCGAACACACATAAAAAAATAATAATATATACGGTCGAATTGAGTAACGTCTTTTTTTTAAAGTCGTTAAAAAAGAGATTTTTCTGGAATAGTTTGGGCTGCTTTAGGTAGGTATACCTACTGGAAAATTCTGTCATTCCTCGCATTCCTATAACTAATTGCCAAATTAGAATTTGTGTTGATTCTTATATAAATCAGCGTATATTTTCTTCAGCAATTCAAACAATCTTTATTCGACAGAAGAATAAGAAGAAATTTTCCTTGATGTAGGATTCCAAATTGCATGTGTCCTCGGTCAAGTACAGTGAACTTTTTTGGTCAAACCTAAAGTAGTAAAATACCAGATTTTCTGAACTAAAAATAAGCGTTCACCCATATGAAGTAGCAGGTAAAACAAAAGATATGTCATAAAATGTCTGTCGTCGAAGTATCCTGGCAGCATATCATAAATTATCATCTCGTTCGTTATTATTTGCATTTTTATTTCCCGCATACGGAATGGATAAAGATTGTAATTTTATCGACGGTCTGCAAAATTGAATTATTCATTCAATGTAAAATTTCGGCGTGAGGTCTTTTTTGTCACCTTTGTTTTTTGTAAGAATTAATATGGACCGACGCGGTACTTTGGGACGGCTGTCCGCAAAAATCTTTATGTGTTTTTATTACTATAAGTGTTTAATGATATACTATAAAGGTGATATATTGCAGGGCAGTTATTTGGTCATGATTCTAATTAAATTAAATTGTATAAGTATTGTTAACAATTGCCAAATTTATTAATAACTTCATTATAATTACTTGACGCCATCTTCTTCAAGAAATGGTGAGATATTTTTTAAAACTCTAACCCTAAAAATCGGAATCGAACCTTGATCTTAGGAGAAGTAAAAACGTTCATTTTTCTTAACTAACTTAAATAAAAATAATATAGAAACAACATTCAAATGAAGTGAAAGAATATGCTGGCAGAGGATGACCTAGGTGTACTTTTATTGAACATATAAAAAATGTAGGTATTGATCAATGGAAATATTAAAAGTTTACACACAATCGCCGAGTAGGTATGTATGAAAGGTATGATGAATATAAAAGAAGCGAAAGAGGTATGTCAGGATCGTATATGGGATAAAAGGCGTGATGATAGATAGATAGATATAATATGAATATAAAGCAGGTGAAAAAGGTATTTTAGAATAAAAGAGAATTCGATTGTCTCGTACCTACCACTCCTGGGATAAAAGGCGTGATGGTAGCTAGAATAAACGTTCCAAATAAAAATGTTTAAGTGAAAAAATACAAAATGATATTGATTTAAAGCGGTTACCGAAATTCTCTTGCGGAATGCAGTTGCAAGACAATCGGTGGCTGATTAAAGATTACTAATATTCATCATTCGAATTAATACTAAGAATTCCTAAAAGTTGCTTACAATAATGTCCTTTTGGATTATTTATTTGTGGCAAAATATTCGTGAATAATTGCCACCAGTATTAGATTCGGCAGTCTTATCACGGAATTAGCAACTATTCGGTGGTCGAGTGGGAAAGACGTCGGCTCACAACTGAGAAGTCATGAATTCGATCCCCACATCCGACCATGTACCAGTGGGTTTTTATAATAAAAAATCTTTTACATTATCCGACAAACCGTACAAAGAGGCTTTTCCATCTACATACCTCAACAGAGCTGGCCACTCGTTAGGTTAGCCTCAAAAATTCATTGGCCAAATGAGGAAGACTTTGTCTTCCGCTGGGTACCCTGGGTACAATCGATGATTTGCCAATGTCAAGGATTATAGCCGTTAAAGTATCAATAAAAAAAAAAAAAAAAAAAAAAAAAAAGTATCAATATCAAGTATTAATCGGTATTTAAGATGATCCCGCCGACTGTGATATGTCCTATTAATCACAGACTAATCACAATTATCACAGCGCAGGCGGGATTAAACCGGATTCCCCATCATGTCAAGTAGAATATTAAAAAATGTTTTTTATAATATTAACACTTTGATACATACCTAATAGAAATGTCATATATCTACTTGCGAGCAACTACATTACAACTGGGTTATATAATTGTTTGCAATTTGCGATCGGTTGTTAGTTGCAAATACTTTTTTTTCTTCACGGGTTGCCTAACAGTTCGCGAAACCGTGTTACGGTCCCAGAGTAGCCAGCGGAAGACAAAATCTCCCTCTTTTAGCCGATGGTATTTGTGAGGCTATACCTAACAAGTGGCCAGTTCTGTTGAGGTATATACATAGAGTACTAAGCCTATGGAGGGGCCATAGACGGGCTTCCCCTTTCGCCAATTTTTCCCCCTTTGACCAGTTAAACTGACCAGTAATAAGTAACCTTAGATTTTGTTGGTATCGTTTAGTGTCGCAAGACAGAGCTCTAGGAAAATAGTTAATTGTGATGTTTTAAATGGGAAAGGCGATCTAGGACGTCAAACTTGCTGAAACATAGTGTTTCCAATCATTAATTATAATTATTATGTTTGTATTTTAACATAATCATCATATAACGTAAAATCCGTTGCGACAATAAAACGACAGAAAAATACAGTGGTACAGGGGCTAGTACTAGACGTTTACCTCCCCTCCCGCCAAAATTGGCAGAAAAAATTGTTCGGTGATTTAGCTCTTCTCGTCTCCAGTCTTAAATACTCAAAGGGTATATATGATGGAAAAGCCTCTAAGTGTGGTTTGTTAGATTATGTACATAAGTTTTTAATTATAAAAAACCCAATGGTACATGGCCGAGTTCATGGTCTGCCTAGTTAATACCAGACGTCTTAACCACTGGGCCACCGATATTTAGTAACATTAAAGACATACTTATGTAGATTATAAATTTATTCACAACCGTTAGTCTCTGATTAATTCTAATAAAGCGTAGGCCCTCTTTAGCTTGTCCCTACTTAGACGTAGCTTTAACTACGCTGAAAGGTTATTAGATAAAATCTTTGAACTGGCTTCTAACTAGTTATCTAGGGTTGTCAATTGATTTGATGTTGATTTTAACTAAAAAAACCTGTCATAACTTCACAAATATTCGTAGGCGTTGGTTGCAAATATTGAAGAAGACAGGTGCCTAATGTAAATTATTAATTGAAGGAAAGGTATGAAAAGAAGTGAAAGAGGTATGCCAGGATCTTAGCAATTACCTTTCTTTTGTCTCTGCCTACCTCTCTTGGGATAAAAGGCGTCAAGATAGATAGATATTTCTGAACCATTAAATGATGTATTAATTCGCTTTGCCTTTCAAAACACTATAATTAAATTAAAAATAAAGCAATTATTATTTTTCCTGTTCATTAAGGGGATCAAAATTTGCATAGAAGTTTTAGAAATTAAATCAAAGTTTCAAATAAAATTAAATAGAATTTGACAATTTCATCTAACATTTTACCACATTTGCAGTAACACCATTCTCTCTTTCTCAAATACCAACCTTTTCCTCGTCAAATTGTTACAATTTATAAATATCTCTCCTCTTTTTAAAAATTGAGACACAGGGAGTAAAATGTCACATAATTCTGAAAATGGTTTGTCCTTTGGAAGCCCAGGATTGTATAAATCTCTTAATATCTTGTGTACCTAGGTATCCAATAAAATAAAAAGTGTTGTTCAAATGAAAAAGTTTATTAAATATATATCCCCTCGCTCGACTGATCATCTCTTGGGCTGGCTCCTTCCTCGCTCAACGAATCAGCATCGCGATTCAGCGGGGAAATTCAGCCAGCATTCTTGCCAGTAGCAAGTAGCAGTAATGTTTAGATTAGATTTGAGGTTTTTATATTGTTATGTGAATCAAATAAATATAGGTATTATACCAATAAAAAAATATCCAATCCAACAAAAGTCAATAAATATGCAGACTTTCATTTAATGTATTATTCTTTAAAAAAAATCTTATATACTATAGTATATTAATTCTTCTATTTGTGCTTCCCTTACTTACTATTAGTCCCTATCCCTACAAATTTATGCCACATAACGAGAGTTAAGATATCTCACACCAAAAATAGCTTAAACCTATTTTCCATTTATGTAGGCGAGTGTACCTCCCTTCTAAATCTCATGAAAGTTCTCACAGCGCGTCATGAGAATGCTCTTTACAATCGATATTAAAAAAAAAAAACACCTTCGATGTCTCTGTTGTCAACGTACACAATTCTTTCCCAGATCTCTTACAAAAACAACCTAAATTGAATTCAAAAGCTATGCTCTTAAGGTTTATTTTACATTGGTTATGTAAAGGAATTCATCTCTCCTTTTCGGTACGAATTGCGTCACCGACCAAAAAGACAAAGCACGGAGCGGCTCAGTATTGTGGGGTTAATGATGATACAAAACATTATTTTTAGACGTTCGATACTAGCCAAGTTCTTTATATGGACTACAGACGATCTTAGAAGAGATACGGCGAGCTTTTATGGGGCCGGTAGCGAAGATTTCTTGTTAACATTCTGAATCTTAACTCGTTTATTCGATCAATTGCTGTTAAGACATGGTATAATTCAGCATAGATATATTTGCATCTGATATCTAATGGAATGTTTGTACTTTTGTAAATAATAGGTAGTTCCTGTTTAAGAAGTGATGGCTAGTCTCATTGAGTGCATGTCATCGGTAATAACTCGCCAAATGTGGACACAGTTACTTGTGTGTGTCACTTGTTACTCAGCAAGGTATAAAATGTTGAGATCTGTGCATTGATAAGTTTACAAAAGTTTACAAATCTATCATCACGTCTTTTATCCCAAGACAGAGATAATCGAATGCCATTTGTTACGATCCTGACATACTTCTTTCGCTTCTTTTATTTTTTTATATGTTAAATAAAAGTAGGTACACCTAAGTCGTCCTCTGCCAGCATTTCCTTTCACTTCAGCCATATAACTAAACTCTGTTTGCTTTTATCCTTCATTCTCCATGTGGAATCCAGGCTTGTTCTGCTATTAATAGGTAACATCATTAAATGTGGATGGACGTTGTTACCAGAGAACTTGACTAACTAACATTATCTTACCATAATATATCTATTTCAATTTCAATACGTTTAACTGCGACGTATAATATCTTGCCCTCATTTTCCTGGGGCAATAGAAAACCTTGAATTGAATCTATTTTTTTATAATTTAATCCATTATCTACCCCTATCAAATGATCAATTTAGACGTAGGTAAATCAGAATCGAATTCCTAAAGCGCACAATAACACAATAATCAGCGCCTTAAGGTACCGAAGATCAAAAAAAGAAAACGAAAACACAATTACGAATTTAAATATCGTATCCTCATCTCCTTCGACAGGTTCGAAAATTAGAAAATTAGCAACGCATTTCAAACCAGTGTGGTCTGCATTTTACTACTTTGACAATGGAGTCACGATTTACTATTCGAGTACTTCCAAAAGCATAATGTTTTCTAACTTTTAAACAAACAGCGGTCCTGCTTTGTTCATTATAAATGACAATAACTCACACTTGCTTCCCATGGACACTTAAATTTTCTTAAGAGTCGGGTTTTTGATAACCACGTGCTATTATGTGGCTAAATTACGAATGCCCTTTCTGACATTATATTTTAATGATTTTATAATCATATTATAAAGCATAGTAATAATAAATCAGTTATTAAAAATGCCCACTTATTGTATTTACTGAATGAATGACTGTAAATGGAAATGGAAAAGATAAAGCCCCAAAATAAATATTTAACATGTTCAATATTTTCATATTAAAAATATATTTAAAAAAAACAAATATTTTCAACATATTTCATGTACCTATTTAAATTAAGATCTAAGCTAAGCTTAAATACGTACAAAACGCCGTTCTGTAGGATGATTTTTAATGTTTGTAATTATTTTCTTGATTATTATAATTACTCTATGCAAAAATGTAGACTCTAAGACAAACAATGCAGTATCTGAAAATAAGAGACGTTACCAGCTCATTTTCTTAGTCGTTGTGCTCTTGACAAAGCAGTCGTGGTCAATGTATTGACTCGCCATGGTTAAGTTATTGGGAAGAATAGTGCAGTGGTTTCCCCTTGCCTTCTGAACCAGACATATTTAGGTCTTCAGGCTCGCTGTAGCCTCTTCCAGCCAATTTTCTAGCTAGGTGTGGTTATACCGCCATTGCTCGGTCGCCAGAGCGTCTCGTTTAATGTCTAGCAGAAGGTACCAAGCGTGCAACTATACACCATATAAAATCCGGCCCTTAAATAGAGCGGTCCTGCTTTGTCCATTATATCTCACTTGCTTCCCGTAGACTCAAATTTCGCAGACAATAACTCTTCGTAATTTGTTTTGATGTTTTCAACCATTGTCTCCCCAACATCTCTTGTTAGTTAGATTACCTCTTTACAACCGTGACTTTTCTAACTTTTGTCATTCATTGTATTCTTTATTCTAGTTTTATGGAATTACATGGAGCTAAGTTGACGCGTGTCGTTGATGTGTTGAGGACCGTTATGGCGGCGATCCTATAGTATACAGACAATTGAGAAGTCATAAATATACTCGCTGATAGAGCTTGGAATTGTTGGAATTGTTTCTAGTGGCTGTGAGATCGATAACAGAGGTTAAACAGTGTAAATTCTACAAAGTTAGACTAAGGATGGGTGACTATTTAGGTAGGCCAAAAAATAATCTGCAACTACATATCTATAAACCGTCTAGACTAGAGTGAAATGGGAAATCGAAATACGATTCAAAATTTATATTTATTATTAAAAAAACCTACTTTTCAAGTAAAAAAGCCGTAATGGTACCTTATACTATGTACCTACCTTGTATAATATTTTGGAAAAAAGCTTAAAGAAATTAAAATCAATATATTTTGAAATTTATATTGTTTGATAAATTGCTGCAATATAAATTTGAATACAAAGCCACTAAAGCTGTCCTTTTGGTATTCACAGAAATTCCCAAAATTCTTTGTTAAATTTTTAATCTTAAATCCAAAAAGATAAGTTTTACCTATATTTAACAATGCTTTATTATTAAACAAAATTATTGTATTTAATCTATTACTTTCTATTGAGGTTTTGACTTTTGAGTAATTATTACTTTAATACTATAAACGGGTTTATTCTAGTAACTCTGTGATCGTTAACAGCTGTTAAGCGGCGTAAGTAGCTTTTCGATTACATAAACCTGAACAGAACTTTGGATTGGAGAAATTTGGATAGGATACTCTGGGAGCCAGTGAAATGTTTATCGGGAGCCGTAAGATACCCGCTATTGTAATACACAACAATGTTGTAAAATAATAAAAAATTGAGGTCACACGATTTCTTCTACCCACATACAGAAAAATCGTGATGAAACCATAGTTAGTAGTAAATAAGTAGCGCCTACGCGTAAATCGGTAGCCGCGAGCGTAGAGTCACCTGCAATGAAATCTGGCCCAATTTAGCATTGAATTTATAATCGATAAGACACATTTTCGTCTTCAACAAGCATTATCTTATTCTATCCTTTAATTATTAACAGAAATAAAGACTAAAATGAAGAAAAGTAGTTTACGCTGGTTTGGACATGTTGAAAGAATGAAGGATGAAAGATTGAATAAAAAGGTTTATATGGCTGAAGTGAAAGGAAATGCAGGCAGAGGACGACCTAGGTGTATTTTTATTGAACATATAAAAAAATGGTGATGAATAAGTATAAAAGAAGCGAAAGAGGTATATCAGGATCGTAACAAATCGCATTCGATTGTCTCTGCATTTCCCTTTTGGGATAGATATTTTAATATATCCTTTAATTATAATTATGTTGTATTTTTCAATTACAAAAAAAATACTTAGCAATATAAAATATAAATATAAAAACAATATAAATATAAAAAATAAAAAAAAAAAAAAATATAAAAGAAGCAAAAGAGATATGTCAGGATCGTAACAAATGGCATTCGATTGTCTCTGCCTACCCCTCTTGGGATGAAAGGCGTGATGATAGATAGATAGAATAGATAGATACTTAGCAATTTGACATAGTTTAACGATCATTTAAACATAATCATGAGGTTCCAAATTCTGAACGAAAAGTTATGCACCAGGCAATTTAATCCAGAACTGTCTACTTGTTGGTTAAACCTGTAGTCATATATGTACAAGGTTAATATTTCCCTGCAAGTGGGTGTATATAAACGACCGACTGAGCGAGTATTTACGACAATATTATTTATTTATGCAGAGTACCCAGAGGCTCTAATGCGCGGAAGGCGTAACTCGGTAGCGCCTCCCCGCTCCGCGACCACAAATTTATCGAAGAAAAAAACTTGAATGCTACTGCACTCCGCATCGCCCACAGAACTAGATAGGTTTTTCCGTTGCGCAAGACAGAGACAAACAATGCGAGACACGACCGGTGTTGAGGCTTTGAACCGCGGGTTACACATGTGGAAGAGAGATGTGTGTATTTGTGTCAGTTTGTCTGTTTGATGATGGTATCTCGGGGTGAGGTGCGCGGGGTTTAAGCTCGTTCGGAAGCGGTGGCAGAGGCAGTGGCTCCTATCGACTCCCGAGTTATTCTTCGTCGGCCCACCGGCGCTCGAACTGCGTACAAGAGTTTTTCATCACCACTACTCGTCAGAACCGCGTCGACACGTGAAGTCGCCACTAATAAATTACAGTTTTTTACCGCTCAAGTACAGTCTAAGTCGCGCCGCTCTATCACTTATACGTAAATAAACATTAATCAATCGTCAACGATCGCAGTTAGCGCCTGACCAGTGAGTACCTTCATGTCTCATCTTTCATATTGCTAAACAATGATCTCTTAATTGTTCCTTAAGCTAAATTGTAATATTTTAGATTTAACTATTCATATCTAACTTCCAGATATCATTTAACTAAAACAATTAAGAGAACATTTACTAATAAGTATTTTTAAGTAAGTGTTTTTTTTTCCAATCCGTGAAGTTTCTCAAAATAGGTCATCTATAGGATATTTATTTTCAGAAGAAAGTTGTAATTGTAACCCAATTGGATTATAATTGTAATTCAGTAGTATATGCTCAAGCCAATAATTTTAAATATAATGTGTTTCAGCCTTATACAAAATATAATTCATGACAGCCGATTATTTTATTCAAATTCAAGAATTTAAATAATCGAGAACTTTATAATGTAAATAGACCTTAGCGCCTGGTCGCGGCGCTATCCACACAAAAACCAATTCAAAGTATTATCGATATAATGACCATATTTTTTTAAATCATAATGACCATACGCACCCGAGTTTGACACAGAATTAAGGGACTATAGAGTGACCATTTTAACACGATTTATGGTTTATTTAACAATAAAAGAAGAATAGTTTGAAAAAAAAAAGGCTTTTAAAGTTGAAATATTTGGGTGGAATCCCTTTTTTGTGATATTCGAAAGTTTTGTATTATTTCGCGTCATTAGTCGCGTTTCTGATTTTGTCTAGTTCCCATGCATGAGTGAAACATCTGTCGTGAGTGACTCGTGATGGGACTAAAATTATTTAATATTTAATACATTTAACTTTAAGATTTGTAAGAAAATGGTTTTAGTACAAAAATTACCTGTACTTTTAAGGTACCATTGGGTATCCTGGGACTAATAACACGATATGGCAACCCGCGAAAATAAAAAAATCTTGGATTCGATTCGTGAAGGGTGCATATATTTTTGTAATAAAATCTTGAAAAAAATCAGGGCATAACGCATCTTAAAGTTAACTAGGTAGATACATACATTACCTACTAATGTAAAAAGTTAATTCTTATTAAAGTATCGGTATAAGCAGGTAGTTAAATGAAAACCATATATCTCAAGGTAGTAAAAAGAAGAAAAAACTAAAATAGCAAGTACTGCACGGATCAATGTAATAAATTACAATTGTGCCGAAACAATGCAGTTTATAATTAAAGCTCATAATCCGACCTCTGTAATTATAAATAATTGTTGTAACAAAAAAGTACTTTACAATAAGCGTGCAGGTAGTGACTGACTAATAAAGTAGGCGATCAGGTTTTTTCTTTTACACGGATGCAGATTTTCTTGAATGTTTTTTGCAAATATCGGATTAAAAGATTAAGTGGTATATTATACCTATATATTATAACAAAAAGTAGTAATTATTAAGTTAATGTTAATGAAAGGTTTAAAGTTTAAACTAAAAAATTTGGTTGAGTATTAAGAGGACTAAAAAATCGTGTATGGATGGATACCTAATGTAATAATGGTTGGTTTAATACAAATCATCGATTTTTTTTGTCATACAAAATTTCCTACTTTCTCGCATATTTAAATTAATAAAAATGTATAAGATAACACTGCTCTTCCAACCAAATATTCAAAGTAAATGTAAATTAAAAAAATATGTCATTTGAATTGAAATTAAAAATAAATAAAGTTACTTCTACCTACATACAATGAGATAAATGTCCGTGACAAACAGACACACACAAAGTAAATATCACTTAATATTATGAACTATATATATGTACTTTAATAATGATATAGGTAGATTACATTATCTTCTGGACACAGGATTAATTCCATCGTGCGTAAACATCGTAAACAGCCCGAAGGCTTGACCAAATTACATCCGTAATTACTTTCGAAGAGGGTTTTGTAGTCAGAGAGCTGAATGCCAATTATTATGTAGGTACTAGCTGTGCCTTGAGGTTGCACCCGCGTTAATGGTTACTGCTCTGCACCTTTAGATCGTATAGTCCACAAGAATTTGGCTATCAAATGCAAAAATATTTTTTCAAATTCGACTGGTAGTTCCAGAGATTAGCGCGTTCAAACAAACAAATTTTCAGCTTTGTTATTAGTATAGATATATTTTAATTAATGAATGATGAATACATTATTGAATCGTTGTCCGAGTTATTTACAAATTTATAATTGTATGAAACCTACCTATCATGTATGAAAAAGTATTTAGACATTGCGGCATTGGACATCAACTGTTAAGATACCATAAAACGGCTTGCGATGACTGTGTTATCGTTCTGCAGCGGAATATATAAATATTTTTAAATTTATACTAATATTATAAACAGGTAAAGTTTGTAAGTTTGGATGTAACCGGTAATCTCTCAAACTACTAAACCGATTCTAAAAATTATTTCACTAATAGAAAGCTACGATATCCATAGGATAGACATGGATATATTTTATTTTGTTCGAATATGTCACGGGTGGAGCCGGGGGCGGGAAGCTAGTACCTACCTACATTTATAATTGGTAACTTTCGTACTCATAAAAATAAGTAGCAAACTCCTGGACTATAATGCGTAACGCGGTGGCAGGCAGCGGCGCCCACTTACGTGCCAATTGTTGCTCGTATAAGGTGTTTCACATTATCTACCTGCGAGATGGAATTCCATATATTTGGATTAAATAGTTAGGTATAATATGAATTTTTAATTTCTTTTGGTCAATCAAATTAGACTTAAGTAATATTAAAAACACAAAAGTGTATTTGTTGGTTTGTCCTTATTTCATATCAAAATAGAGCAATGGATCGACTTGATTTTTTTACATAGATAATGGAGGACTGGAGACGGACATGGGCTACATTTTATTTCGGAAATCCTTTTGTTACATTTAAAAATGTCACCGGGTGAAGCCGGGGCAGAAAGCTAGTTTAATATATATATATGAATCGGATATATTGCCTCAATAGACAACCACAGAATCACAGTATGTATGGTCTTGTTTGTTTTTGCAAAATAAATCTTTTCGATTTCCGTTAGCCCCCATGCTACGCAATGTTCAGCGACAAACCATTATGGTGGTCTTTATACTGAGTGACATTTTAGCACAGGTAGATTTGGTTTCATTTTGAAACCGATCGCTCATGAACTGAGTGGTCCGGGCTAATCGCTACGGGACGCCACAGAACTTTCTTTAAAGTTCGCCGAACCTTCTCTCACTTCGAACAAAAACGTATTTGTCACACGGGCGACTCTGCGGCGCGTATTAACACATCGACTTATGTTTACGAGCCACGGGGTGGAATAATTTCTGAAGACAATGATTATTTATTGTCAGAGTAGCTTTTGTCATTCCGCCGCCGCGGCGTTGCTCAGTTATGTCCATTAATATCTTTTGATACTTAAATATTGATCAAGGACTCAGAATTGATTGTAGGCTGACCAGATAGAATATTAATTTGTGGTCGTTTTTTAGTTGCGGGATAAACGACTCTGCGCGTTATGGAAATGCTATTAAAATTCTTTGTTTGCGGTTACATGCTTTAAGGGGTATAAATATCTTAAACTAGAAGGTATTAAAATACGAAATATCTGTCTGTTAATGGTATATTTTCATGTTATTAGATGGTCCTATTCATAAAATAAGTCGGTAATAACGGTTTTTGTAAGTACACCTAATTATTTTCAAGCTTAGGTCATGCTTAAAATTGTCATGATTCAAGCATCTATCTCTTTTGAAAACTAATTTGCATATCACTTGAGTGAGCCGATTACATATCAATATAATCTTTAAAAAATAATTAAGTGACTGAGTGATTAAGACGACTGGCATTAAGTAGGCAGATCCTGTTCGATTCCGGATCCTGGCCATGTACCAATGGTTTTTTTTTATTAAAAACTTATGTACCTACATCATCCGACAAGCCACACAGAGGCTTTTCCATCTAAATATACCTCAACAGAACTTGCCACTCCTCACAAATACTATTGGCAAAACGAAGGAGACTTGGTCTTCCGCTGGGTACCCTAAACTTCAAGCTGCGCTCTATCATCTGAAAAGCACTTCCAAAAGTCAGTAGTTTTCAAGTGTCTGCAAGCACATACAATAATTCCAAAAATAATCCTATCACTAACTCCTTTTTCTGTGTTTGTGCGGCACATAGGTATTTCTCTGGCGCTTGAGTTGACACGAAACCTTTTGTCATTCTAATGTTTGTCGAAATTTAACACATCTATGAAAGGAATTTTCTTATCTGAAGGCGTGTTGTATAGATTACTGCGGTGACGGAGTTCTAGTGATCTTTGTTCTTATCTTGGTCAAATACAATTTCCGGTTAGATTCTTTTGGTTTGTTTACCGACAAATTATGTGTTAAAAAGCTTTTGTTATATAACTGAGTAACTAACAAGTGTAGGGAAAAGTGTTTGCATTGAGCAACTTCTCGATTTAACGGTTCTGTCGTAATTGTAGAGTTATTTGTAGGTGGACGTTTAGAGTTATCTGTTGATAGCCACACATGTACCGTTGAAGGTTCTTTTCTAATAAGTAGGTATCTACATTTTATTGGCTAACAAACTTCTTTATTGCTTCAGAGGTTACTAATAATACCTTTTGTCCAGTTATACTTGCAACAGGTTGTGAGTAGGTTTTTTTAAGCTTTACGCTAGTAACTTCTATTCTCTCGTCACGCTAAATCATAATATTATAGCTATGCAGAAACGTAATCTAATTATAATAATTATATGAAAAGTATAGAAGAAATAATAATACATCCGAAAACCAACAACCGGGCATAACCTCAAATAGCTGATATGGGAAGACGCTAACTTTGCGTTCACGAAAGATGCTAACTGAAGACAACGTGACATAATTAAGTTTTTACACTTGGTTTTCTAGAAGGAGTTTATATACTTCAAGGAGGCCGTATTTCAGTCGGTCCCATACATTTAAAGTTATCAATTCTACATTATATTCTATTCGCTAACTTGTACATTGTCTAAGCCTCCCAGCCCCAGGTGATGAAATAGAGTATTACGGGTAACTTATTGTTACCGAGAATTATAGCATTGGCTCCCGGACTACGCACAATTTGTATAGGCATTATATTTTAATTAAAGCTAAAATGACCATTCACAGTTTTTATAATAAGCTGACTTTTTATAATTTCACTTTAATTTACTAATATGTACCTATGTATTACCTACTTACTAGATGACCCAAATACTTCGTACCGTTAGTTCAACTGATCTCCAACACATGGCGTGTTTTTCAAAATAAATAAATTAGTCTAATTTTAAAAGAAACAGATTGTTAATTTAATTATAATTGTTAATAATCTTCAAAATGGCGTATCAATCATTAACTTCGATACAGTATTAAGGAGATATTTGATGCCGACGAAAAAACAGAGATTTCTAAAACAAACTGAGTAATTGAGTATTTTCCGTGTTTAACATTTTTTTGCCGTTTGAATCACATTTATTTACTAGGTACATATTTCATTCACAGAAACCATTGATTTTTGCCGGCACCGCTCATGTGTTTACTCAGGCCGCCAGTATTTGTTCGTTGTCCACTATATTGGCCGTGGCTATTTTTTCCATGGCCATTATTTGCTGTGAAGCGCCACAGGTGACGAATTACCTGATTTTTTTTGCTATAGGAATGTGTGTTTAGGAAGTTAGACGTATTTAGACGTTCTTTTTGTTTATGAGATAAGCTTTTGACGGTTTAATAGTTATTTGTAAAGTTTTCTCATCCGGAGTTCGGGGTTTTTTGTGCTAGCGTGGTGGTAGTGCTGGTCTGGCCCCGTCGCTTTTATTGCGGTTGCTATATTTTACAATCGGGGTGTCGAGTTTGACAGAGTAGTTGTTATCGGAATACAACATCTATGCTATATGCCAGATAACTAATTCTGAGACAAAAGAAAACGTTTGTTTATCATTCGTAAGTAGATGATGCATGGGAGCTCGTAATCTGTTTTTTTCTTTCTTTTTTCTTTCTTCATGGGTTGCCTTACAGCTCTCGAAACCGTGTTAACCAAGTCTCCCTCGTTTATTGGTATTTGTAAGGCTATACCTAACGAGTGGCTAGTTCTGTTGAGGTATATTTAGATGGAAAAGCCTCTAAGTGTGGTTTGTCGGATTATGTACTTACATAACTTTTTAATTAAAAAATCCATTGGTACATGTCCGGGATCCGGAAACTATTCAGACCCCGGGTTCTGATATGATTTTTTAAATATATTCTCTTTGCTACTTTAGGTAGCTTCTGTTGAAAATATCTACATACCTAATATTTTCAATCATTTATCTAATCATCATCATTATCACCCTAGCCTTAAGTTGGCCACATATTCGTCCAATCCCCAGCACGTCGACCGTATGTCTACCGAAACCGAGCACAGAGTCGTCGAATTCTTGTAACGAACGGTCCGATTAAATCATCCGGCGGCCGGAATGGGAAATTGTCGGTGCGATGCCGGACCAATGTATGTCCTACTTTAGTGCTATATTATTTGGGGTTGGCTCTCCTTATCTTATTGCGTGCGCGACTCGTCCCTGTTAAATGCCATGTCAGGTCTTAGGTCCATGGTCTCTATGCCCTTCTTTATTGTAGTATTGATCCAAGTCGTAAGAGGGCGCCTTCGGCCTCTCTTTCCTTCAGTAGCTAATATTTAAAACGTCATGTTATTTTCGTCTCTTCGCTTTACATGACCATACCAGCCCAGCGCATCTCGTCCTGAATAGTCTAGAATAGAAGTCTTAATAATATAAATTTAATAAATTGTAGAGATACAGGTTTCAGGTTTACATAAGTAAAAATGGGATGCGCAAGCGCAACGTCCCACGAGAAAAATCGAGAAAGTCCCACCTACTGAGATAATGTAAAAAATGAATGAAATTTTTGAATCCAGCCTCGTTACTGGCTGCCGTCTTACCCGCCACGCCCTCGCTTGTTATTGGGCGGAGGACGGTAGCCTGAGGGAATTTTTTGTTTAAATTGACATGTAGGTCGGTTAAAAAATGCTGGTGCTTGAATAATTCATATATTGGACTTGTCAGCTCTTGTAAATGAAGCAATGAAAAACATTATCAAAATAGTTTTAAACCCATTTAAGTTTTTAAATTTATTTATATAATGAGATGTACCAAGGTAATCGAGTAACAGAATAATTATCAGTAATCTCTAGTTAGTCTACTGCCGTAAGCAAATTAACAGAGGATAAGCAGAGACTCAGAGTAACTCAACGAAGCGAGTCATCCAGCCTCAGTAAAATATCAATACTAAAACTCGGGAGCTCTTTAGGAACCTATTTTTTCTACGAGATTAGAGCCGCGGCAAAGAATACTTAATAGTAGGTATGTAAATAATACGTGATTGGAAGTCATTTCAGTAAATACATAGGTAAGTACACAGTAGCCGATGCTCATATTTCATTGGTAGTTGAATAAACCAGTAGCGATCCGGTTTCGATATACCTCCCTCCTTTATTCAATACCTACCTATTATTCTAATGTTTGAAGAAAGAGTGTGAGTTTGTTTGTAACAAGCAAATTCAAAAAATAACAGGACCGATTTGAAAAATTCATTATGAAGCCTCTGATTAATGAATTGGAATTAGGCTTCCGTAAGGTATTATAAGCAATATTTTTTAAATAAAATAGAAGAGTTGTATTAGAAGTCGATAGTTGAGTGATAAGGCCTTAAGGAAATTAGAATGACATTGAAGATTTTAATGTATTTGCGAAGAGAAAAAGTATAGTAGAAAAGCCATGCATACGAAGTTATGGCAATTGCCTTACTAACCTTATAATATCAGTTAAAAATAGTAGGTAAATATGAGTAAGGTTTAGTTAATTAAGGTACCTAGATTTGAGTGTCTAATTCGTAGCTTTAAAGAAAATATAATCGGCTGAATGAGGTAAACTTATTGGCCATTTAACAAGAGCGGCACTTTTGATAACTAGGTAGATATTTAAATTCATAAGAACAGTCACGTTCGCGGATTCTCTTAAATGATTCGTTTTGTAGTAGTTTTTATGAATGCTCACAAGACACAATTTAATGTAAAATTTGACGTTTCATTACTGCACGTCACGAACGTTGCGGGTGACAGAAGCCATTACTTTAACATCTCGTTAGGTTGCACTCGGGTGACCAGGATTTGTGAATAAATATGGACCATTAAATATGTAGGTAATTTTTGCTTTTGCAAGCTGAACAATTTTTAGCTAAAAGTTTTACTAGCTATTCTATTTTTTTCCACATAATGTGAAGAATTTCTAAATTCTAGCAAAATATATCGATAGTGACACCTACAGTATATATCCTACATTTTTTTTACTTCATGGCTTGCCATTACAGCTCCCGAAACCGTGTTATTGGTCCCATGTTAACTAGGGGAAGACCAAGTCTCCCTCATTAAGACGTTTAATTTTGATGCTACCTACCTAACGAATGGCCGTTGCAGTTCTGTTAAGGTATATTTAGATGGCAAATCCTCTAATGATATAGTAATAATTTGTCGGATTAATTCTTAGCTAAAAGTTTTACTAGCGATTCTAGTTTTTCACATAATGTTCAAGCGAAATATATCGGCATAGTAGATACCTACTCAGCAGAAAATAATAACGTCGTGAGTCGAGACAGAGACGCTGCTCTACAAAACCGAAGCCTCTTTCTAAAAGCCGATGGGTAGGTATTCTGCTACGTGCTGTAAGCATGAAAAAATTAGTTACAGCACCTACATACGTGCGTCAATGTAGCATAACAACAATATTTAAAAAAATCTCACTTTTATCTATACTTCTTAAAAAAATCGCTATAGGTATACACCTAACTAATTACGCATCTGAATCATTGTATAAACTAACAAAATTTATAAAATTGTAAACTAACAATTAAACAAATACATATTTTTTTGAAAGCATGGTGGTCCTAAAACTTAGAGTTTGAAAGGTTGATCGGGTGGCGGGTCGCGGCGCTGTATTTACGCGAGCGGGTCGGCCCGAGGTGCCCGGGGGCTTTTTGGACGAGCGGGCCCCAATATATCAGGCGGTGCTCACAGATAGTCTTTTACGGGTTTAGAACCGAGAGATCCATTGAGTCGATTTCATACAATTTGAATTTAAAATTTTAAATAAGTTTATTCTGTTTTTACATAACAGTAACAGAGTTTCTTAAAAAGAGCTTCTTTCTTCTTTAATGGACTTCTTGAACTTCGATGGGCACTCAGAGAGGCGTACGTAGTTCTTATAAACATAATACCTAAATATGTTTAATACTCAGGTATCTCTGGCTTTACCGTAACTTATAACGACATTAATGGTGAAAATTTTGAAATGTATATAACATTGACTTTTATTTCTATTTCTTGTTATTTATCCTCATTTAGTAAGTCCAATAAATAATCATTATTTCTCAAATGACTTAATATTTCCTGTGATTTCAACAACTGTTTACTTGGTCGGATACTAAAATATGTATTTATAAATTCGTTACATAGTGACAAAACATAAATTAGTCTATCTAAAGGGTTATTGGTTAATGCAGATATTATAAATTATGATCGACTTGATTTTTTTGCACAGAGATTTGAAGAGCCCAAGAGTGACATAGGCTATATCTTATTCCAAAAATCCTACGGAATACATCAATATTTTAATGGACGAAGCTAGTATTAAATAAATATAAATAATATTCGCGACTCCATAGACGTCTATGTTCGAAGACGGCGGCAGTCACAGTCTCTCGCTCGCATAATGTTCCTGTGGGAACCAGCCGGACATAAACACTGTGTCTACCCAATCATTTGTATATTATAATTTGGCTTAGCTTAGCCTCGACATAACTGCAACTTTATTTTAATCCCCATATTGCCTTGATTATAAGTATTGCTTTGAAGTGGTTTGCGATATCACAAATTCAGTGAAATCGATTAGTTGGGTTTTATTTATTACGTATATGTATATTTTATTTTCTGAATGCCATTTGTATCAGATTAGAATTTCAGAAAGGACACGTAAATAATTATATTAGGTATATTTTATAGAGTAGGATTGATAAAGTTTCTTTGTCCATCACAATGCTTGTTCACAATCGGTTCCTGAACAGATGCATTCATTTTGATAAAATCTGTTTTATTTATCTCTAACGATATCTTAATATAATCAGAAAATAAGTTAGGATTTATTGAAGAACACACATAAAACATGACTCAAAACACATTATTTGATAAAAATGGCGTTATTTTAAGGCAAATATAATTTTAAGTAGGTGGGCCTGTAAAGCCATTATTTAATTAAATACTAAGATATATCATCTGCCTGGCCCAACCATCTCATAAATAAAGATTTATTCATAAAACCACACTACGTAATTATAAGAGAGTGATTCAGCTCATAGTTCACATTCTATACTCACTAAAGGACAATCGTATAATAATAATTCTGTCTCTATCATTCACTTTAGTGATTCCAATCTGTGGGAGTGAGAGAGCAATAAGACGTATTGTTCGTAAAAATGTCAAACAGAATGATAAACATAAAATTCATGTTGAAATACACAAAGAGGAGCGCGTGCGTCGAACAATATGGGGCCAATCATTTTATTCAAATGCAAGAGTAGAATCATAGTTTTCTATATAGTTTGATATAGTATTTGTTCCTTTTAATTAGACTATATTTTTGCCCCGGCTTCGCCCGTGGAAATGATTGAAATGTGAAATAATATTTTAACCCGAAGGAATTCCGGATTAAAAAAGTATCCCATCTCCGGATCTCCAACTTTCTCAGTGCAAAAAAAAAATTAAGTCGAAACAAACACACTTTAGCATTTATAATATCAGATTGCAATATGTAGGATAATGTAGGTACCTAATTGTCATCCTTATTTCTAAGTCAAATGCTTTAAAAGTTTATGAAGTTTAAAATAAGGTATGTTCAGACAGAAGAAACAGTAGTGGTTGAAAAGAAGAATTTAAAAATATCTGATGCAAAAATAAGTCTTTCTGATGTCGTAATTACATACCTAATGTAACTTCTCATTTTTAATATACAAACCATCACGGCCTTTACACCTTGAGGCATTGCTAGAGACAGTACTGTCAACGACCGCATTGCCCAAAAATCAGGTGTCAATTCTGTGACTGTACTTTTAATTAAAAAACTTATATAGGTTTATATAGTGGAAATGCAGTCTTACGTAGAATGTGGGATATAAAGCGTATTGACTGGATCCGGAACGATGTCATTAGAGAAGAATGCGGAGTAAAAGATATTGTGACTAAAATGAAGAAAAGGAGTTTACGC
This sequence comes from Nemapogon koenigi, assembly GCA_963924495.1. Lineage (NCBI taxonomy): Eukaryota > Metazoa > Arthropoda > Insecta > Lepidoptera > Tineidae > Nemapogon > Nemapogon koenigi. The sequence goes on from OZ004641.1 coordinate 8,458,110, forward strand.
TGGTTTGGACACGTAAAAAGAATGAAGGATGTAAGATTGATTAAGAAGGTTTATATGGCTGAAGTCAAAGGAAATGCTGGCAGAGGACGACCTAGGTGTACTTTTATTGAACATATAAAAAATATAGTGATCGATGGAAATATTAAAAGTACACACAATCGCCGAGCATCTGTGAAAGATATGATTAATATATAAGAAGCGAAAGAGATATGTCAGGATGGTAACAAATGGCATGATTGTCTCTGCCTACCCATTTTGATATGAAAGGCTTTATGATAGATAGATAAATAGATATTATTTTCAAAATTGTGGTCATTAAAGGCCCTCTGAAGCACTAATGGTATTTCTAGTCATCCACTAATCTAAGCAATCCTACACAAAAGTGTTTAAATAAGAAATTAATATACCTAATTGGAATTTAAAGGCATTGTCAACTCACGGTGATATAGCACTATCGCTTTAACGTCTCACAATGCCTCGTATCAGTGCTTTTACACAATAACTTGATAAATATTGCTCTTAGGGACTAGATGTTCCTTTGTTATACCTTTCAATTGCTTTATTCACGATCCCGTGTCGAATTTGTAAAATATGTTATAGGCTTTACTCAATTAAACAGATCTTAACGGAAAAGAGGCAGTCGGGGGTCATACCTAATTTAGAGCCTAATAAGAATTATTGTAAATTTAGAAATATGTGGTTTTATATTGCGCTTTTCTCTCCTACAAAGCAGTATGATTTTAATGATTGGTTATAATTAGAGCTGGGTCGTTTCGTATTTTACGTGAAACGGAACGTAACCCATTTTATAAATCGACAAACTGCTTCGAAAAGCAGTGCCAAAAGAAACGGCTTTTTATTCATAAGGCGTAAATCGTACATACTACATATTATATTCATTCATTCAAAAAAACCGTTTATTCGACAGTCTGTACCATATCAGTCTAATGTATTTATACACTATACAGCGTCCATATTAAAAGAACAGCAAACCAGTTTCTTTTTCAAAACCGCGTCGTAAATATTTTTGGTAGAATTTTTATTTTTAGCATACATAGGACCCCCCGCTACATCTTTTATTTTGACCAGAATGAGGAAACTTAGAACAATTATTTTTGCCATTTATTGTTTGCATAGAAAGTACTGTCATCGGTAATGAAAAGGAATGCACGGCCCGAGAATGTCCAACACTAGAATGCCGAGCAAATTGCTGGGTCGGTCATTATGCTGTTGGACACACTCGGGCCGTGCATTCCTTCCCTGGCTGGCCCTGTATGGATTCGTCGGTTTGGCCTTCGAGTCGAAACGAAAGATGTCGCGGTTCTAAATATGATAACACGGAACCCCAAAGCATGTGTTATGGGTACATGTATCTAATCTATACTAATATTATAAAGAGGTACAGTTTATAAGATTTGATGTAGGGGTAATCTCTGAAACTATAGAATCGATTTTAAAAATTATTTCATTAACAGGAAGCTAGAACCTCTCACACTTCTCACAGGCACTACACTACACACACAAGCGCAATATGTAAATGGTTGCAAAAATCTGATTCTTGAAACGGTTAGTAAAAAAAAACGACTTGTACGTACGTACAGTTGAATCGCAGAAGCAATAAACCTGATTTTAAAAAAAAACTGATTTTCCTTCTGTCATAAAAGCGTTCGTTCGTTACATGGCAAAAATCTGTTTCTTGAAGCAGTTTGTCAAAAAAACGACCAGCTCTAGTTATAATATAGCTGTTATATAATAACCTATAATTTTACTATCAGGTAGTGACCCGCTTATAGTAGTTTAAAATTCTTAGTAACGTAGTGTTTATATTCTCTTTGTTCTTTGGCGACAATTTTTACTCTAAGCGAGTCGCCATATTTGACATTGACATAGGTATGAATTTAATTTAATGATTTTCCAACACATTTATTTTCTGCACACCTTCTTCATATTATAAAACATTGTTAAAAAGGGGTACAAAAGTTTGTCTTCACCTATTAATATATAGATGTATAATACCTACTTTTTTCAGTAATTTTTTTTAATGCGCCTTACAACACAATTAATTTATAGGGGGAGGAAATGGGGCGAGTTACTTAATTTAACTGAATCCAGAATAGGTACAATATTCAAAATATTTTGTACTCTAATTTATCCAAATGAATCTAGGAAACATTGCAATTTGATAAAATACAGTAATTTTCAAAATATGTTTGACTCTACTTTTAAACGGAATCCGTGAAACTTCGCAATTTGATACAGTAAGTAGAGTATTTTAATTTTTTTTTCTGTACGGGTTGCCTTACAGCTCCCGAAACCGAGTTACGGTTCCAGGGTACCCAGCGAAAGACCAAGTCCCCTCGTTTAGCCAATGGTATTGAGGCTATACCTAACGAGTGATGGCTTAGTTCTATTGAGATATGTATATTTAGATGGAAAAGCCTCTAAGTGTGGTTTGTCGGATTATGTATAAGTTTTTAACTAAAAAATCCATTGCTACATGGCCGGGATCCGGGATCGAAACCGGGGTCTGCCTATTTAATACCAGAGGTCTTAACCACTCGGCTACCGACGCATTTTTGACTCTCTTTATCGAACTGGATCTAAGAAACTTTGTTACATTATTTTTAACTCAACCTTATCAAAATGCGAAATATCAAAGGAATCTTAATAAAAAACAATCGTTGATGATTGCTCTATAGTTAGTGTACTTATCTAAAAACATTTGTTTAAATATTCTCGAGTCCTTATGAATTGTTTTCAACTTTTTATCTAGACAGCTATTAAAGCGAAAGACTTTAAAATAATAAAGCTCATACATTCCAAAGATGAATAGGGTAAAATTAACATCCCATTAAATAAGTATCTCCACAACTTTTTATTATATTGTGATAAATTTTAATAACATACCCATAAGTTTGTGGAACTCCACCTGCGTTTATGGCTGCCATTTTGATCCTTCAGTTCAATAGTTCAATGCTTGGTATAGTATTAAAATAATGTAACAAAACATGCGTCTCTGATAGATTGATCGTTAAATACTAGGATTTTATGGCGAAAATAAGATTTTTGTTATTTTAACGTATCTTTTAATCATTTAGTATACATTACCTGCCTTTTCTGCTTAAAATTACTATAGGTTTGCTGCTTAAACAGCATTGAAGAGCGATGTAACTTTTTAAACGTGATTTAAGAATTCTTGTACATTGTAGCTACTGTGGTTACATTGTTGCATACAATTGAATATGAAGCTAAAAGCAATGTGTTTCTATTGTATTAGTATGAGGAATTTCGCGTAATTAATTTTATGTGAAGATTTTGTGAGTAATTACTTATTATGAATAAATGTGTAATTGAAAGTTTTGTAGTGACTACGGATCTATAATGGTTAGTTGGTTGTGGAATCTGATACCTCGGGTTCTAAAGCTGACGTCCGCACTTTTGCTGACAATAAATAGGTATGATAATTCATATGGGCATTACTTATTGTACTGATATCGAGATGTTACGTGCATATCTTTAGAAAAATGGTGGAAAAGGTTTGAATAAGTATTCAAGGATCTAGATTTTTCCATTGACTTATTGTAAATATTGTAAAAATGTGGTGCATTCGTTTGAAGGTATCAGACCACCCAACTTAGATATTGTGCTTCGAATTATATTATTTTTATTACGACTTACTTATAGGTAGATGCTACTCAGTGATCGATTCCTATTCACTACAGTGTTTCCCATTCTATTAATTAAGTTATCTATATCACTTATATACTTACTGGTATTAATTATGATAATTAATAATTAATTTTGTACTTATAAATATTGAAAAAGTATAGTTTCAAAACCATAACAGACTAAAATTAATTTTGAAGTAATTATCTCATTAAACTAAAACATTTAAAACCGGGACTTAAAACCACATAATTGTATTTCTCACATTCAAATGACGCATCAAAAGCTTTTACAACTTGGTTATAAAATAGATGGTTAAGAGCCTGTGTTACGCAAAACGTATTTCATGTTAACCACAGAATGTGTGTTCATTCAAAAGTTCCTTAGGTTATTAGTTAAGATGGTATCACATTTGTTTATTTTAATAATCTACACAGACCAAAGAAAATATAGAGCTGGAAAATTATTCTACAATGATAACTAAGTGAATGAAATTCCGTAACTTTACAGTTATGTTGGTAACAAAGTTTACACTTAGTTAGTTGTTTGCTAGGTAGGACACAAGAAGTCGGCTAAAAAACTACTTTATGAACGAACAAAACTTAAATTATGGATAAACCCAAGCTTTTGACCTGATTTGATAGGTTCCTAAAGCAGATAAATAAATTTAGTTCATACGGTTTGGGAAAGAATAATAAAAAATTATTAGATTGACATCTTTACCTAGCAGAATCCTAGTCAAAGCATTTTTTGATTTTTGTGCCTTGGATTTTATTTGTAGATAACTATGTGATGTCACTTGCACATAGTTATTCTAGCTTGAAACGAAATCAATATGATTGTTATTACAGTAAAATTTGGTTACAGTATGAAAATGCAATGCAATTTAGATAGGTACCGAGGTATACCTACCTATATTGGTAAATGAGTCAATCTATAAAAACAACCGATGGAATGACTACACCAATTTAATTATAAAATTATTCAGTATTATTTATTACAAAAAAAGTTCGTCATTTATGATTCGTTGGGAATGTACCTATCTGATCAGATCATGTGGTCAGTGGCGGCGCTAGACCAAATCGGCGACATCAGCTTTGCGAGGCCTCTTTCATTTACCAGTCAGAACAAAAACGATAAATCGATCTATTTCCTCTCTTAAAACAGGCAAAAGATTGCGAATCGTCCTTTTTGATAGCAGAAAATTCCTGATCTTTTCTTCTTACGGCTCCCAAATCAAAATCGTTAATGACTATTTTACCACTAAGGAGTCTTCTCTTACGGTAAGATAATTATTACGTTGTTGTCTGTGAAAGAAAGCAGGAGAGTGCGAATTTTGTAAATTTTTATACTTTATTGCGAGGCCCCCACAGGCGCGAGGCCGCCGGCGGTCGGTGACGCCTAGCGCCGCCACTGCATGTGGTCATAAGTCCATTAACAGTTGAAAATTCATCAATGGAGGTGGCTTTATCTGCTAAATTACAATGACAATTGACATGTGTTCTGCCCTAGATCCCACTAATATTATAAACGCGAAAGTTTGTATGGATGAATGTATGTTTGTTACTCAATCATGCCAGAACGGCTGAACGGATGATGACTAATTGTTTGAATTCTTGAAACAGGACAATCATTTTGGTATATTTAGGATGCAATAACAAGTTTTTGATATGTAGGAATTGTCTACATATTTAGGTCTATGGTTATCGACTATGTATATTAACATGAATCACGGTTGGCTGGTTCCGTTTGTGCTAAATTTTAACAACGATATAAAATAGTTGTTTGATAATGGAACCTCTTAGTTCTGTGTTGAATTTTACTTTGTGATGTTTTACCTCATCTAAATTTTTCAGTGTAAGTTCATTAAAAATAGCTTTTTCACTGTTTATTAAACGAGTATTTGCACTTAAAATATTAATTGTCATATTTCAAACCAAATTCAAATAAAAACTGGAGCCAATGATAATACCTATAATACTTAAGCCTAATTTTTCTACTTTAATTTAAAGAAAAGAAATAAAAAGAGAAATTGTTACTATAATATTAAAGTTAGTATTTTGCTAAAGCTAAACACGTGGTTATTTGCTTTTTTCTGGCAAATTAAAAATAAATAAAGATTTGATTTCGGTATCTTATGACAGGTCCTTCTATAGGTATTTATTTACACCTATCTGAAGGTAACGCAAAAATTATATGGCTTATAAAAATAAACTTCATTATCAAACCGAACCTCTGAGATAGAACTCACTAATCAAACGCTTCTCGTGCTTCGGAGAAAAGTAACAGCTCTAGTTTGTACCTAGGCAACTTGCAAATTGTGGACACTGTTACTTGCCACGCCGCAGGATGTAGAAGTCGTGTTGGTACGTTTGTTGTACAAAGGTTTTGCAAAGTTCACGCAGATGTGTCATTAGTATTTTTCTTAAACACACAATAATAAACGTTGAACTGCATGGGCAATAAAACATCTCATAAGTGCCCTCACACGTCATGTTCCGGGAACAAAACTTTTATAACTTGCTTAAGGTGCAAAATTTAAATATCGAAATGTACCTACTTACCTGCTAAATATCGCCATGACTTTTATTTAATGCGGTGTGGCCAGAGACACAGAGCATATCGACTAATTTTTTTGAGGCTATTTGAGGATTAAATGCTGTCCGTGGTTAAGTAAAAACCTGAAGACTAGATAATTACTAGACGCAAGATAAAAATATTCATTAATATTCATAAACTTAAACCTAGGTTTTTTTTTAAACCTAAATCAATTTGCTTTGGTATTTTAAAAAATAAATTTGTCGATTAAAGGTTTGCTTCACAATTTACAGTTAATTAACTGAAAATTATCTTTAAAATAATACCTATAGTACATTACCTACCCCATATTCACACATACGTTTTTTCGCATCTTGGCTTAACTTATTATTAATTAAGCCTATGCGAAACCGGTTTGGTCGCTAGTTCATTTCATTTCATCATTTAACCCCCCAAAGGTATTAATAATCTAGAAAGTGTACCGCTTTCTTCGTCTATCCCTGAGGGAATTGACAATTATCATTACAGAACAGAAGCCGAAAAACATCACCAATTTTACGGTACCACAAAAATAAGACTCGATTCGTGAGAGAAACGCACGCCACAGTAGCGCCGCAAGCTGAGCCGCTTTCCCACAATATACTGGCACGAATGTTTGTTATCGTCATTTAGATTTGGTATCATTAGTCTATACTGCTTCTATTGTCAAGTATATTTATTTATTGAATAAACCTGTAAACTATCTAATGGTAGAAAGAAAGTTTTACAAAATATTTTAATAAAAATAATAAGAGCGACTACAAAATATTATAAAAAAACACTGGGAACTCCATGAGCTCTCCAATCATGAATAGGTAGTGAAACATACTCATAAGTAGAAAGGAAAGGAAATGTCCTTGATTTATTTTCAATGAATAATTAAATAATACCTATGGTGCCAAAGATCTAAATTAGAATAGAATGTGTTGATTCACACACGGAAGTTTTATTTTTTCTTATTCTGAGTTTAAATGCTGTTCACTTAAGAACGGCTGGCCCGATTCCGGTACCTATAATTTTTTTATAATTTTTATAATGTCTAAATAAGGTTTTTAGGGAAAAAAATTGAAAAAGTTGCCCGATTTTTTTTGTAGGTATTAACTTAAGGCCAGGGGATTAAAGTTAAAGTTAAAAGATTAAAGTAACGCTAGTTTAGGTATTATATTTAAAATACATACCTGCGGTATAAAATACCTGGTTTGTAAATTTTTTTTTCTGGTAGCAAAATTGTCACTTCAGCAGTCTCGTTAGAGTTCATAGTAGCCTATGTCCGGATTATCGAGACAGCGGTTTAAATTTAAAAACCCTAAACCAGTATAGTACAGTAATTGCTGTTTTTTCTGAGTAAAATTTCAATGGATATGTCCCTCGTCTAACCAAGTTAGTTTTTCTATTATTCTCATATTTTTACGTACCTAATAAAATATATGAAGCAAAAACCTTTTACACATTCAAAACTATGTTCTCAACTACTTTAATTGCGGTGTCTTCCAAGTAAACCTACCTGTCAAATATTTTTCACAACAAAATAATATATATCCCAGGATTAAGGGTTTAGAAAATATTGAAGAAATAAAAAAAATGTCCCAAAGCTTAAGAAATACAAGGGGTAATAAACAGCTAAAGATGACAAATACATTTTTAAACTTAGTTAATAATATACAGGGTAATAAAATTTGGGTGGTTTAGAAATAATTGTTTAACCACACAACGTTAAGGCTTCTTTTACAGTTAGTGGCTGTACATTGAATCCTTGCTGTATGGTGGGGGCCTACTGTTCTCTTATCATTTATTTACTTCCGTACCCTGTAACAAGCAGTCAGTTGGCAATTGCACCCGTTATCGAACGCACGCACTAGCCCTTCAAGGACAGTCAATATTTTGAAAAAATTCTAACAGTTCTACTTCTCTCTTGCAAAACAAGTAGTTAAAATTATTTTAGAATTTAAAGAACGCAGTCTTGTGTTCTTTTACCTTGCCGAGATACTCAGGTGTGTATTTTATCATTTTTGTTCTTATTTTATTTAAATTTTAATAATTTATCTAATTTTTTTTATAATTAATCCTAATTATTGGCTTGAACATTAAACTACTTAAGGTAGGGAAAGGTAAATAAAGGCACTGCCCTAGTTGGCGGCTGATTTGACTCTCTCAAGTCATACAGTCGCGATAACAGACTGATAAGGGTAACTGCGCAGGCGCTGAAAGCCCCGCCCAACGAGCCGCAAGCAGCCTCAGACAAAATGTTCGCCGTAATGCAGATTGACGAAGACCACGGCCGAGATTTCCGTCGCAAGCTGAGACCGAAATGCGAATTCGTGTGCCGGTATTGCCAGCGGCGGTTCACGAAATCCTACAACCTCATGATACACGAGCGTACCCACAAAAGTCCCGAACTAAGCTTCAGCTGCGAAGTATGCGGCAAAAATTTCAAGAGGCAGGACAACCTGCGTCAGCACAGGTGAGTCTATTTCCTTTTACCTATCACTTATTTTTTCTAAAATTACTGTATATTCATCTAATTTTCTTGGGATACTTCTAGAAAAATGTCTCGTAATTATTAGGTTTTGTAACATACATTTTTGGTATAATTTATGCTACTTGACATACGAGTAGCTTACCTAGATATCGGTCAGGTGTAGCGAAGGTCGCTGCGGCATACCGCTGACTCTACCATCAAATTCTATTAAGGCTTCAACCCTCAGAAGTGCATTCGCGTGTCAAATAACTACTGTACTATGCGATTAATATTTGAGTCATGATAGTCCCCCAGACTGCATTTGATTCCCATCTCAGCCAATGTTATTTTAAATGAAACTAATTCCGAGTCTAATTGGCCTTTAGATCTTAAAATATCTAAACGGAAGAGGCCACTTGTTAGATAGCCTCAAAAATGTTTGAGCACGTATCAAGTCTTCCGCTGGGTACCCTAGGGGCCGGTAACTTTTGAAAAATATATTATAGTCCGAAAGTATTTTCACAAATTAAATAAAGATTTTTTTTAAATATAATTTAAAGTTGTAATAGCAAAAATTCCGATTTCTCACTAAAAACATGTAGAAAAGCAGGCTAACGTCTAAAAAACATGAAATGTAGCCAGTTCCTTGCTTTTCAGCTTAGTTGAAAAATAAAATTCTGAAATATTGAAAGTTGTGGCAAATTCCATAAACGTTATCTATATACGTAATTATAATGTCTTTAATTACCAGCATATCTGTTGTAAAATCATAATACCTACCTATTCATGTGCTAGTATTTTTAATTTCATTGGATACATTTTATAGTACAACGCAATTATTTTTAATGTCATTATCTAAATGAACGAAGATAATGCATGTTTTTAAAATATAATAACAAAAATTCCAACAAAAATTTTCCCGGAATGGATTTTCTGTTGCTCCATTTGACGCGATAGGACAAATAAATAGACAAACAAACATGCATACTTTTGCATATAATACAAGCTTCTGTCCGCGGTTTCACCCGCGTGGAAATAGTTCTAAAAAGAAATAATACCGTGGCTGTAATTTGCCTCTCCCCCGCCTGCTTTCGCGGTATAAAAAGTAGTATACCACTATGCAAAAATCATGTCGATCCCGTGAAAAACAAAAACAAAGCTATCCCACGGGAACCATACATTTTCCGGGAAAAAATAATCTATCTCCGTGCCAAATTTCATCCAGATCCGTTCAGCCGTTCTGGGGTGATTGAGTAACAAACATACATACATCCATACAAACTTTAGCGTTTATAATATTAGTGGGATTAGTTAGGATTAGGATTTATGTATGTTGAAAGAATGAAGGATGAAAGGTTGACTAAAAAGGTTTATATGGCTGAAGTGAAAGGAAATGCTGGCAGAGTACGACCTAGGTGTACTTTTATTGAACATATAAAAAATGTATTGATCGATGGAAATATTAAAAGTACACATAATCGCATGTATGATGAATATAAAAGAAGCGAAAGAGATAAGCGAAGATTATCTCTGTTTACCCCTCTTGGGATAAAAGACGTGATGATAAATAGATAGATTATGTATGTTCACGCCTGCAAATATTATGTAGACATTTTTCAATCGAACCAGAGGAACCATCGAAATACCTATTAGTCAAAATCAGACTAAACAGAGTGTCGTTATTTAAATATGTATTAGGTACATAATTTGATTTAGTGTTGTCACCGACAATTAGCATACAATGTGTCGGTAGCGACGTTTCTGAGTAACACGAGGCTGCGGCCTTCACAAGAATGTTAAAGTCATGGACGTAAATACCGCTGTATCCTAGACTATAAATACTTGCCAAGTGCGAAGTGTACTTCCGTTGTAAGGGTTCCGTCAAAAAATCACTTTACTTAAGAGTTCTCTTGGTAACCAACTAAATAACGCACGTGTTCGAAAATTTTGCATCTCTTTCACAATTCGCACCTAGCCTACGCGTAAACAGAGAAAGAACATTTCCAAACAAAATCGGTACAATAAAATACACAAAACGGACTTCAGCAAATCAAGTATTGTACAAGAAAAATTAGAAATAGGAAGTTGAGTTAATGTATCCTTAAAGTACGTGAAATTATCTTTTCTCTAAATGTTAAAAGAATATACATTAGTAAATATATTAAGAGAACTCGAGTCACAAAATCGGTTAAAAATATGCGTTAAATTGATGACTTTCAGGGCTTCATAAAACTTAGGTGTAGTAGATATTGACATATTTTTTATATTTAGAGTACCTAATTTCACAAGGGTCTATTAAGGCTTTAACATCTGCCAATAACCTTGACGCTTTGACCTCTATATTTTGTATAGAAAACGCTCGGGATTATAGGGTGACGAAGCGGCACGCTCGCGCGGATAATCTTCAATTTAGGTAAAAATATTTAATTCACGAAATTTATTTGACAATTATATAAAAAAAAACAATACAAATTGTTAAAAAAGTTATAACATTTAATTTAATGTAGGATTCAAGTGTATCTCATGAGCCTTTATAGAGAGAATTTACTATTCAGATTAAAAATGGCCTGTTTTTCTTTTTTTTCTTTTTTATTTGGAGACTTTTATAGAAATTTTAAACAATACAAGTTATTTATGACGAACTTAACTTTAATATGTGTATTTTTATATATAAAAATCACGAAGGGATTAGTCTACAAACGGGTGTAAGCCAACGTATTTTTGGTGATTTTACCTATATTATCCCCTTAATTAGAACTTGCTATTTTTAATAAGTTTTGTACAATACTTGATTTGCTGAAGTTTGTTTTTGTATGGGACAAAAGTTGTGAGGCGCTTCTTAAGACATTTTGTGGCAATACAACGGGAATGAAAGCTGTTATTTTTAAAACTACGAATTTTACTATGCGATAGACATCCTAAATCGTCACGGAATCCTAAAAATGCCATATAATTTTCATTTGACATTTTTTTGGCGAAACTCGGTTTTTTATTAGATTTGATTTCTTGACCCATCCTGTTTTAACTCACTTCGTTATTAAGTTAAGTTTTTTTTTGGATTCAATTAAAACTAGACAAGTGACATATATTTGTACTTTGTCACTTTTTACTAATCCAGTTAAGTCTACAATTAAAAGTAGAGTAGATTTATATTTTGTCACTCCCATTAATCTCATTTAAATATCCCATAAAAACCCAGAGGTCACAATCGTGGTCTAATAAAGAAGAACACAGAAGGGGTAGCAAGATCCTCGATAGTTGAGCCCACGGTCGCACGAGAACTCCAAACTCGTGACGAATCCGTCCGTTAACGGTGCTTAATGGGTGTATGGAGCCGAAATTGTGCGAACGGCGGTAGCCCATACATCGTACTACACGAGTGGCTCGTAATTTGCAGTTTATGCCGCTTTCCTGGAACAAGCCACTTTAAGTACTGTACTGTTATATAGCAACTACTGGGATTTTTCATGTTTCCGCATCGTGTATGAAATTTTAAAGATTTAGTTTAATGTTAGGAAGTACTGGGCACGTAAATAGATTAACTAAGCGACAAAAAAATTGAATATCAACTAATATTCTTTGTCCTTTTTCATGTCACATTAGAAATTTTTTCACGGGCGAAAAAATTCATATTTTTTCACAATTTCTAGGCAAAATGTTGAGGTAATATTTAGGTAGGTACTAGATGTCTAAAATAAATTTATGATAGGAAAAAGTAGTTAAAACTGCCTGTTGCTTTTGATGGTTACCGTTCCCTTTGGGTCGTAGCTTGATATTATGTAGCCTACAACGTTTATCAATAAACTGCAAAAAATATTTTTCAAATCGCACTGGCAGTTCTTGAAATTAGCGCGTTCAAACATACAAACTATTCAGTTTTATAATGTTAGCATATACTTTCTGGTCAAATCCTACTCTGAACTCAGTAGGTAGAGTCGCTGTCTAATTTAAGTTTAAAACTTTAGTGCTTTTAAAGTTCGTACCATTATGAAGAAAAGCTTTTAGCTCTAAACGAAAAGTAATTCTACATCGTTGGAATTGTTGTTTCAAATATAAATTATTTTAAGATATTCACTATGGTTACTGCCTACTTTGTCATAAGAGCTAGAATATGGCAGATAAATATAAATACTTGTCACTTTCTATTGCAAAACTAATGCATCTTGTAACCGTTTTCTTTGTATAGTATTATAATATAAGTAGAAATAATAGGAAAAGACTGGCAAATTCCTTACCGAGACTAAACATAGTTTTTAGTACTTAGTATTAAGTATTATTTATTAACTTCTGTTAATTTATGTCTCTAAAAATCGATAAAAAATCCTTTGAGGCTCATGATTACTAGTTGCAAAGCAGTATAGAACGGAATACACATGTCCTCTCTATCTGTCACCTTTTCACGTAAAAAGTACTGAAATAGCTTTTATTTCGGTTTTCACTAGTAGATAGTTTCCGAGCATTACACATGGACCTATCAAGTTTATAAGCTGAGCATTAACAGAATAAGTGAATCAAGTTGGGGGAAAAAGTTAGTTAAAAAGTTTTATGGAGTATACTGTCTAATCCGTCAGAGATATAATTGTGTAGAATAAAATAATCTACAAAAAGTTCGCGGTGCTACTATCTATCTGAAATATATTAGTAGTAAAAAGCTTATTTGTGTGGGTATTACAATTTTTATAAACCATACGAAGCCGGGGGCGGGGTCGCTAGTTTAAATATAATAATAGAAACTTGCAAAATTAATATCTTACAAACCCACGACCATCTACTTCTCAGGTCAACGATTTCATAATCAGAAAAGGAATTACTATTTAGTAACTTTCAGTTTTCATCAAATACCTCCTCCAAATGTTCCACTGACTCTAGAGTTGTTCTTTTAGTTTCGAAGTATCAAGATGACCTATATAAATGGTACTTAGTAGGTTAGTAGCACATACAGGGTGTTACGATTCTCACCGTGTGGGCTTATCGCGGCTGCATCGAGCAACGACGTTCGATATAGCTCCTCGATTGGCGGAGTACCGATACAAATAGTGTTTGTAAAATTAAGTTAAATCTAGATATCGATAGTTTAATTTTAGAGTCTGTTTTGAAATGTGGGCTAGCGTATAAAATAACTTAATTTAAGCTATTCATAAGTAAGGTGGCCGAGTGGTTAAGATGTCTGGTATTAACTATAGGCTGACCGCGGTTCGATCCCGTTTTTATAATTAAAAACTTATGTATCCAATCCACACAAATACCATCGGCTGAAGGAGGGAGACTTGGTTTTCCACTGGGTACCCTGGGACCGATGACACGGTTCCGGGAGCTGTAAGGTAACCCGAAAACAACCCACGCTGGAATTTTCAAAGTAGGTACTAATAAGATTTTTTACCGGGGGAAAAAAATAGCTTCTGTCACTTTCCGGTCCTGCAAAAATCTGCTGAATAAAAAGTGACATACATTATCTACTCCGTTTTGTCGCCAAATAAGGACATACAAACAAACAAACCAAACACACTTAGTTAGGAAACCATTTATTTCAAACGTGATTTTATTTGAGTTTTATTTATAGCTGTTACAGTTATTGTTAATTTTAATTTTATTTACTTTATTTCAATTGTCTAGTAATACATGATTTAAAAAAATAAAATAAAAAATAAAAATATTTTATGTAAATAGTAGTGTGTGGTATAAAATTAAACTGACGTTTTAAAATATCGATAACATCATAAATCTGTGTAAAGTAACATCACTAAAAATCGAGTGCATTCAAGTGGTTCAAGTCACCAGGTCATGCTATTGTTTTCACGAAGCAGTGCCGAGGTGGCAATTGTAGTTAATTAGGCTCTCATGGGAACTAAATATCGTTTAATTTAAGATTATGCAAAATACTGTACCAATGTTAAACGCAAAATTTTGGCGAGACACTAATTTTTTTAACGATTTTGTAAAAGTTTTATTAAAATTATACCAATATTAACTGTAAAAGCTAATATATAAACTATAGTGTTATTAGCATATCCCATTTAATATTATTATTAATTTTTAATTAATTAATTTATATAGACATCAAAATGTCAACAAGTTATTACAAATTTAATTCGAGACATTGTATGAAGCCATCTCTTTAGTAACGCTCGTAAAGTAAGACTTGAAAAACTTAATCCTTTCAAAGTGTTAACATACTTATTGTCAAAAATACCGCAAAGAGATATATTTTATCTGAGAGATCTTTAAAATTAAATATTAGTCGTAAACCTTTTTGTTTTTTTTGTTTCGGTGTCGGAACTTTAGATTTAAAAACTTAATTCACTAACCACTAATAAATAACAATTCACTTTGATTATAATAATTTATGCACTGTTTTATTTTTTGTGGACACCCGGAGAAAGTTTCACTCATACTAACACATTGTCGTGGCGAACTATTTAAGCGACCACCCAAGACAAGTCATTCTCATTTAGTTGGCAACATTTTAAGGCTACCTTACGAACGAGTGGCAAAAGCTCTTATAGATAGACTATGATTTTTAAAATAATACTCCAGTGTCATATTTATTTGTTTTTTACGCGAAATTTAATAATCTAATTAAATTTACATACATATACCATCACGCCTGTTTCCCAAAGAGGTAGGCAGAGAGTATAGAGTGCCACTTCTCTCGATCTTTGCATACTTCTCTTGCTTCATCCACATCCATACATCGTTTCAAACATACACCTCTATTTTTAGTAGTGCGTATTTGACCTTTTTTAAGGATATCCGATATTTGATTAATGAAAGTTCGTCATGGTCGTCCTTTCCTTGTTCCTTTTGCTGTACCGTTGATTAAATTTATAAGTCGAATCAAACGAAATAGGCAATCATTTTAATGGTAATATTGTTTTATTTGTAACTAGAATTCCGCTCATTAACTTCCAAATATTAACCTTCATCCTCTATTATGGTATTAAGCGCATACAAAAATACCATAGAAAAAAAACCCGAAAGTTTTTCCCGAAGTTTGCAATTTTCCGAGCAACTATTCTAACGAAAACTTTTCGTTTTAGTTTATAAGAATATATCTAGCCATCCATTGGCTACGAGCTAGGTCAAAACGTTTGCCATTAAATGAAGTATTTTAGGTAGAATTGAGTGGCCAGGCTTTACAAAATAATGACTCTTTAGAAAACTTTTACAAATGGTGTAGTACTAACTATTTTATTAATATTCTTGTTTTTCCAATTGTTGTAGATGTAGTCAATGCTTATGGCGGTGAAGGTGATGGAAGCACGATCCACTACAGCGGTCTCTCTTACACTTTAGAGTAAGATTAACATTATTTTTTAACTAGTGACCTACCACAACTTTGCATGGATTGAAAACAAAAAATCCATTCGTGGGAATGAGACATTTTCCCGGGATGAAAGGAGTTTCCCGTTACTCTGTTTTGACGTAAAAGGAGGACAAACAAACAGACAAACACATTTTAGGATTTATAGTCTTGGTTAGGATTATTCAACGATTACCACCTCAATTTAGCTAAACTGCATTAAGACCGCTATTTTAAAATAGAAATTATGTGAAATGCGATCGTGCTTACAAATTGAAACTATTGTACCGTGCTGCAAGCATTACTTTCCTGAAGTTTGAAAAAAAAATTAAGAAAATTAAAACAACTTTCATTTTAAAACTAGTATTTTTGTTACAGGGAAATTCACTACGGCCCCGCAAAAGAAACAACATACACTATTAGATGGTAACTTAATGCAACTGCTGCTTTATATCAAATAAATCGTTAAAATTGTTAATTAAATTGGATCTTTTGGAATCAAAGATTTACATAGAATAAAAAAAACACTCGGTTCAAGATCTAGTTTTATCATAATATTGATATTATGAACATGGAACAAGCTAAATAGAACTACTTAGAACATAATAATTTCAAAATGTTCTTAAGCAACAACAATTTCAAAATAGTTGTTTATTCCAAAAGATCCAATTTTAGGCCTATCGCTCATAGAGCTAGGATAAGCTCTAAGCTAAACTATTTTCCGAATAATTAATTTTAAGATATCATGTTTTAGTAATTGCGTAATAAAATATTGACTCGGAAAAAAAATGTTTGAAAACGAAAGGCATTAATGATAAACGAAAACCACACATTTTTAATTATGTAATTTAAGAAATTTTGTACGCCACATGTATTGAGATTTTTTCTCAAAAGAAACATTATTTTATTTATTTTCCAAACCAATATTATAAAGGTACACATTCACCTTTATAATATTGGTTTGGAAAATTTATAAAATTGTTTGTTTTTATGCCCTTCTTTCACGTTAAACAACACGTGATTCATTGCACAGAGAAAAAAATAATTAAAAAATATCTAAACGTGCGATGCTAGTGCGAATCCCTAGTTTAAAAATAAAAATAATGTCTCTTTTGTGTAGAATTCTATATGTTCAAGTACTTTTTACTATTTAAAGTAATTTCCACACTGTTCTTCTTTCTGCTAGTAATATGATTTAATTTTAATTTAGTTTTACAGTTCACGTTTTGCCACAACTTAATTCAATATTTAATACACAACTATGAATGGTATTAAAAAGGATCAATTTATAAAAACGATTGTGACTTGTAAAGTACTTATTTATTAGAAATAAGTGATTTTAGATTTAAGTCCTTTTTAGATTTACTAATAAATTAGAAGTAGTGATAATGTAAATTAATATTTATATATTATTTATAACATTTTATTTACTAAAATTGGCTTCTCCAGTGATAGATTTGAAGTTGCTTATTAACTTTATGTAATTTTGCCAATGAGAATTTGATGAGTGTATAAATATAAAAAAAATTACACAACTTTATGTTATTTCGAAAATATGCGAAATAATTTTGGTAAGGTTCTTTTCACATTGTCTTTTCGCATTTATGTATAACATTTTATATATGAAATGTCAAGAAAGGAATATGTTTAATTTTTTTATTTTACTACACATTTTTTTTTCAAAATGTTTATTTCTATGTATATATATACTTATTTATACTTTCCGAATTATTGTTGTAGAGACACGGATAATATTACTATTAAAATTAATGGAATTTTATGTAAAAAAAAGTTTTCCACCCATTAATTTTAGTCATTTTTATTTTAAAATTCCCGTATCTGTAATGACAATTCTAGATTATTTTTCTCTTCAAAGTATATCTACTTTAGCCATATTTAGGGACCTACATAATAAGTGAGCCTTGATTAATACCCTATATTTTAATTTTGTAGTGATAATAAATGTAATAATTTTATTTATTTGTGTTTTAATATACCTACCTCATTCCAAACCAAAATACATCCAACCAAAAATTGTTTTATTGCGAGGAATAGGTAATCTAAATATATAAAACTGTCATCTGACTGACAATCAACGCACAGCCTAAACTGAATATATAAATATGAAAATTGGAAGGTATAATTATTATTCCAGAGGTGCATAAGAAAGGATTTTTCGATAATCAAGCCCTAACGGGGTGAAATGGGGTCGTATTCCTAATACAAAACATACGAAGTTGCGGGCAACTGCTAGTATTATAATAAAATGTTAATATAGGTAAAAATAATAATATAAATAGGATACCTACAAAGAAATAAATTAAAAACCGTGATATCAAAGATGCCAAATGATGACAGAATGCTGTCTGTATATTGGTCCAGAATATAAAACGAAACAGTTGAATAAATTTCCAATACACCGTTTCCTAAGCTTTCGAAATCTTAAAGGTATTTGAAGTTATAAAGTTATCACCTATAGATAGATATAATAATAGAAAAAGTAGGTAAGATTATTTATATTAATAATTTCGTTTAGGGGTACGGTAGACTTGATTCAAACGCATACCAAATTGTTAAGAAAAAAATAATCAATTCTGGGTTAGGAACATTATATCCGCAAAATTCGTATAATCCCGTAATTTCAATAAATAAGTCCAAATTTATTCATTTAATGCTGTCAGAAGCAATTTTCAATGTGACAGTAACGTTTGTTAGAGTCATGTGGTTTGAATCAAAGAAAAGAGTGGGCATTGGGTAACGTTTGTTAGAGCCATGGACTCCAAAGACAGGTCGTTTTATATAATTATCCAATACAGTAAAATTATTTACAGCAAAGAATACCCCGAGCGAAGCCGGGTTTGTGTCTAATAATAACATAAATATGTAGAGCATTGTTCAAAAACTAAAGCTGCAGAGGAAGTATGTTTTCCCGCACAAATTTCCCTGTCCTTGAGTAGACCGTGAGTAGATATTTCAATTATTATGCAACATTATTGAAAAAGAATAGACGAGTAAAAATTAACAGAATGTATGTGAAGACATTATACATCAATTGAAAAAAAATTAACAATCAAACCTATTGTACAGTAGACACATACCTACCTACAATATATTTTCGATATCTGAGTGAGATGCTATGTGATAAGTATAGGAAGATGGTCTTGCGAAAATGTATGAAAGACAAAAAAATTAAGGCCACAAATTAGAAGCCGCTACTGCCGCTAACTTTAACAGAGGCCGAAATCTTAACAGAGTAGGTTCTGACGAAACCTGAATGTTCTAGAAACGCATGCTTTATTTGCATCAAATATAGCTAGGAACCATCCTGACTAAATCAAACCCTAAAATCTTAGTTACAATGCTATATACAGACAGACACACATACTTAGGTTTCAAAACTTTTTTTTCCATTCTTTTTTCGTCCGTTTTGTAACAACACTTTGGACCCGTAAAATCAGTCCGAAATATAACCTTTTTTAAAGCTTCATTCATAATTTGTATGGAGATAAATTATTCCCAATTTCTCTTTAAATAATCCACCTGTGACACTGTAACTTAGCCCATTGAAAAATTAACAGCTATTTAACTTAGATATATTGAATAACTAACTATATGCTAAATTACAGTGACACAGGTGGATTATTTACAGAGAAATTGGGAATAGTTTATACCAGAAAAATTATGGATATAGTAGCCTTAAGGTTAAACAGATGGTCATATTTTTACTCTAGGAATTTTCAAGAGAAAATTTATCCTAATAAGAATATAGAGAACTCTATATAAAAAAAATCATAGAATTGGTTTAAGTTTAGGAAACTGACCGAACCATTGAATATTGGTACTTAATATTCCGACAACTTCCTACAAGAAATAATTATTTTTTAAATTACACGTGTACCTAATAAGTAGTTTTTGTTTATTTATTAGATTAGTATTGAAATAGCGAGGTCAGTACATACGTAAGATCGATGTATCGAAACAGGTTTTGCGTAACACAGCGGCAGACCGCGCGGCACCGAGTGACTAATACGCGCACGATAAGCTCTCATACGGACATTGGCTTCAATCGATACAAATAAGACTAAACAATAACTTTGCTTTGGCTTTTAAAAGCAATATCATATCTTCACGGTTTGTTATGGCATGTTAGCTGGCCCAGGGTGTCCAGCGGAAGTCTTCCTCAATTAGCTGATATAATTATTGAGGGTTTATAACCAGTGGTCAATTCAATCGAGTGAAGTATTTTAATTTCAGTATCAAATTTTTAATTTGTTGCTCGCCTAATTGGTAGAGCTTTGGGAGAGATTGGAGGTCCTGGGTTCAATTCCCACTTGTTCTAAAAAATATGCTAAGCACCAATTTTCTTTAAGAATATGTGCTTTAATCGACTCCTCGTGTTTTGGAAAGCACGTAAGCTCGCACTTCTTATAAAAATAACACAGATGTTTACGTCTGTTAAAGAAGTGACACATCTAGGTCCATTAAGTGCAGCAACAGGCTTGCCACCTGTTCTGTTCAATATGGACAACTTGCAAAATTGGACACGGTTGCTGGTGTCTCTGGCTACACCGCAACGTAAAAACCCATTGGTTTAGCACATGGCCGCTGACCAATTTAGTCTATGCTGCCTAAAGCAACATAATCTTTAAATATATATTATTAGTTTATCTCCAGGTTGAATCTTCTATTATATTGGCTCTATGGGTATAATGCTTTCCCTTTTTCATAGACAACGCAGTTGAAAACTGCTGTATGTGACTGGTAGACTAATCAAGGCTGTTAGACCCGTGGTGTTCCAAATACAAAAAGAACAACACATATCCTCTCGCTCATTGAAGCAGCGTTATATATGAAGTAGAGTTATTCCCTGTGGACCCACTGCTATGACCCACTGATGGAACTACCCATAGTCCCACCACACTAGTGATAGAATAAAAAACTAGTACCTAACTATAGTAGGTAGGTTATTCTTAACAAGACATCCGCAAAGTATTTTTTATACATTACATAAGTTTACATTTCGAAAAAGCCAGTAAGCGTGAGTCAGGCCGTCGTTTCGCGAACTCTATCGTCCATCGCTGATCATATCTTGTACCGGAGGTCATACAACGGAAGCCCGACATTGGCGAGAAAGCTACATTTTTGTCTTACAACTCACCTTGACTGTGGGTTCCCACGACATAGATTTGGGTGAGTAAGATAGTCCAAGTATAAAGATTTTTGTATTCTTGATATAGGTTGGTATTCTTGAGTCGTTAAACATCGGTAATGCTAAACAAACTAAACTACTAAAATAATTTTAATCCCGTTTTCATAGATTGATCCAAGAGAAAGGATTAGAATTGATTAGATGTAAGACAATGAATATGGATGAGGTAGGAATAAAACTATATTCGATATTATTATGAAGTTGGTACCTATTTTTAACCTACTTCGAAAAAAAAAGATAGGGAGGTTCGCAACGTATTTTTTTATGTATGTATGAACATCGATTACTCTACATATAATTGTTCCGGATTGGCCACATTTATTTCTCATAACAATTGGTTCACTGGTTATTCAGGAATTTTGAAAAAAACTGACTTAATAAGTATTTTTTTCTTAATATCTCGATGAAATATGTACCGATTTTGATGACTTATTTTTTTAAGGATATTAATTTCTCGACATTATCTCATATGCATATGACAAAAATCAGTTCAGTAGTTTTTCAAAATTTCAGTAATTTGCCTATGTTTGTGGCTGAAAATTATACACTTAGCAATGGTTTGCTATTGACGCCAGAGATATAACAAAATGTTGTAGGAAAGAATTGTGTAGAATAAAATGGTCTACAAAAAAGTCCTTTATATCTATATCTTATAGATAAGTAGGTATAGTTATAGGTAAGCGTATTTGTCTAGGTAGGTACTGAAATTGTTTTAAAGCCATGTTGTACCTGTGCGAAGCCGGGGGCGCGGTCGCTAGATTGCTATAAAACTAAATTGCAACAGGGCGGAGCCAGGCCTCGCTATAAATCGACTTTTACATTTCAGCGAGTTGCACCTCTTCATGAAGCCTTTACTGTCGCTAGACTTATTAGGACTACTTAAGTAGGCCCCACACATTGTTCCGGCATCGCAGCGAAAATTTCCCATTCCGGCCGCCAGAAGATCTAGGCGGACCATTCGTTACAAGAATTGGATGAGTCTGTGCTCGATTTCGGTGGACCGTACGGCGGCGCTGTTGTCTCTTCATTTCTGTAAATTTCCTATGACTTTTGTACCATTGAAAATAACACGGCAACATAAATTATTAATAGATCTGTGTTTAATAACTAATCAAAGATCTACAAAATAATTTCTAGTTCAGAGTCTAGAACACGGTAGCGGTAATTGCAGAGTCGACTGTCTATTGTGGTGGCAGAATGGAACATAACTCACGAGGCGCGAGCTGTCGTCACGAGTAGCTTCCTCCGGTGCTTTCCACGAGGGAAAGATCGTGTGGAAATACCTTTGAAATTGCAAGAGCTGGTTTAATATGGACATTGTCATTTTCTATGGAAAAGTTGAAATTGAAAAGCTTGGCTGTTCTTGACGAATTTCAGCTATAGACATAATATAAAAAAAGGAAACGCAGTAGAAATACTTGTTCAATCTAAAAATGAACATATTATTATATTCCATAAACGAAACTTTTCAGCAAGTGTAGCTTTTTATTTCTTAGATCAAAGTGTCCAATATGAATTTTCCCAAAGAAACATTTCTTATGTCGGTCGGCCTTCCAACTTTCTCTGTTTAACAAATCACGTCGATCTTCCGCTCCATGTTAGATTTGAGGTTTTGCAAATGTATGTAATTGGGATGATAATTTGGTACCATTGATCTGATCTGATGACGGAGTCAGGAGGTGGATAGTGGAACTCTGTAACGAAACGACGTAATCCCATCGAGTTTGGGCACATTTGGTTTGCGCAAGGGTGCGTTTTTTAGTTTTTTTTTATAAACAATTAATTATTTCACCTTAAATTAACAAACATTTATAGATAAAAACCTTAAATTAAATCCAAAGATTAAAAATAACTAAATAAACCAGGTTCGCGTGGAGTAGTGGCAAGAATACTGGCTGCATTTCCCCGCTGAATTGCGATGCTGATTCGTTGAGCGAGGAAGGAGCCAGCTCTGTTGTCACCAGAAGAGATGATCAGTCGATTTATAGATATCAATGATAATACAAATACTGTAGGGACAAAATATCTAGATATTTTTTTTATAATATATTTTGTTACTTATCACAATCGTTGCCCTTGAACTTTGAAAAATAAAAGTGAATGGATGAATTCTGAAAGAAATTATACCTATTTGCATTATATTAAAATATATTAAGTGCATACTTATTTTAAAGTTCAAGACCATTGGAACGAACGCGATGAGTGGTTGGCACGTGTATGATATAAAAAGTTGATTTTCCTTTACAATAATTTCCACTCCAGGCAAGAAATGTTCAAAAAAAGACTGCGATTCAGTATACCTAGCTATTAATTAATTATTTCATGTTTCTTTTTTATGTTTGTAAGTTTTATTAATGCTTTTTGAAAATGTAAATTAGTAATCATCAAAGGCGAGGAAATCCATGCTATTCTAATCTAATACAAGTGACCCGTAGACTACCCAAGTCGCGTTCACGAACTTGCAAAGAGTAGATAGTATGAACCTATAAGATAAAGAACAAATGCCATTTGTACCCTCAGACACAATAATCAAATAACTTTGTGTAAATTAAATAAATAGAAATAAAATAAAAGCCTCATTAAATAATGTTATAAATTTAGGAGTATAGGTATGCAACGAACACAGTAAAAACACATCTTCACGGCTTTTGTGCCTTGCCACACGCCAGAGATACCAGTAACAGCCTGTTGCTGCACTTAATATGGATTTAGACGTGTCGATTAAAGCACATATTATTAAGGTGTGTCGGTGGCCGAGTGGTTAAGACGTCTGGTATTAACTAGGCAGATCACGGGTTCGATCCCGGATCCCGGCCAAGTACCAATGGGTTTTTTAATTAAAAACTTATGTACATAATCCCACAAACCACACTTTAGAGGTTTTTCCATCTAAATATACTTCAACAGTACTGGCCACTCGTTAGGTATAGCCTCACAAATACTATCGGCTAAACGAGGGAGACTTTGTATTCCGCTGGGTACCCTGGAACCGCAACCTGTAAAGAAAGAAGAAATATATTATTAAAGAAAATTGGTGCTTAGAATTTATTGGCACTAGTGGAAATTGATTATAATATTTTTAAGATAAAAAAAATTAAATTTGTTTTAACACGTAAACTGTTACCAATGCTGGTGAAGAATGGTGACTTTAGATATATTTTCTTCTATTGGATACCCTGGGATAATAAGCAAAAACAAAAATATAGCAAAACAACCCATTAAAAACATTAATTATTCATGAAGTACTTATTATTATACTATGAATAAATTAATAAATAATGCAGTTGAGTGTACCTATTTTGTTGTTCAAAGATCGTGCATGTTGCACTAATTCCTTGCAGCAGCTATTCTCACCACAATGCGCGGAAGAGAATCCTCGTGGAAAAATAAAACTATTTCTATTGCTCTAATATCTTTATTTATCTTGTGTAACATTATTATCATAATACCAACGTTATTTGCATAATGTTAGATTTGTCAGATCTCACCTTCGTTTAAATTTCATAATGATATAGTTATATAGGTACTAACGTCAAGAATGGGCGTCGGTGGTCGAGTGGATAAGACGTCGGCTCGCAACTGAAAAGTCTTGGGTTCGATTCCTACATCCGACCATGTACCAATGGGTTTTTTATAATGAAAAATCTATGTACATTATACGACAAACCGTACGAAGAGGCTTTCCATCTATATACCTCAACAGAGCTGGCCCACTCGTTAGGTATAGACTCAAAAAAACATTGGCTAATTGAGAAAGACGTTGTCTTCCACTGGGTACCCTGGGCTCGGCAACGGTTTCGTACTATATTTTCTTTTGCACGTTTTGTGTAGGTATGTGAAGAATTGTTTAGGCTCTTTCTGTATCTGTATTTAATTTTAATTCTTATGAAAAATACAGGAAATATCTTTTTACAAATAAAAATGAATTGCTGTTCGTTGGTAAGAGCATCACTTGAGAACGGCTGGACCGATTTAATATTTTTTAAATGTTCGTAATAGTCCGTCCGAATCAGGTTTTTAGGCAAAGAAAAATTAGAAAAGTTGCCCGAAAATACTGAAAGTGTTTTTTTCTATGCGATTTTTGTATGAATTTAAGATCATAATATATTAATTTAGGCTCCACGGGACGCATATCAGATTGTAATAAGAGGGTGTACGGATTTGGATACAACTTCGTAAATTCTTATTTCCAGGAAAAGTTCCAGCATGCAACAAAGTAGAGAAAAAAAAACTTTAGAAGTAGGATAACCATTTGGCTTTTAAAAAATTACATAAAAATATTGATTCAAAAGTCTATGAATGAACATAGCAAACAATCTTGTCAATGGCTCGCGTGTTTAACAACTATTAGGTTGGGTGTAGGCGTTTGAAAGAAATTACCTCCATACTGACTTGTCAGGTTGTTTTAAACTACATTTATGAGCTAAATATGTAGTTTATTTGTTTTTCAGACACAATTTTCAAACTCTTTAAAGTTAGTTTAAAATGTCAGAAGTCAAATTCAATCTCAAAAAAAAAAACATTTATAACCGCATAGATTATTTAAAATAATTTTGCCGTTAAAAAAATACAAAGTACCTCTATAAAAAAGTTTACAATATTTTGCTAGACAAGTAAGTATATACCTTTTTTTAGAATAAAATAGCTTGAATATTTTATTAAAACTTTAATCTTTTTACTGTTTAATTGGTTTTTGATTAGAAAAATCGACGAAATAAAAAAACTTTTACGTGTAGCTGCCATGTTCCCTGACTCCGAAGATCAAACTATAAAAAAATAGTTAGATAAAAAAAATTTGATCGGCCTTTATGACTAGAGCCCGATTGGTTTTCTGCTATTTCTACCATACTTTGGTTAATTTTGATTAATTTGGTCCCCAGGGTATTAGAGCAGAAAACAAAGTTTTCCTCATCTAGCCCTTTATTTTACAGGACTACCAATTTTAACTATCTATCTATCATTACGCCTTTCATCCCAAGAGGGGTAGGCAGAGACAATCGAATGCCATTTGTTACCAATTTTAACATCACCTTTAATATCATTTGCGTGACGATTTCAATTACAATCAAAGGGTGGAGCCTTTAAAAATTAGGTCATTAAAAAGTGAACGTGCAAATGAGGTTTCAGAATTTTTTATTTAGAAATGATTTCGTTTAGTATTTGGCTAGAACGTATTAAACATTATAAAGTTTGTATATAAAGAATATAAGGTACTTTTTATATACGTGAATATTTATGTAATTCGTCACAGAAAATTCTAATAAGTTTAAATATTAAATTTACATTTTAACCTAATTACGTTTGCGGAACTAATAATAATATTTTCATCTCTCCAGCACGAAAAGGGCGCTTTTGGTGCGTAAAAATCTTGCAGTAAAATCGCATTTTGCTGCGAGCGTGAGTAAAAGTGATTCGAATTTCAAATACCACCATTTGGAATTAATGTTTTATAAGGGTTTGTTAGCTATAATAAACATATTGTTAAATATTTACTTATAACCTATAACACTTTTTTCGCTGGTTAGAGGTAAAAAGTTGTATGTTTCACACGAGAGCTAAATTTTTTATTGTGCTCAGTTAGACTACTTCACTAGTTCGTGATTTAAAATCAGCACTCACAGCAAAATTTAACTTTGTTCACTTGTTGAACAAATAACTATTTTTAAACGGTTATTTGAATATTTAACATTAAAAAGACATGCAAAGATTGTACCCCAAAATCTATATCAATTAAAAAGGAGAACAAAGACCCCTTATTATAAATTGATACCGTATTTTGAAATATGTTTATGACGTCTAATGTATAATAAATTCATATGCAAATATTTACATATAAAGCGTTGGCACACGAGACTCATCTTTTATGTTGACTATTGCATCGAAATTCTATACGTACTAAATCAACAGTAATATTTCTAGGAGACTTAAACTAGAGCTAACGTGAACTTAGTAGCGGCGCTAAGACTTTAAAACAATTGTATTTAAAAAAAGTTATACAGATTTTTTTTTATAAATTTTGATGATTCGGTTATATTCGCATTTTAATTATATGTAAATATTGTCTTAAATTCCATTAACTTCAAATTATGTTATCCCTCATTACCTATTTAGATGTAAGTAATTTTAAATGTCATGTTATTTTTCCTTATTAAAGTTACATTTTCCTATAACCGACACTGATAATTTTCGTCCACAACATGATACAGCAACCATAATGCTTTTGTGGTTATCACATATAGAGAAATGGATCTGATAGAGTTGTAAATGAAGTCGTGAGTCGAGAGCCAGATGTCATATGAGAATCATATATTTAAAATACTTTGTAGAAGTATTGAGCGGTTATTACGGGAAACCCTAAACTCAAATAATTAGTACAATATTCGTTTTCTATGACTATCTTCTTGCGGTTATAAGGAGAATCGATTTGTAGAAATTGTGGTAGCCAACGGTAGCCAAGTCTTTTTCATTTATCCGATTTTTTAAACATTAACCATAAATAAGTACCTACGACATTAGGGCCGGGCCATCTACTGGGAGCTAGGTTCGAGACCATCGTTGATACATGGCTTTTGTAGGAATCACACTCGTTAACCACTGCGCCACCTTATTTTTACCTTTTATTATAGGTTTACAACAATTTAATTACCTACATAAATTCGCTCATAAATACTTAGATAATACATAGATAATAAATATTAGAGATAGATATATGCTACGTAGGACTTTTTTATAGATAATTTTATTCTACATAATCCTTTTCTACATCATTTTGTTATATCTCTGACGGATTAAAAAGCATACGTACTCAATGAAAACTCGCCGGGGCTAACTTTTCACAGACTTTATTCACTTATACTGTTGATGCTCAGCTCTCAAACCTTCCCGATGCATCAACAAAGGTCATAGACAGACAGACAGACAGACGCATCGAGGACTATGCTTTATAATATTTATTGATAGTAATGATAATAGGTACATAAGTACTAGATAAAATGCTACATCAGAAATTGGACAAGACTTAGCAATGTTTCTATGACCAACAAAACGATGCGCTCATTCACAAGGGATTCGAAATGAGAGCTGGCTATCTATCACGCGGGTTGTAATACGAAGCCAAGTGTATTTAATAAATTATTGTGTGTGTTTTACAAAGGGAAGACATTTTATACCATAGGGTTGTCAGAAATAATTACACAACTAACAGAAAAATCCTTAGTCACTTCTTCCAAAGCTTTAGTTACACATTATTTATGTAAACATCATCTATGATTTTTTTTTCAAATTTCCTTGTTGGACTTAAAACTTTGCGTAGGTCTAAAAAAATACGTCAGGCCGGCTTCAGTACTTTTTTTCTGAAAATAAAAGATAATTTCTTTTGGAGAAGATATTTGTTTTCATTGGGCACTTGACAAAGACTTGGGGCGCAGCTAAATTTCTGGGATGAGCTGCCAGAGCGCTGGTATAATATGGTTTTAATTTATATGGTAAACCTCTAAATGATGAGAAATTGATTTGACATGCGTGCTTATACGGTTTTGTATAAAGCTACAAATACATATACAAATAAAATTAATTATTGACTAAAAATATTGCAATGTCCAAACAGAAATCGATGACAAATTAATACAGGTATATGCATAATCCAAGAGGTACGTACTTCTACTTCGTATATGAAAACCCTACATTTAGAGGGCGTTCCATTCGGGACCTCCGGGGTGGGCTGAGTCCGGAATGTGCAGGGTGAGGCCGTCTTAGCGACGATGGAGCCCGTTTCCTGTCGATTCGATGTACTCAAATGCACTTGCAGTCAACCTTTAAGGCAGTGGTTGACAACATTTCTTTTGCTTAAAGATTATTATTATTTAACTAAGAAGTAAACTTGGAAATTACTGGGCCAAATTGAAAAATAAATAATTTATAAATATGCATGTTCGAGATGGTTACAAAGCGGGAAAAAATACAGAACGGGTTCAAATCGAAGTTGTTTTCACATTAAAAAAAACACGGGTATGTCTGGGGCGGAAAGCTCCCAAGAAGCTTTATGCAATAAGTCTATTCAGAAAAATACCACAAGATTTATCTCTCTAGCGTCTGGAGTTAAGAAATAGTGGTGACTCTACGAGTGAATCGCAGGTCACCCATTTTAATATAATTTAGTTTGCTTAACCGTCATAGGTCTTAAAGCTATAGAGCCAAATAACGCCAAATATATACGCAGTTATAAAGCTATTTTGTTTCACCATAAACAGATGCGTAAAAATGACATCACTATACAAAATTTCGTTCCGAGTTTCGGCGGAAATAGCACGCGTTACCAATTAATATATGGATATGTTAACAAATCATCAAGTTCGTGCTAGACGGCCGATTACAGAACGGTCACGGCAATTATCAGCTATAACGGCCGACCACTTTCCGACTCGCCGTTCGAATTATAGTTTAGCCACGGTGGTTCGCACCCACACATTTCCGCATCTTGCCGTGCCGTTAATGATCGTTCAATATTGAGTTACAATATTTTGACTAGACAATATCGATGTGGATTTTAGTCAATGGATTTATATTCTTAAATAGTATGTGAAAGAAATTCTATATGCGATTGTGAATGGACATGGGGCGTGGGCGGTTATAAATGGTTTTATTTTGAACATTTAAATTTGATTCGACTAGACTACTCTGTTGGGACTACAAACGTTATAATTTTTATGATACTTGTAATTTCCTTATGGATTTAATATTTTTATGCCTCATTTATGTTTTTTTCTAGGTAGATTTTGTGATGAAATAAAAGAAAAATAATATAGTGACCAAAGGTTGAGCATATGTGCTTGCGACTTGCGAAAGATATTGAGCGATTCTGCGCTGTTATGTCACGAGCGCGGGGCGGCGCGAGTCCCGGCCGCGACCTGCGTGGGCGGTGGCGTTCTTCGCTGTCGTCATATCGATAAATTTCAAAGGTCGATATAATACACTACCTTCTTATATTTTAGCAACGTATCGATTGTTTTTATTCACCACAATAGACTATACAGTTGTTGACTTCATTTATTCATCAGTAATAAAATATAATGAAAACCATCACGGGTGCCGTCATAGTCGTAGCCAGGATCCAGAGTGGGGCAATTGTCTCTCTGTAGGTAAACCCCAAACCAATTGTTTCCACTCCGAATCAAATTTTGGCTACGCTAATGGGTGCCATGTGTGTGTCGAAATCAATGCCGATACGATACAATCACATTGACTCTGAACTCGCAAAACAGACATTTCGCGCGTGATTTATATTTAGCAAGTTCAGAATCAACGTGTGGTATAAGTAAATGTTCATCATTTAACATGGCGTTTTTGAAGCTAACCGAAATTTAACCGCTATTATCGGTCCCATACTAGTACTAGAACACGATGGCTTTTTGGCAAACAATGACAAACTTTTCAGTTAGGAAATAAAACAAAAATAACTATATTTGAATGATTTTGTATACCTTATAACGGCCTCAAGGTACCAAGCGGAAGACATCTTTCTCATTTAGCCAACATTTCTTTGAGGCTACCTAACGAGTGGCCATTTCTGTTGAGGTATTTTAAAGTCTAATTTTTTTTCTGCACGGGTTGCCTTACAGCTCCAGAAACCGTGTTATCAATACCAGGGTACACAGCGGAAGACCAAGTCTCCGTATTTTAGCTGATGGTATTTGTGAGGCTATACCTAACGAGTGGCCAGTTCTATTGAGGTTTATTTAGATGGAAAAGCCTCAAAGTGTGGTTTGTCTTTAAAGCCTTTAAAATATTATTCTAAATTATCGATATCAAACAAGTATAAAAGTGATACATCACTAAACTGGTATTCGTGAGCTAACCCGAAGCGGCACAAGGCGGCGACAGACAAGCTAAGGTCACAAGAAGAGCTATAAGAACTGACTTTCAAGATGTAAGCTAAATGTCTATTCTCTAACGATTTCTTTTTATGTCGCGATAAAGTATTATCTGCCGGTTTATGTACTGCTGTGAGTTATGTTACTTGTTGAGAATGCTCGCGTTTTGGTGGACATTGAGATATAGTACCTCTGGTACTTTAGAGATTTGCGAAGTGGACATATTTTCACATTCTTTGTATGTAGGTATTTAAGTAAAATGTTAGTAACATTCTAAACAGTAGTTAATTTTTGTTTAATTTTTTTTTCAGTTTGTTTTTTAACGTGATATTTGCACAGATATAGCTAGAGGACATAGGCTATTTATTTCGGAAATTCTACATTTATTAGATATTTCCGCCCGGCTTGGAAAAATTTATGACTATCAGTCTCGCTGAAAATTTTGCGATGTTTGTGTATTTATAATTTATAATATTTCAGGTATAAGTATAGAGTTATCAGGTCTTCCAAGTCTTTATATTTTCATAATATTCATCATAACCTGAAAATATATTATGATTTTCTATAGACACTTCTATAGAAACTCTATAATATTATTCTATTATTAGTTATTGGGTGTTGCTAGCGACTTTACGATTACAATATACAAATTAAAAAAGTAGCCTGGTATAGGCTATATTAGGCCCTGTGGGATTCAAAACCTGCTGTCAAACTCTTTACCACTCGGCCACCAAATAATATAGTAAATATAAAATAGTTAACCAAATAAATATGCTATTCAATGCTAGCGCGTGTAAACCAATAAATACACCCCGCGTCACGCTGGTCAAAAGACGTCAATGAAATCCCAACGTACAAATATTATAAATGTGAATATTGTAAAAAGCTAAGGTCACTGTAACGAAATTTCGAAAGACAATGTTGGAAACAAAACCAAATAAGTGTGCGGAACAAACAGTCGACCACTTCCCGTTTCGACAAGAGTCATGGTTAGTGTTGCCAGTTGAGTTTTAGTAAATATCGTGGGAAAAAAGCAGGACAGGGCGAAAATATCGAGACGTAGAAAAAAAGCATAACAATAATTACAATCACAGATTTACTTTACTTACTACTCATCTTATCAAGTTAAACAATTGTTCAATTTATTAATCTTATTATATTCAATAAAATTGACTTCTTTTAATTTTTTAAGTGTCTTCTTCTTTTCTTTCCTTACAGCTCCCGAAACCGTGTTACGGTTCCAAGGTATCCAGCGGAAGACCAAGTCTCCCTCGTTTAGCTGATGGTATTTGTCAAGCTATACCTAACGAGTGGCTAGTTCTGTTGAGATATATTTAGATGGAAAAGCCTCAAAATAATTAAAAATACCCATTGGTACATGGCCGGGATCCGGGATAGAACCCGGGGTCTGCCTAGTTAATACCAGACGTATTAACCACTCGGCCACTATCGTGCTCAATTGGCTACTTAGACTAAAAAACGGGATTTTGGGCGTCCCGTTTGGGACGCGTCAAGAGAGGGCTGAAAAATGGGACATCTGGCAACGTTATTCATGGATTGCCTTTTGGCGCCGGTACATCCCGGATAAGGCTGTAAAGTTAAGTGTAAAAATAAATTTACAGTCTCTTTTAACTTAAAATATTATTTAAATTCACTATTGTTATGCTTAATGGTCAATTGAAATGGTAAATAGCAAATTGTGTCGGTTCAAATCTTAATAAATAGCAAAAAATTAAAAGTGTTAAATTGATTCTAAAATTTAAATGGTTTTTAATTTTTCCCTGTCTGGATGTTTGTCCAGAATAGGTTCCTAAACAGCGTAAATAATTTCATACCTAAATACCTATGGTAAGACATGGTTTGTTTATTATGAGTAACCGTTAAATGTGGACGTTGTTACCAATGACAATAAAAATCATAATAACCCACTTTTTAACGAATTCAAAAAAAAATACGTTACTCAATTCGACCGTATATATATTTTTTTATGTGTGTTCGCGGATAACTTCGTTGTTTATGAACCGATTTTAATGATTTCATTTATAATCGACAGATAATTCTTCCGGATTGATCCCATTTTTATGTCATTAGTTTTTCAGTAATTTTGAAAAAACTGACTTTATAAGTCAATTATCAGTATCTCGATGAAATATGTACCGATTTTGCGAATTATTTTTTTAAGGATATAATAATTTCTCGACATTATCTCACATACATATGACGAAAATCGGTTCAGTAGTTTTTCAGAAATTCAGTAATTTGTCTCTGTTTACGGCTGAAAATTATGTATCAGAGAAAAGCCTTAGCAACGGTTGCTATTGACACGAAGTTGTCAATTTTTGTATCGACGGTGGTCTAACGGCTAAAGGTATGGTATGGTTCAGCTCAGGATGCAAATGGTTCAAATCCCATCCACAGCAGATTTTTTTTTATATTTCTCCATAATTTTTTTTTATTTGCGTTATTATTTGTCTCTCAGGGCAGCAAAATCACTTAAAAGGGAAAAATAAATTAACTTTTAAAAAAAAGTGTACCGACTTCAATTTGCACTGAAAAGTAAGAAATAATAAATATTTCGTCGTACAATTTGACGGTTGGTGCCAAATTAAAAACAACTTACTTCCCAAATTCACTAATCTAGACAATTCATTAGGAATCTACGATCATCAGTACAAACATATACCTACCTATAATATTGAACAGATATTATTTATCTTCTTAGATGTTTACTTAATTTTGTATCCTTCTTATACTAAACGGCACTTTGTAGTTTTCAATAATTGAACTACATATTTCTGTTTGCGGCGTTTGTTAGACTCTGCGATTTCCGCCGGATTACTGTTTTCCTGACATGAGACGGGGCTAATGTGTCCACGCAGGTAGCTTAGCATCCCTAACAAGGGCCCGACCTCACTCCCAGGGAATCAGTGTCATTCCAACGGGTCTTTTGCCGCATTTTCGGATAATTCCTGTTGGCACTAGGAGAGCAGGGACTTCTGTTGACGCAAGAGCCCTTTTGATGGTATCATTGTGGAAGCTGTGGCGAGAAAGCCTGCCTGCACTTAATATAATAGTAGTTTATGATACGGGATCATAATAGGGGTAATTAAAACACAAGTGGATTTTTTTAATAGCATCCACGAGTGTTTTAATTCCAAGTTATGTGCCCGTTCATACACTACTTTATCTAATCCCATGCAATAGTACAAAACAAATTGAACCAAGATATTTTTCTTAATCGACAATTTGGCGGGAAATCACGGTTACCTACTTTCGACTCCCATATAGGAGTCTCGATATTTTCATAGAGTTTAATGTGGCTGCATAACACATATCCTTTGCCCTTTCTGCATTTAAAAAATAACAACATTACGATATCGTTTTTGTATGAAAGAAAACTTCGGTACTATAATACATTATAGTATCGAAGTTTGACATATTAGAGACGCGTGTATGTAAAACATATCATTATGAAGTATAATTCGATTTTGTAAAAGATATTTTACGTTATAAGAGTAGATAAAAATGTATTACCAAAAATAATGCAACATCTCCTCATTTATAATGCAAATTGACCGTCCAATATGCGCAAGAGCATGTCCATAATCGACATGATATGAATGAAATCCTTTCAGAACTTACTACGCCGTTTTACTGTCGCGGGGTGAACAGTCACGCCTCCCATTGTTTTGGGGGACACATTATAATAATTTCTCAGCAAATCAAAGGCATTCGGAAACCGAACTCTTGTGTCGAGAACTCGAGAGAGAGAGAGCGGTTATTAAATTGAACCGTATATTAGGATTGGATGGTTTTGATACTATAATTCATAAGTTGATCGCTGTTACTGTCCCTACCAAGTAGCAAGGACATGCGAAATATTTTTTTACTAGACTTACAATCCACTCGCTACTATTGCGCACATCACTATGACATATAGACAGAGAATAACGTCCATATAATATATTCTATTATTATATTTTTTTCTATGATTCGTGATTTTATAAAAAAATAATACCTACCTTAGAATAATTTACATAGGCTAATTAATGACTTTAATTAATATGATATAAAAAATAATAACTAAATAAGACATGACGGTATACTTACAGTATTTTTAAAGTTACAGTATGGCCGTTGTCATCTGTCTCGGTCGCACTCATTGGACTTATGGAACGTCATAGTGATGTGCGTAATAATAGCAAGTGAATATCGATGAATTGTAATATTACCTACACATTTTCATTTCAATGAACAATGCAGATTTCCTCCAGGTTTAAGTTAAGGTCAATCTGGATATCTTTCATTTTACCTTTTTGATGTCTACCTTTTAATCTTACTTCAGATAAAATAATTATTTATTTATTGTCATAGTATTAGATACAAAACAGAATTAAATTGTCTCATACTTTTGGAAGTCATGGCTTGATATATTGAAGAAAATGTTATTATTATTAAATTTATATAGTGATGCTTACTTACTTACTAGCCTTTGCCATTGGCACCGTATGTTGTTATATAGATCCTTTTTTTATTTTCTCTTTACGGGTTGCCCTTATAGCTCCCGAAACCGTGTCATCGGTCCCAGGATACCCAGCGGAAGACCAAGTCTCCCTCGTTTAGCCGATGGTATTTGCTAGGCTATACCTAACGAGATGCCAGTTCTGTTGAGGTATATTTAAATGAAAAAGCTTCGACGGTTTATAGGATTATGTACATAAGTTTTTAATTAAAAAAAACCTATTAATATTAAAGTATCAAGAGCATATAACCTTAGTATAAAGAACATTAATACTACGGATTGGATGCGACGTTCGTGCGATATTCACAATAGTAAGAACAATGCCTCACAGGACCGTGTCTAAATACAGTGTGCAACGCTTCACTAAATAACCTGCAAGTATCGATATTTCATCGATTTATATACGTAGTGTTTTGATATATGATGAGTAGAGGGGAAATGTAGGCGATGAGATATGGATATGCCTTTCTCTATATTTCCATCCACCCTTAGCTATTAAAGATTTTAATATTTTCAGTTTAATAATTGCACACACACGCTAACATCTTCACCGCTTTATACCTTGTCAGAGATACCAGTGTTTACTTTTTTCTAGTTGTCTATATTGAACAGAACAGGTAGGTGGCAGGCCTATTGATATACTTAATGGACCTAGCTAGATGTGTCACTTCTTTAACAGACGTAAATATCTGTTATTTTTAGTGCAGACGATTAAAGTATACATATCCTCAAAGAAAATTGGTGCCTAGCTTTTTTGACACGAAGAGGAATTGAGCCCGGGAAGGGTTTCAAGTCATCGCTTTACTAGGCTACCGACTTCTTCATTAAAAACAAAATCATAAAATAAATTTTCTAGGTTATCAAATAAATCACATATGGCCTAAGATTGCACTATTTGAGGATATATTTTTAAGGTAGTAGTGCCTCAACGGAATAAATATACCTACTTAGCTATATTTCTCGTGGAAACGAAAAAAAAATCTCTTCACTTACACCCAAACAGCGTTTCATTTACTGAATATGAAGTTTACTGGCTCTGTATGTGATTGTGAGTCGGCTAAGCAACTCCCGGCTTGATCAGCTCAAGGATGGGTGCTAAAAACCTATTTGATCTCAAAACAACTTAACGGTACTTGCCAAACTAGTGTATTTCTTCCGCTAAGTACTCTGGGATTTGATATCTTTTTTTTTAATTTCTTTACTCCCTACAGCTCCCGAAAACCGTGTTACGAATCCAGGGTACGCAGCGGAAGACCAAGTCTCCCTAGTTTAGCCGATGGTATTTGTGAGACTATACCTAACGAGTGGCTAGTTCTGTTGAGTTATATTTTAGATAGAATAGCCTCTAAGTGTGGTTTGTCGGATTATGTACATAAGTTTTTAGTTAAAAAAACCCATTGGTACATGGCCGGGACCCGGGATTGAACCCGTGGTCTGCCTAGTTATATCTTTTTTGACGACCTAATTATTTTTATGGATACTTTCTTGTGAAATGCGTGATACAACTCCTTCATTCAAATTTGATCTTTATTTAGACATGCATAAGGCTGCAAATGATATGATTTATGCAAGACCTTAGTCTTATTGCTTTTAAAATATTCCGTAAGACCGGTAGCGCCGCCGGACAATGGACGTCATTGAATTAGATACAACTCGAGATGATTACAGTTTACCATCGCCTTAGGATAAAGCAATTTTGTATTATGAATGGCATTTTGATTTAAGTTGCTGTTATTATTGAGTCTCAGACTTTATCATGTAGGTATTAGCTTTTGCCCGCGGTTTTACTAAGAAATCCTGTAACTGTAATATAATTTCAAGCCCCTACCCCATCTCCGTCAGGATTATGGATTAGTCCAAGATATCATATATTTTCGTTCTAAATTGTATCCAAATCGGCGCAGTCGTTTCGGTATGGTGATATTGTTGCAAAGTCTATAATTTTAAAATTATGGGATATTTTATTTACGTAGAATTTAATTTAAGTATCTAAGTATGTAGTTATAAAATATTTTTATTTGCGTTCGTCGAAAAATCAACATTATTTGAATCTCTTTGCTGAACTAATTTTGATGATCTTTTTTGTAATTTATTGTGGGTTCCTTTGGACCACAAATACTTATTAAGAACTCCCTTCATAACGTTTGTCCCATCCTAATTAAATGCTGCAGCTATATGTAAATTACGCGATACCTTTATTTCTTGGATTCAAAATTAATTATTGCATTCTAAAGATTCAATATTGAACATGATATAAAATAAAATTTTCAAAATCAGTTGAACATAAGTTTTATAAAGCCCTGAAAGTCCTTTTTTAACCGATTTTGCGACTCAAATCATATATTTTAAGACAACATTGACTACAACGTCTACAACTCGCTTTTTCTAATAGTTTTTGCATGATACTCATACAGCCGAAGTCCATTTCGTGTATTATCGCAAGACAGGGTTTGTTGAGAAATCGTACTTTCTCATGTTTCTGGTACGTGAATCTTGGTCTATCTTATCTAATCCTTATATTATCGATTTTAATAGCTTGCCATCTCGCTTACATATTTATTAAGAGATATGGACAAAATAAGACGCGCGTAAAACTTAGTTCGTTGCGCTGTGATGCTTCGCCTTAAAAACACTATGCCTATCGTTTCCATTCTCAACATATCTCCGGTCAAAAATTTGCATGTTAATTTTATGAATAAAATAAAAGAAAACCAAATCGTAATAAATATGTAAAGAAATACAGTAGGTGTCACTTACAAATTACATCAAAAAGATGGCCTGCGATGTAAAAATTGTCATGACATCAATTTGCTAGGTAGATATGTATGTCTTAATCAAATGTTATTTGAGTAATTTATCAAATCGTTTAGAAATGAGATTTTGGAGAAGCAAATTGCAAAAGCCTGTTCTAATATGTCTTGTGTCAAGAACAGTTTTATATGTTTTTTGAGAATACAAAGTAATATTGTTTAACATTAATCTGATGATTGCGTGACGTAGTTGTAACCACTTTGCTCGCACTTGCTTGAATTACTTTGAGTATATAATTCACCATATTTTTCTGATTTTTAATTTTCACGAAGATTACACTAAAATTCAAACATAATAACTAAAAAAAAATTACTTCTTTCACATTTAAAAACAATATAATTAACCATTTTTCTAAAGTTACTTATTAGAGGCTTTTCCATCTAAATATACCTCAACAGAACTGGCCATTCTTAGGTATAGCCTCACTAAAATATCATCGGCTAAACGAGGGAGACTTGGTCTTCAGCTGGATACACTGGAACGGTAACACGACTTCAGGAGCTGTAAGGCAACCCGTAAAGAAAAAAAAAATTAATAGTACCATAATGGCCAAACATATGGTCAGTCTATAGCACCTTAGTCTTTACTCGTTGAATTGTGAACAACAATATAGTGAATTTATCCAAATTAAATGAATCTAAATTTTCACATTTATTAGTCAAACTACATAATATTATAATTTAAATTGGAATAGCGATCAACATTTGCATATTTCAAGATTTGAGACGAGTATGCTAAGCTTAGTAAAATGACAATACCGGAAATTCAGATTTTGCTTAATAATACCTGATATTATATTACAGCTTCTGGGATCTGTTGCCGGCCCCAAGGTACCTAGCAGAAAACAAAGTTTTTCTCATGTAGCCGAAAATTTTTTGAGCCTATACCTAACGAGTGGCCAGCTCTGTTGAGGTATGTAGAATGTTTTTATTATAAAAACCCATTGGTCGGATGTGGGGATCGAACCCGTGATCGAAGTCGTGTCCCATTAATTATTTATTTAATTAATATAAAATAGACAATAGCCAATGTACTTTAAACATTTGTTTTCCGGTTTTAGTTAATAAGACAAATTGTCTGTCCAATTTTAACATTGCGTTTCGATATAAATCAAACGTAATAGATTCGTCTGCTTGTACATATAGGATGGATTGTTTCTACGCCCACTTCTGGCAAGTACGGTGTTTTATTTGATATGTTATTAATCAAAATTAATATGGGAAACCAGTTAAAGATATACACTACACAGTCATGTAAAGATATATATTGGGTGTTGAAAATTGCTTATACAAATAATAAAGCTGAAGGAATTTGAAAAATTATATTTGCTTTGATAGTCCCAATGCTTGAGGTAGATTACAGGTTATATAACATCACGCTACGACCCAAAAGAGTTGAGCAGTGACTATAAACGCGGGTACAACTGCGAGGCACAGCTTAGTACTAAATAAAATTTAAGTGCGAGAGACATTTCAAAATTAGTATAAATATCTAAGTGCCATACGTAGGTACTGTCTGTCTGTCGGACTGTTTATCTGTAGCTATATTTATTCTGAAATAGGCTGCGAAACGGCTCATTAGATTTTGATGAAACTTTTAAGGGTCATCTGTTTTTGTTTCATTTCGATTAATTAAAGGGTTCCGTAGTGAAATATAAAATATATTGCCCATATAATATGGCTGTCTTATGGTATCGGGTGATACATTTTCACGGGCGAGTTTTTTAACAACTGAATATGGATGATGAGAATATATAATTTCTAAGAAAATTTTTTTTTTTTTTAAATTGGAAAATAGATCTCATTTCTCATGAAATATTTATAAATAAAACCGGCCAAGTGCGAGTCGGACTCGTACACAAAGAGTTCCGTACCACAATACAATTAGAAAAAAAAATAAAAATATATCTAAGCTGTTATTTTTTCAATGGGTTTTATTGAATTGGAAATATGGGTGGTTATACTTTGACCCCGTTTTCTCTTTCATAATCTATCACAAAGCTCTTAATTTTTTTTAAAGCGCTGCTATACCATTATCTCTCAATTACATCGCGTTTTTTTGTAGCTTAGGTATTGGAAATTCAAAATAATAATAATTTTATTATTTTTTACCAATTAAGAAATCACAAATTATGGATATAGGACCCTTAAGAGTCTGAATTATAGTTATACGTGAGTTATAGGTACTAGTTTGTATATAGATTATTAAGAACGCCAAAAAAAACGCCGAATATAAGACACGTTTCTTGAATAGGGACCCCCCCTTAATTTTATTTTTATTATTTGCGATCACATAAGGCAGGTAATATAGGCAGGTGCCTGGGAAAATAAAAATATCTAAATTTTTGGCCATCAAGTGATCAGTTGATTGTGCCATAATAATGATCTTCTAAGTATACTTTGAGTTAAATATTTTTTTTACCTAGGCACTCCAACGTGTATTTCCAAGATTTTAGAATTATAAAAAAAAATTGAAACAAGCTGCCCCCTACTTCGCCTTATGGTCAATTCATACAAAAATCTCATGGAAACAAGCACTTTCAGTATTTCCCGAATTTTCCAGGCATTTTTTCTTTTCCTAAAAACCTATTACGAACATTAAAAAAAATTTACCAAATCAGTCCAGCTGCTTTTAAGTGATGCGCTAACCAACGAACAGTATTTAATTTTTATTTAGAAGATTTGTTATTTATAATTTGTAATTTTAATGCTCTATAACTTTCTTAATTTTTAATATTTTTTATCCTAGTTATTTTTTAATTTGAATTTAATTGATATCTTTGTTTCTGGATCAAAATACCTACACAGAGAGTACAGATCTTGTACACTAAAATAAATATAGGCATTGAAAGATTTTTTACTAAATTCTGTGCTACTATACATTACGACTAAGAAATATCTTTAGTAGTAGGTCTTTTTGGAGTAAACAGTGTAGGTAAGTTTTTAGGTGTGCCGTATATCAAGTTAATGTTATCTTATGTCCGCTGTCGGCGTGATACATTGCATGGCTCCTCCTAACTTTTGGTAAGAAAATTAATTTGTCACAGCTGCGATTGTAGGGTCAGTTAAGTGTTGTTTTTACTTGATTGCTGTTCTCTTCGCTTTATTAATATATTTAAGAAGATTGGATAAATAAACAATAAATATTGAATGTTACCTCTTTTATTTGTCAATCTTATTATCATCTACCAACATTTAATGAGCCTAGATTAGGAATTGAACATGAAACTCTACTAAAATTGTAAAATTAAAAAAAGAGCGAGTAGTCGCATATTATGTGTAACATCTGACATCTCACCTTGGTAAGTAATAAGCAACATTAACCATTAATCCAGAAAACATTCAAATCAAATCAAATCAAATCAAATATCTTTATTTGATAGTTCAGTTAAATGAACACAAACCCATGGGTGCACAAATATTGAACAATAGCAAAGTGGAATTACAATTAATATTTAAATAGAATACAGAAAAGAAAAAAAAACTTATACATTAACACTTTATACACAATACTGTAGGTTAAGCGCAAAGCTGATGCGTTCTCCTTCTCTATTTCCCTTTCTCTTTCTCGTCACACACACGCACACGCTGTTGGCTGACAGTACCAACCTCTCGGAAAATCCGCGCGTGCTTCTTACACACTTTCGTCCCTTTTTACGAAATCACTCCCACAGATT
This sequence comes from Nemapogon koenigi, assembly GCA_963924495.1. Lineage (NCBI taxonomy): Eukaryota > Metazoa > Arthropoda > Insecta > Lepidoptera > Tineidae > Nemapogon > Nemapogon koenigi. The sequence continues at coordinate 8,500,198 of OZ004641.1, forward strand.
GCAGGAAAGCGGGAGGAAAGATGTTACACATCAAACATTTTTTTACGTTTCCATCAAATCGTGCAGCACAAATACAGCATGTTCTTAAATAAACTCTCTATATTTTCTTTATAATCAAATACTAAAATAATTCGCCACCTAAATAATTAAGATCAAAATATTTTAAAAGGATGGAATACGTAACTACTCTGAATTTTGTAAAATTACTTTGAATCAAAAATATGGACATAGAATCAAATCAGCCTGCCCATTTGGAAAAATAAGCTAATTCTGTTTAGATTTACCTAATAGAAACTAGGTAGCTTTCGTAGCAGGTTCCTCTGGATTCAAAGTACCTAGTTATTTGCATTTTTATATTTCTATGAACGCGTATTAAATATCAATAAAACACTATGGGTTACTTCTTTGAAGCGATACTATTCTGGTCGTTAGATTAATTAGGGATCGAGAATAATTTGAACCCGTCAAAGGTTTCGTCAATAAAATTTTCTTTTTAATTGCATTTTATTAAACGAAATCGTTTTTGTTGATTCTATTGCATTGGTAATGGCTCCCTTTTATTGATCGGCTTTTCTGTAAACCATTTTATAAGGTCAATAATCAATATTAATTATGAACTATTGTTATATACTTTTATTGTTGTTATGTGGGTGGGAACGATTTTTTTTATTATTTATCATTTTGTAGAAATTGTAGCTTTAAATTTTCCTACCCTTTTTTTAGACAATTTGTTGGTTATTGTAAAAATCCTACCAAAAATATGAATGTTTAAGACAGGCCAAGTTCTGTTTGCCAATATTTTGAATTGCTACGCCATGTTTAAAACATATTTGTTTTTCAATCAGAATCAGTGAAAGGTTAAAATTTTTTAGTAATCTTATTAGAGTGTTTCCCTTTTTATCACAGAACAAATGTAGCTATTACTCTAGTCTAGGATTTTGATAGAAATGCGCATTACGAGTATGTCATTTGAATTTAGTAATTTAATATCGCTACTTAGTACCTACCTATCTAAGTAGAATGGCTTCTTAATTTATTCTCATATTTTTGCAAAGCCTTAAGGATTAACACGATTACTAACTCTATCACAAAAGAAGAACAAATCGTAATGATATAGAATATTTGATAATTATAAACTGCAATTATTTATTCAAATTGCACCAATTAAATAACATCATAAGATTTCTTGTTTTTTTTAATAACGGGTGCATAGTGTATTCGAATTTTTTACACTAACTTCTCTATTATTATACAAATATTCGGATGCAGGTAAATGTATAATTAAAGGTTATATTCGCCTGTCAAAACGTCCTTCTGTAGCACACAGCGACTGACAACCAAACTTTCATAGAACCTATTATTATGGACTCAGATAAACTGAAATAAGATACCTACATGCGGCTACATAAAAAATATATTCTCTTCATATAAATTTTATTATGTATGTATGCAATATTTATTCATAGATTTTCAAAATTATTTTCCAAAAACTAAGATAGTAAAAAGACGCTACATAATTGATGTAACGTTCAGTATTTATTTCATTATATCGTTTCACGAGAAATGACCATAATATGCTAAATTAAAAAATATTATTTCGTTATGCACTTACATGCTTAAAGTGATGGAGCTAAATAATTGAGATATAATAAGAAATAAACTTTTAAAACATCCGACTTTGCAGAACTAGAGAAATCTTCTTTATTCTATAGTAGGTACTATAAACCTGGTCCAAATAGTTTTAAAAAAAATCTGGATATAGCTTTTTCATTTAAATTAATTTGCAATACAATACCTATTATTAGAAACATATTTATTTTAACCATTCGTTTAAAATCGGCCGAATAGATTTTTTAAAGTCATGCAATCTCCGCTTCGTAACAAAAACCCATTAAAAGCAAGCATGCAATAATTAGCGACAAGCTTTTATTTTTTCTTTGCAGTAGACGTTTCACGTCTGATTGACGCATCCACTATATCTTCTTGACATCTTGACGCATTTCATCTGAGTATCTATTATACAGCATGTTTAAAAAATTAATGTTTCATTATCTATTGTAATAAAAGTTTTGTGACGTAAATTTAGAAAACTTTTATGCCTAACTTGTGAAAAAAAGAACAATGAAATAAGACATCCCTATGTCCTATTACAGAATATAATCTATCTTAAAATACCTACATCATTATATTTGTCAATATGGTCTAAAACTCTAAATAATATATTTTATCTAAGTATTTTAAGTAAATATTTAATTCTAATCGAGTAACTTACTTAAAATAGATAGATAATATTAAAAAATCTATGTACATTATCCGACAAACCGTACAAAGAGGCTTTTTCATCTACATACCTTAACAGAGCTGGCCACACCTCAAAAAATCATCTCCTAAATGAGGAAGACGTAACTTGAGTTCCGCTGAGTACCCTGGAGCCGGCAACGGTTTCTGGGAGCTGTATGGTGGACCCGTAAAAAAATAGATAGTATATTTAGAACCTTTTCTAAAATATGTATGAACCAATTGCATTCAAATAACAACGGTATTAGAGATTTCTAAACATTTGGACAAGAACAAATAATTATGAGTTCCTCATTAATATTATGCTTGTGAGTATTAAGACATAATTGTAATTTAAATTTGTTTTCTATGATTTAGAAATTTGGTTTCAGCATATTTAAAAGCGTTTTTTCTAATATTTATAGCTTTTCAATGTTAATATTTTAAAATGTATACGAACGATTTAAATAAAACACGCTATATACAACATTCCACCCTTGATGCATATCGCTAATTCGGTACTATCTTCGGCAAATCGAACGCACCTCGGGTTACGTGGGTCTGTCTAGGTGCGTACAACAAAAACTAAACAGAAGCTGACTTAAATGGACACAACATAATGACTTGCGGCTTTGTAAATGACGATGCACTCACATTAAGAAAAAATATTACATATATTAATGGAAGCAATGTTTGTAGAATATTTTAGTAGCAGAGGTAGTCTCTGCCTACCCCTCTTGGGATAAAGTGCGTGATGATAGATATATAGATAGGTAGAACTAAGGACAACTGTTCTAATCTATACTAATTTATACTAATATTATAATGAGGTAAAGTTTGTAAGTTTGGATGTAGGGCGTAATCTCTCATGCTACTGAACCGAGTCGGAGGCGTAAAGCTAGTGTAATATAATATATTTAGCAAAATATTTTTCAATATATTTTTTTTTTTTACATTTAGAATAAAAATGGGGCGAATTTTCAAAAAAAAATACACACAGTAGCAAATAAAATAAGATACTTTTTTTTAACTAATTTGTATCTAATTAACATTGATCTCCAAACAATTTTATCTTATAATAAATTAGTTACATCAAAATTGATACAAAGGGAAATTATGGTTATTGTCCAAATATGCAAAAATATTACTGATACAATATCAGTAAGTATACTTATATTATAGGTGCGTCGGTGGCCGAGTGGTTAAGACGTCTGGTATTAACTAGGCAGACCCCGGGTTCGATTCCGGATCCCGGCCAGTTTGTTAATTAAAAACTTATGTACATAATCCGACAAACAACACTTTAGAGGCTTTTCCATTTAAAATAGATCTCAACAGAACTAGCCACTTGTTAGGTTTATAGCCTCACAAATACCATCGGCTAAAAGTTTTTTAAGAGTTTTGTTTAAAGTATTTGTAAAGATACTATAATAGGCCATATTTCCCCATTTTTTCTTTACTAAAAAACCGTTTTTTTATTTTGCATGTTCTATCGAGAACGACTTTAATTTGCGTATTAGTATTGAACACATTTTTGAAAAACTTTTACACAGTATATATTGATTTAAATATTCGTCAAATCAACGCATTACCGGTATTGACGCAAGAAGTCTTGCACTTAGCCGCTTTTTATACCTAGGTCCGAAAGAAAATAGAATCATACTAAACACGCCTCAACCAATCAATTAGAAATCTGGGTTGCATATCAAAATTAAAAAACTCTAAGCGATATCTAAGTTCTCCCCTATTACATATAATTATGCTATCCAAAACCTTTTAGCTGTAAACTTGAGGAGTGACTTCTGAGAAGCGTATCGGCCGAGATCGTGGGAGCGCGTATTGGTTCCTAATCATGACTTAATTACCAGGTTGAATATTGTTATATGAAATTAAAGGTCATACCGACGTGTCATGACTGGACGATGCTTTAAAATGAGTTGGTAATTTTACATATTTCATGATAGATTGCAGTGCTTGAAGGTTGTTTCAGGGCAGCGTGCGTGTTGTTAGTTCTATCCAATTAATCTCTTGTCGGTGGAGTTTTTTCAAACTTTCCCTGCACTCAGCTCATCTTTTTATATTCAATATCTGTAATAAGTCTGTCTGTTACGTTTTCACTGCTAACCACTGAACCGATTTTGGTGAAATTTCATACGGAAAAAACTTAAACCCTAAAAAAAGACAGATATTAAGGGGGTATAATAAGGGATGAAAAAACTAGTTGTTAGAGTCTTTTAACGACTTTATGGAAAAACGAATTTCTAGAAGATATATGAAAATACTCTCTTTGTGGACTGCTGAAGTTTGAAACTAAAATTGGCCAACTAACCTAGCCATAAATTATATCATTCAATATGATAGACTAAGACAGAACTATGTTTAAACTAAACGCTACTTAAACACAATTTTGTGGTAAGGGGGAATAAGTTTTAAAGCATCAGCCATGAGCCAACATTTTAGCAGCATGTACAGTGTAATGATTTTTCTTATTTTAAAATACTCATAGGTACAGTGTTTGATTGATGGGTATCTTAGAAAAGTATCAGTTAAGTAGTCAGTGTGTTTTAATTATAGGCAACTATTGCCCGACACGTCAAAAGTCATAACATTTTGACATGACTACAATGTAGTGCTGTTTGGACAGCAATGCATTGTTTTTGAAAGTAGGTACATCGGTAAGAAGTGAAGGAAGCTTTAAATATTAAAGTGATACTATAATGAGAATTTTGTATCCAATTCACAATGTAATGTATCTCACAGATATTTAAAGAAAAATGGTTCAGTAATTTTAAGGAGTTTTCAAATATCTGATTAGGTTTTAATTTTATTCGCCCACCACAATTTATTTTTCTGTTAGTATTTAGAAAAGATTACATGATATTAAATTAAATAAAAAAGTTACTTATTCTTAGGATGATCACTCGAACCTCGAAAGCCCAAAAAAGAGCGTCTTCACTTCAAGAGAAGTGCACTACTTGTAGGGAAATGACAATTTGTTTGAGATGCCATTTCCATTATGTTAGTTGGTAGATAAAATATAGTGCAATAATATGAATGAAAAACAAAAAAAATTTTTATCAGATAATCCTTATAAGTATGTATACCTAAGCATATTTATCTCCAATTTTTTTGAAGACGATTTTTTGTAGGTATCTCTTTTGTTATTTTTAAAAGACACTTGGAACAAGTATTTATATTTAAGTATTTTGAACTTATTGCTATTTTAAATAAGTTATTTTTATTTTACTAAATTGTAAATAATAATTAAATTTTAAATATTATATCTAATCCGATTGACTTTGTACTGGCCCAATCATAAACCGTGTTGAACCATAAATTAAAACCATCAAACCTCGACTTCCAGAGGATGAACAGTGTGTGCTAATTAGAGAAGCAATCAGAATCCTGGCTCTACTCTTGTCTATTGCCCTCATATATTTACCCTTTTCAGTTATACAAGCTAAATACTTAATTATTAGACTAAAATAGCTTTTTTGTGTGTCGGCTTACCTTGTTTCGGATTTTCGGAGTTAATTTTGTTAAAGTGGAACTTTAGTTTCTTTATTGGAGATTCCGTTCTATTGACATATACTTAAGATTTAATTTTGTTTGTTATTTATTGGTTTAAAACCTGGTAGCTTCGGTCCTTCTTGGAACAGTAAAATCAGTTAATAATGCGTAAGCTTTAATAACACTGTAATAAACACCTGCTTAAGTATAAGCAAGTGTATTTACGTGGTAGATTTTTTTGCTATCTTTGTTGTTTGTTATCTTAAAAGTCCTTTTAATTCCAAAATTTAGACCTGCAAATGTGTAGGTGAAAATTATTCCGTTTTGAAGCCTATTGTATCTGCCTAATGATAAAATAGTTCCAGCCTTTTCTTCTTATCTTATTTAAGTTTCAAGTTTGAAACCATGCAAATATTATAAGAAAATTAAACAAGAAGTCTTGGATCCAATTTTATTCTTATTGAATCAATAATGTTTAGCACTACTTTTCTAAGATTAACAGGTTAGCATTTCTTCTGAAAATAGTGGTTCCATAAAATGTAATTTCTAGCCACGTTAAATCTATCTATCATCACTCATTTTATCCCAAGACGGGTAGGCAGAAACAATCGAATGCCATTTGCTACGGTCCAGACATACCCCTTTCGCTTCTTTTATATTCATCATACCTTTCATACATGCTCGGCGATTGTGTGTACTTTTAATATTGCCATCGATCAATACATTTTTATATGTTCAATAAAACTACACCTAGTTTGTCCTCTGCCAGCATTTCCTTTCACTTCAGCCATATAAACCGTTTTAGTCAATCTTTCATCCTTTATTCTTTCAACATGTCCAAACCAGCGTAAATTACTTTGATCTTTCACTCCGCATTCTTCTCTTCTTCAAATTCAAAGATAGTTCTTTTAATAAGATAAAGTTTTATTTCAAACAATAAAACATGTAAAAGCTTGCCTTTTAGATTTATATATAAATAGAAAAATGTCATCAAGCGAATATAATTTAACAAGATTAGTCATTAGATTGGTTGTACATATGCGAACCCTTCAATAGTGCCATCCGTTATTTCGCTTCGTTGGATAAAATCGATTTAAAAGACGTCGTCGATGTAAATGATATGGCTGGAAAATGAATTCATATTGACAGCCTAGTAGTATGGTTTATTTTCATAATCTTAGCTTTGATAAATTAGATTAGATGAGGATTAAAGGAGGTTTCAAGATTATTTTTCAAACAAGCCTTTGAAATGGTTTAGAGGTATTTGCTGGGATCAATGCTCAGTCTATAAAAAAATTTAATCGACTTCCTTAATGCTTTATCCATAATTTTTCTGGGATTAATTATTCCCAATTTTTCTGTAAATCATCCACCTGTTTCACTGTAATTTAGCATATAGTTACTTATTCAAAATATGTAATTGAAATAGCTGTAATTTTTTTAATGAGTGTCATTGAATAGGAAATATGGGTGGTTAAACTTTTCTTTTTCATAATCTATCAGAAAGCTCTTAAATTGTTTTAAAGCGCTGTTATACCATCATTACCCTTCAATTATATATACATACATCGCGTCTTTTGTAAATTATTAAAAATTCAAAATAATAATTATTTTATGTTTTCTTAATTGTTCAAAAATAATAAAATAAGTACTAATTATTTTGAATTTTCAATAACACTAACAAATAACATTAAAATTTGCTACAAGATATAAAAATGTTTATTTTTGTGCATAAAAAATGTCTTGTAAATGTGTCTATGATGGTATCCTCTCAAATGCTCTAAAATAAAATATATAATTTCAGAAGCTATAATTTTAGTTGCTATAAATATTCATTTTCTATAAATTTAGGTCCTGTAATTTTAAAAATCTATAAATTTGTTTGATATATTTTTTTAAATCTATAATATTAATTCCTATAACGTATTGTTTTCTATAATTGCAGTTGCCATAATTTTCAAAATCTATAATTTCAAGTCCTATAATTTTTATAATGTCTATTTTCAATTGCACTAATGGCTACTTTTCTATAATTGCTGTTACTATAATTTTGAAAATATATAATCTCAAGTCTTATAATTTTTATAATCTCTAATTTCAGTTGCACTAATGGTTACTTTTCTATAATGGCAGTTATTATAATTTTCTAAATATATAAATTCATTTTCTATAAATTTATTAATCTATAATATCATTTGCTCTAATGGATTGTTAAAATAAGTGTACTCACTATATTTTTAAACGTATAACTTCATTCTATTTACATTTACAAATATATAATCATAAAAAATATTTTTCTATAATGTAATCAATTTAAATAAGTACTATTATTAAAATTTACAGTAGATTTTGTTAATGTCTGTTGCAGTAATTTTTGATTCCTATTCCCCTAATTTGTAAATAAAAATAGGTTAGCGAGGAGCGAAGCGACGAGCGTGGTTCGAATAGTGCTAAAACAGAGCGCGAGACGAGCGAGCGAAGCGAGCGTTCCGCGGCAGCGGACGGCGAAGCGCCAGAAACTCATAAATACCTAAACAACCATCACTTGTTGATAACGGATATGATACCTATATATATATTATTTATAATAAGAAAGGAAGATTTTTATATATTAATAAATATTTCGTAAATAAACTGGAAAAAATATAGCAAATTAATCATTAGATAATTAAATGTTGTACCTTTTGATAATTTAGACATCTTGAAAATTATAGAAAACAATTTTAGATAAAACGAAAATTATAGCAAATTATAAATTAGATCATTTAATGTTATATATTTTGATAATAGTGATTTTGAAAATTACGGATATCGATTTTAGACAAAAGAAAAATTATAGCAAATAAATAATTATTAAATGTAATTTTATATATTTTGATAATAGTGATTTTGAAAATTACAGAAATCGATTTTAGGGTAAAAAAAAATTATAGCAAATGAATAATTATAGAACTTAATTTTATATATTTTGATAATAGTGATTTTGAAAATTAAAGAAATCGATTTTAGGTTTAAAAAAAATTATAGCAAATGAATAATTATAGAATGTAATGTTATATCTTATGTACCTATATATTCTAATATTATATCAGAACATTTTAGAGATATTGTAGGAGACCCGTCTATGATATGGGGTGGAATTTTATTTTTATTTTTCATGTACAGTTCTTTCTATTCACGAAAAAGTTTCGCTTACAAAATATAAAAACCTAATAAATGCGACAATAGCGTTATTAAGACCGAGATGTTCACCGTTAATATATCTTAAACTGCGCTACAAAAATAATAAATAAAACTCTAAAGTTTCTAGGAATCTTTGAATTTATTATAATAGGCATTATTTAAGAAATTTAAAGTAATAAAAAAAAGATATATCCCCAGCGACTGGCTCCTTCCTCGCACAACGAATCAGCATTTCAATTCAGCGAGGAAATGCATTCTTGCCACTATTCCACGAGTACCTGGTTTATTTAGTTATTTTTAATGTTTAGATTTGATTTCAAGGTTTTTTTATATTGTTATGTGTAAATAATTAAGCAGATAAATTAAAAAAACCTATTACCAAGGACAACTAACTGATTCATTAACAATATAAAGACGTAAAAATGCATGAATTCGACCAAAAAAAGCGAATATACAAGGACATAAAACGTTTTGAAGGAGTTATCAATGTGGTACATTAGAGCGGGTTGACAAGGGCAGTCTTCTGTAAGAGCAAGCCTGTATTAGTGGCTTCTAATTTATAGTGGGCGATAGCGGGACAGACGCCGACCACCCGGCAACATGGCTCATTCACACTGGCCAGGGGAACGACAGGTTAAATGGACATATAGGTAAAATGTTTCTGTATTACTATTTTTTTTTTGTATATCAATTTATATTTCTATCATCACACTATTTATCCCACTAGGGTAGATATAACTTATCTCATACAGATTCGGGGTTTGTGTGTCCTTCAAACATTGCCCTTAATCACTACGTTTTTGTGTATCCAACAAAAATACCTACATCCACAATCCACATACTACCTATTTTTTTAAGTATATACATTCAAAAATTTATAAAAAATAACAGTTAACTAATTTTCAATAGTCTGGAGGGCGGCGGGCGTATCATTTTTTAATCATTTTCACCTTTTATAGAGGGTGGGGTGGGGTACCTTTATTGTCATGAGTGCTTGGTCTAATAGACCATCAAGGGTGCCTATTACCCACATTTCCTTCCAAACTACAAACCAGCGTAAATTTATTTTCTTATTTAGAAGGGTTCGTGGTGCGAATTTGGCTCTTAGTAAATTGACTTATCACCCACACACCTTCACGACCTTTATACCTTGCGGTGTGGCCAGAGACACCAGTAACGGTGTTCAATTTTTGTCAGTTGCACATATTGAACAGAACAGGTGGCAAACCCATTGCTGCACTTCCAAATTGACTTATGAAGTGTTTGAAGAAAGATGGAAGTGGTTCTCTTTACCAATCTCTCCATTACTTGCCATCCACTTCATGAATGGAGGTGGCAAAAATTTGGTTATGATTAAAATAATAATGGGTCACATTAAATCAGAATAAATAAAAATTACATAGCCATCCAAGCCTACCATCCCCTACATTTTTATTAACACTCGACCTCAGATAAAACAGGATACGGGAAATATATTTATTTGTCCAATCATCAAAAATAAGGGGCGTTCTCGGGTTACACGAGATGAGGTGACCAATCCACACTGTGGCGTGATTTGTTGTGATAATCGCACCTTATAAATAACTCTACATTCAAACAGAGAGATTCCCGATACAACATCTTTTTTTACTTATATTTGAAATCTTTTAAATTAAATTAAGAAATTCCTATAAAATAACTGAACTTTCAAGAACTATATTTTAATAAATTGAGGTCAAACACTTTGGATGGTTATTTTTACATTACTACAGGATTGATAAGAAATATTGCATAAGAAAATATTCTCAATAATTGGGCTATAAAATGCAAAAAATATTTATTCAAATCGGTCCAGTTGTTTTTGAATCTATAGAATACGAACAAACAATCAAATATACATTTTTATATAAGTATTAGATAGAGTCTAAAAGGGAAAATGAAAAAAACTATACCTGATAAGTCTCCTTTGGCAACACTGGATAAGTACGAGTATATCACATAAGGATAAACATTGACACTATTAGTTACTGCTCCACTCCCAAAGGACATAGCGTGATGTAATATAGCCTATGAACTTCTCCGTGAACCACTCTATCTAATGGTACCAACAGTAAGAAAATCGGTACAGTAGTTTTTGAGTCTATCGAATACGAACAAACAAACATTTTTACAATTAATTTTTATATATTAAATTAATATGTAAGTATATCGAATAAGCACATTATAGAAGCTGATTAAAAAATCCTTACTTACAACAACAACATCAACAACACACCTTCATGGTCTTTTAAATACATAAATTATACCTTGCGGTGTGGCCAGATACGCCGGTAACAGTGTCCACTTTTTGCCAGTTGTCCATATTGAAAATAAAATTTTATAAAGAAATGCAGTTGGTGTCATAATATTAAATTAATAGAAATTATATAAATAATATAGCACCAAAGTCAGTATGTTGTAAGCACGTACCTATCGATGTCGGAAGGCATAAGAAGTTTTACGAGCTGATAGCAAATGTTATAAACCAGTCAACAGTGGGCGTTCAAAACAGAGATTCTGTTTTAGATGCCAACGTGAAATTTCTACTTGATTACGGTTTTAAAATTGTTTTACTTCCTAGCTTACAAGCTTCAGGGTTATTTGAAGAAATATCTGTCTAAAACTCCATTATGAAGATTTTTGAAGATGAAACTAAACTGGGTGATGAATTAATCAAAATGAATACGTTAGTTTCAGAGCCTGTTCTGAATTAAATGAACCTGAAACTCTAAACATATCGCGAAAACAGCATAGTTAATGTCATAGAACATTTAAACAATGAAATTAATACAATTAATATACTTACATAATGCTGTCTTGGTTAAATCACTTACTTATGGAAGCGAGACTTGGGTATGGAATAAGAAGTATGAAATTAAGATAAATGCAGTGGAAATGTGGTCTTTACGTGGAATGTGTGATATAAAACGTATTAACCGCATCCGGAAAGATGATGTTGTGACTAAAATGAAGGATGAAAGATTGACTAAAAAGTTTTATATGGCTGAAGTGAAAGGAAATGCTGGTAGAGGACGACCTAGGTGTACTTTTATTGAATATAAAAATATTATTGATCGAAGGCAATATTAAAAGTACACACAATCGCCGAGCATGTATGAAAGGTATGATAAATATAAAAGAAGCGAAAGAGGTATGTCAGGATCGTAGCAAATATCTGCCTACCCCTCTTAGGATAAAAGACGTGATGATAGATGGATAGATAGAAAATAATAAAAAAAATGAATGGAAGCACTTATCATGATGATTTCTTATTAAAGAAGATAACAAGTAAAAATTTTATTTCTTCGCCCGTTGGACCGTCGACTCGGCTCGCACTACGAAATCTTTGCAATTTATATTCGCAAAAGAAAGGTGGTCTTCGCTCGTGCGTACATTATCAACTTTAACGGGTGTCAATTGAATTTTATAGGCTTTTTACACGGCTCGTGGCTTTACGAGCGGATCGACAAAATTGAGGTTAAGAAGTGCGTTTGTGGTTATCGCTCGATACTCGTCTCTTACTGTTTCGTGGCTTTTAGAGATTAAAGTTTAACAATTTATTTTGTCTTTGATTATGATTTTGTGTGTAATGTATATTATTTGAAGACGGTGACTTCATAATTTTAAATGGTCAGTTGTTCAATGTGGAACAAACTTGAAATTTTGACTATTTAGTATATAGATTTTGAAGGAAATTTATCTATAAACATTGCGAAATACTGCATTTTATTTTTGACTATATTTTTAATATAGTTGTTATGGAAACGCTTACAAGTAGGAACACTAGTAAGAACAGAATGCGCAATGAGGGTTTCGTAAAACTTCAGAAATTTTAACTTTCACTAGAAATATAGATGGAAAATTATTTTTCACTTCTCCAGCACGAAATTTTTTGCTTTGAGCGTGAGTAAAAAGTATTCGACTTTCAAACACCACCTTATGTTTTACCTATAACACTTTTCTCGCTGGTAGAGGTCATAAGTTGTATGTTTCAAAGAGAGTAAAATATTTTGAAGTCTTGTGCTTTTCTTCTATCTAATTCTAGACTACTTTGCTAGCGCAGCAAAAAATAACTTTGCTCACTTGTTGAACAAATAACTTTTACAACTCTGCCAAAGTTTAAATCGATAGTTAGAGTTACTAGGAGATTAGGAGAAAAAGTCTGAGCAGAAATTCAAAGTTAAATCGCAAACTCACTATTACTAAACAACTTAGTCCAATAAAGTTTTTTCTCGAAACCGTGATATCGGTCCCAGGGTACTCAGCTGAAGACCAAGTCTTCCTCGTAATTTGGCCAGTTCTGTTAAGGTATATTTAGATAGATACATTTTTAATTATAAATTATTTATAGGTACATGGCCGGCATCGATCCGTGGTCCGCCTAGTTAATACCAGACGTCTTAACCACTCGGCCACCGACGCACCTTTTGCCTAGTAATTACTAACCTAACATAGCCATGTTACTTACCTAGTCGAAGCTCAGATTTAGTCTCAATAAAATTTAACGATGATTTCAAGTTTTAACGTTGACGCATTGGTGAAAAACTTGGTGGTCTACAAGGGAAATGATAGTTAGGAGTTTATGAATATGGCCGAATGATGTATGGCACCTTATAGTGATGCTGCTGTGACGCCATAAAAGTGTTATCTTACCCATAACTCAAAGTGTAAACTGCACTTTTGATGCTACTTTGTAGTAAGTGATATTTTTTTAGTTTTTATGGACAACGGCTAGTCGCGGTTTGCGCAAGAATGGCAGCAATAAATGTCATTGGACAGTTTTAATGTTTTGTGTTTTAGGAGATCTTGTTTATGTTTTATTCTCCCTGGTTTAGTGGAACAAAATATATATTTTTACTAAAAAAAAAGTAAAAAGTGTCAATGGTTAGTTTCTGCGTGCGTTGGTGGCCGAGTGGTTAAGACATCTGCCAAGGTTTTTTTTTATAATTTAAATCTTATTTAGGTACTATCAAGTGCAGGATTGGAAGGCTATATTCGCTTGTATACATTAAACTTTTCACTTTGTTTCCTTTCTAATACCACCAATCACATAAAAGCTCAATGACATTCAATTTTTTAACCACAACCAATCACAAATCTCGACTGACTTATTTTTTAGGGTTCCGTACCCAAAGGGTAAAAACGGAAACCCTATTACTAAGACTCCGCTGTCCGTCCGTCTGTCTGTCTGTCACCAGGCTGTATCTCATGAACCGTGATAGTTAGACAGTTGACATTTTCACAGATGATGTATTTCTGTTGCCGCTATGACAACAAATACTAAAATACAGAATAAAATAAATATTTAAGGGGGCTCCCATACAACAAACGTGATTTTTTTGCTCGTTATTGCTCGATATTGATAACGGCAACAGGTAGACGCTTGAAATATTCACAGAATATTTAGTTATATATTCACTTTAAAAATAAATAATTAAATTAAAATAATATTATAATTTAAGGGGGGCTCTCATACAACAAACTTGATTTTTTTTGCCATTTTTATAGATAAGGGTTCCGCCCTAGGTGCGCGAGTCCGACTCGCACTTGGCCGGTTTTTCCTTTGTCATATTTTGACACTGACGGAACGTCATAACTTGATAATTCAGTTATGCAAAATAAACTTTAACGTCATTGATTTTAGATTGACTGTTGAAAGTATTTGAAAATATTTTTAAGATAAGCATTGAAAATAATATTTATCTCTTATTATTCTGATACAATCAGAATGAATAAAGAAATGCAGTAAAGTGTTGAGCAACACTTTTTTCCAAGTGTATGTCTACTAATGCCCTTGAAAGTACATAATCCGACAAACCATACTTAGAGGCTTTTCTATCTAAATGGGATACAAATACCAACGACCAAAAGAGGGAAACTCCGCTGGGTATCCTGGGACCGATAACACGATAGCATTTTCAGGAGCTGTAAGGTAACCCGTAAAGAAAAATAATAAAAAATAAACTCTTTCATGAAATACCTAACCTTTGTTTTAATTTTTTTTATTTTAATTAATCCCATTTGGCTAAAGGCGAACACCATGTCTTCAGCTGGACCCATCAACACTGTGAAGTTATACAAAAATAAAGAGACTTTATTTTTATTTTTACCTACCTTTATTTAGAATAGGTACCAATCAATACCTTACATTTACTTATAATCTATACTAATAATAATGCTGAAGAGCTTGTTAGTGTGTTTGAACGCGCTAATATCTCGAACCACGAGTCGAATTTTAAAAATTAATTGCATTTGATAGTCCAATTATTAAGGAAAGGAATATTCTCTATATAACATCACGCTACGATCCTAAGAAGTTGAGCAGTAACCATAAACGCGGTTGCAACCGCAAGGCACAGCTAGTTAAATTATTTAAATAGAACGACTGATTTTATTAGACTGACGAAACGATGGATGAGTTATAAGTTTAATTTCTATAAGTAGGTACCAATAAGATATCCAGAACCATCTAAGTTCAGTTAAGTACTATGATAGATTTGCCACCTGTTCTGTTTAACATCGAGAACTCGCTAAATATAAAAAATATCTGATCACTCTTCAAGATATATGGGCCGTGATGTTTTCACATGAGAATTCTATTAGTATTTCATTAAAAATAATGTAGAAGCAAATATTTGATATTTAGTTGTGAGCTTTAACTAACAAAATAAACAGTGTCCTGGTATTATTTGTCATGACAAGCTTGTCCTAAACAGTATAACAAATATATTAATAATCGGCCGGAAAAGGAGCTTGGTTGGTCTATTAATTTGTACCAATTCACAAATCCCTCGGTTATCAGTCCTTAAAATCGACGGGGCCAGGTAGGTGGACCATTGAAAAAATTAAGTAATAATCCAACCACAAACCTATCGTAATCTGACGGTAACGCCATTTTGTCCTGTGTGGTTCATGAGAAAAAAACGTGTGACATGATTATCGGTAACTGAATGAGACAAAAAATATTTAGCTTCGGCTTACATGACGGCGTTTTTTATAAAACAGTTTATTTGATTTTTATTCACAAGGTTTTTTTTCTAGATGGCTAAGCAGTCTGTCTAAAAAAAGTTGTATAAATGGATTGGATATAATTTTAAATAAATATACTAGCAACCAGCACCGGCTTCGCACGGTTGAAAAGTTGTTTATGAAAATACATTCCAAATTTTCAACCGTATGCAATAAAATATCACGTCCTTTCGTTTTGTGTTGTTAGGAGTACAAGCAAACAAATAAACATACCTTAGCATTTATAATATTAATAAGATTTTGCTTGATCATACATTCGATACTGCTTCATGGATAAGTTTTAACACGTCCAGACCAACATTTTCAAAACAGTTATAGATCAAAATCATCAATTTTTAGTTTAGGCGTCGTTCTCTAGCATATTTTTAGTACAAAATGGATACAAAAAAATAAGTTTCAAATATGAGATTAAGAAAAAGCTGTCGCTATGTAAGCCTATTTATTAATAAATTGTAGGATTCGGTCATTGGAAAACTACATGTTGGGGTGTGGTAAGGGATGAAAGTAATACGTGTCTGTTGATCACCGATAACGTCAGAGGTCCTCGTTAAGGGCTATAAAATACTTTTTGTGTTATTTTTAGGGAATAGTAAAATTGAAGCGAATTTTTTTATGTTCTTTTTTGTCACTGATTGGTTAAGTGCTTTTGCTTTTTTACTAATTATGAGATCACTGTTTTAAAAATGTGCCATGTGATATTTTTTGAGTATTTTGTTAGTAAATGATATCAACTTTCTTCAGGAATAAATAGAGTCGATGTTAGCTCGATTCTCAACAAAGCACAGATTGCTTAAGAGCCATAATGTACCCATTTTAATGTCAATATTAGGTGCGCCCAAAGTACTACGAATAACATGTCTGATAGCCCGGTAATACTGAGTAATTGTAGTGCGCGACGATCGTTTTATAGTTATTTTTTAATAAAAAAGAAATAATTATATTATGTTTTGAGTCAATTTACTAGATTTATTATTTTACTATATATGATCATAATTTTGCTCAAAAGTTATAAAAAAATAGACCTCATTTATAATTTTTTTTTCAGTGAATTTTGCAATAAAAATATTTTTTTTTTTATCATTTTATTAGACTTTGGTCACTATTCTATTGGTCACTAGATACCAAAATATATTTTTTCTGATTAATATATATTAGCGTAAGGCTTATATTTACTCATTTGAAAATTGTGATTTTGCTCTTGAGTGCCTATTACTGCACCTTAACTTGTATAATTCCAAAAAAACGAAATAATAACTACGTAAGTATGTAGGTACCTTCATAACTAAGTTAACTAATAACTACCTCTAAGTTGATACAAATGTTTCGCCACCTACCGGGTCCAAGTGTGAATATAAACCATCCACACACAAAAAAAAAACCATCAAAATCGGTCCAGCCATTTAGGAGGAGTTCAGTGACACATGTACAGAAGAATTATATATATAAAGATAATAAAATATTTTGTCGTACTTTGAAGACGGTCACCAACCAATTATATTACGCGCCTTTTCTGATACATAATTCTCAACATAAATGACTGAATTCCTAAAAAAGTGTTAAATTTATTTTCATAAAATATATGTGAGATAATCCAGATAAATAATTTTATCATTAAAAAACTAAGTCGTTGAAATCGGTACCCGATATTAAATCGAGATATTACGACAAATGTATTGATAAGTTGGTTTTTTCAAATTCCTGAAAACTTAGTAAACAAATTTTCATGTTAAAGAAGTGGTACCTATCTGGAAGAATACTTTGTCTAATAAAAAATAAATCAATGTATAAAAACAATTTTGTTTCTCATTGTACACAAAAGCCACTGACGTCTTTATAATCATAAACGCATGCAATATTATGCACATATTT
The DNA here is from genome assembly GCA_963924495.1 of Nemapogon koenigi. Lineage (NCBI taxonomy): Eukaryota > Metazoa > Arthropoda > Insecta > Lepidoptera > Tineidae > Nemapogon > Nemapogon koenigi. The sequence goes on from OZ004641.1 coordinate 8,518,084, forward strand.
AAACGTACTTTGCGAAATTTGATCTGTCGGTGTAATGTCGGAGGTCTTTACTGAGGTAGCTGTTAGTTAAATATTATGACAATTATATCTGAGTTATGATTTTTGTATCTACAATATACGATCTTTATATTGTAAAGTTAATTTAAGGCAACCATTTAATTTTGTTAGCGTTTATTTAATTTATTTTTTAATAAAACTCTGATTTACAATGTGGAGATCAAAAATTAATTGTCAAATAAACCACCAAAACTTTTTCAGCGCTCTCTGAAAGTTGAACAGGATTTTTCTTATTTTATTACCAAAGTAAAACAATCTAAGTATGATTCCTATATCATACTTAAAGTCACACAATTCCTATATAAATATCTTTTTATTATATACTCTTAGCAGAAATCCCTAGAAATAAAACTTCACACAAACCGTCCCAGCACTAAATTATAGCCTAAATCAATAAAACCAAACCGGAAAAAAAGATGGGCACCGATAACATTACCTAATCGATAATTGTATGACACTTCAACGTGCGTATGGCCGTAAAAAGGTGAGAAAGTAGTCGAAAGATAAAAGTCGCAAAGGCCAATAAAAAACTTGAAATGTCTAAAGAGAAGCGTGAAGGGACGGTCGAAGATAAGAGACCTCCATGAAGAGTCTTCCTGTATTCTATTTTATATGCCCACACTTTCAGGAAAAATGTACATAATTTGCCTTTTTTATATTGGAAGTATTTCCACCTCAGTTTCGCTTATAGATTTTTTTGATGTAAAGGGTTATCTCTGAAACAGAACCGATTCTAAAAATTCTTTCACGAATAGAAAGATGCGATATCCTTGCGAGTAATAAAAGTTATATTATATTTAGCCGATGATATTTGTGAGGCTATACCTAACGAGTGGCCAGTTATGTTGAGGTATATTTAAGATGGAAAAGCTTCTAAGTGTGGTTTGTCGGATTATGACATAAGTTTTTAATTATAAAAAAACCCATAGCACTTTCTTTCATATGTTTTAATTTTATGAATGAAGTAGAATGACTTCTCACGCCGGCTGGGGCGCGTAGATGGTATCTTATTAGGAAAAATAGCTGTCTACATTACTAATTTATTTCTCAAGTAAATTGAGCGATAATATGTGATGCCAACGAGACCCGCCGCGTCGACAGCCTTAATAATGATGTCCACAAAAAATATACTGTTACAAGATACAGCCCAAAACACATGGCTTGAGTCGTTATTTATGTCTGTCTTTGAACTTTCAATCTCTACATATAAATTAAATTGATGTAGGTACCAATCTGTCTGTGATTTCAATATACGTATCAGTATTTAAGTTTTTATTACGTGGAAAAGTGGCAAGAATACTGCATTTCCTCGCTGAATTACGATGCGAGGAAGCAGCCAGCCGTCTTGTCACCAGAAGAGATGATCAGTCGAGGGGATATATCGTTATTAAACTTTTTGGCATTTGAAACCCACGGACCTAGAGTTTCTACACCAAACGGCACAAATTTGTAGTTTTTATATTTACGTTATGATAATTACACGACATTTCAGCAAAGTTGTTTTTAAATGGACTCTGAATGAATTTTCATAAAACTTACAGTGATTAAAATCTGTTTTTTTAAACAATTATTAAATTTTTATTTACAAACACTGGTAAAATAATCTATCTTTATCTATCTAAACATTAAACAACTAAATTATGTAATATAAAAAAATTATAAAGAATCCCATTTGATTTAACATCGATATTTGTTTTATTTTATCTTATTTCTAATACAAACAACACTTACTAAAAAATAAAACAGTAATTTACAATAAAAATAAAATAAATAAGTGTCAAAAACGTATCAAATAAAACAAAACATAAAAAACTACACACGCGAAGGTACATACATAATATATTATATACAATTTGTAAATATTCATACATATATTAATTGCATACAAACACATATTAAAGAATAAAAATTTATAAATACACAATACCTATTAAATGTCAGGAAAAATCAGCACAGCTAACAAGTAGTTATATGAAAATAGATGGACTAATTCCGCACGATGGTCTATTAAGTTTAGTCAACATCTTAATCATTTGTCACCATTATCTCAGAATATGAAATTATCTACCTTTTTTTCCGCCAATTATATCTTTATTTTTTAAAATCTGATATTCATAGTTGTAATTGCCGTTATATAATTTCATTTCAAGTTGCCGAAAAATTGCCTACAACCCATTTACTTTGCCTACTTTTTGTCACATAGTAAAATCTCATGCGCTATTGTTCCATAAACGTAAACCAAGTGTATAGAAATTTAAGAAGAAAGGGATTTCCCAAAGTTTTCGGTTTTCTGAACCTATTGCTATGGTTGAACAGACGCATTGTCCCAAAGAGTTAAAAGTTGTAAACAGAGATTTCAAAAAATTTGTTGTTTAATCTTATTTCCAAAGAAAGTGCGTAGTTTTACAAAATCCTTTTAAACATATTGTTTATGACACTGGATATAATTTATGACAGGATTAGGTACGAAAATATGGCGACATACATACTCCCGTTATTGTAAAAATACATATTTTAATTAAAAACACAATGGATGTCTTTTGGAAGCGTCCTTCCAGGATTACCCAAGGTGTACTCATATTCTTAACGGTATCGTTTATGGTTTGTACCGTTGTCCGATATGCATAGAAGCTGTGTATTTTTTTGCGTAAAAATATTTTTATTTGGCAAAATGTTTACTTACTAGATTATTAATTGTAGAACCTTTTAGAACAGATAAAATTTTGAAATAATACATTCATACATTCACCAATATTTCCTATAGGGGTTAGCAGAGGGCAGAGAGGGTAGAGCACCATTGAGTTCTGACTGACTTCTTCCATTCTGTGATTCATAGGTGAATTTCTATTTTTAGTATAATTAAAAATTAAAAAATTACCGGATTAAAAAAAAGTGAATGTATTTATTTATTGTATTTATTTGGATTAAACGCCATTTATTTTTTCTATCAGACTTTTTTTAAATCCTGGAATGTTGTTTACAACTTGTGTAAACTTGGAAAATCCCCATAAATCTCACAATCCTAAAAAGGCTATTTAGGCAAACAGAAAATACCGTTATAAAACCTTATTGCCTTCACTCAAAATAAAAATAAAACTCTCTATCCTCAATCATTGTTTTCAAATAACCGCCCATATTGACACTTTTTCCGTTTGAAAAATTTTAAAAGTCAGTAGGAATTGGATTAGCATTTTGTATTATTCATTCTTCAAAGTTTTTTTTTTTCAAAATTTATTTTGAGTAACATGGGATCTGATTTCCCATGGGACTTAACGTACAGTGAAAGTAATCCATTTAGACACAAAAAGTTAAACTGTGAGCTGTAAGGCAATGTCAGGTTATTTATTTAAATTTAATCTGTAAACACTGCCTTTTCTTTGGTTTGAGGTTTTTCGGGTGTTGACTTAAAATCTGACAGTTTCATATGGTACAATAGCAACGGTTTCGCTTTTAATTGTTTAGCGCTTTATTCTGCCAGATTTGGATAAATAATTTTCTGTTTCAATACTAGTTTTTTTATAATTTTTTTCAGCTATTTAGAAAAACTGACGCTGGTTAAAGTTTTTTGGTTACAAATCAGCATAGCAGAAATTGGCTCATAAGTTGCAAAAGAAGAAATTCTAATTGATATACTTTTTTTATTTGAAAGAGGACGGAAATTTTTGAAATGTGACATAAAAAATTATGCTGAAGGATTTTTGAGATAAAAAGTAGCCTATGTCACTATCTCTGTGCACTGTTTTGACATGAAAGAAGGACAAACAAACAAATAATTTAATCAGCATCGCGATTCAGCGAGGAAATGCAGCCAGTATTCTTGCCACTATTCCACGCGGACCTGGTTTATTAGTTATTTTTAATCTTTAGATTTGATTTAAGGTTTTTATATTAATAAATACTTAATTTAATTAATTTAAATTTAATAATATTTGAAAATAATTCTAGACTGGTTGATCCAATGAAATTATCAAATCAAGTAACTATAGCATGCGTATCCGCTGGTAGGTAAATGCCGGTTTATAAAAAACTCTTGAAACCGCACACCGATGTCCAAATCTCAGAATCGACTAGAAGATAAGATAAAGGCTTACATTGAAATGTTTTGGGGCTTAATTAGAGTTTGTGGTTGCAGTCAGGCCAAATTAGGTGACCACTTCATCAGATTACCTGGTTGTTTTCTGCATGAAGGCGCGCGGGTCGGCGCCGGCGCATACCCTGCCGGCCGGCGTCTTTAGGAGGTCCACGCTTCAACAAGTTGCCTTGTCGATACATATTAAACAATACAATTAATTATGTGATAGGATTACACTTCTATAAGAATGTATATCAAAATAAACTTTAATTAAATATTTATTTGTATTTTTGAAATGGTGCTCCAATTTTAGAATTCTATATCAATTTTGTTATTATACGTCTTCGCTTGAACAGCTGTCTCTGGTCACACCTCAATGCGTAAAAGCCGTGATGATTAGATGTATATAATGTATCTTTCTTAGGTTGTAAGTTGTAATTTTTAGAGTTGATATGGCGTTATTGAATAGGAGCAATGATGCTTAGATGTTAGATCAAACTATCTACATACCTAGTAAATACGATTAGTGAGATTTAATATAAAAATATTATTACGAAAAATACTTTTACGTCATGAATTATTAATTTATAATTTTCAGGGTAAGTATAAAGCACCGCACTTCTTAGGTTTTTCTAACTGTAAAAATCTTATGTTTGAATTTAATTGGATTGATTAAAATTTTACAAGAGTTTGCTATTTCCGATAGAGTTCAGTTGTAATTAGATATTCGCCAACAAGATTTACTGATTTTCAAGTTAGAAATAAATATAAACAGTTAATAAGAAGAGAAGGATAGTAGGGTGCAAGAGAGATTGAAGCATTTATGATGTGCATACAAGTCGAGCCGCGGTCGCGACAGTCGAACGAATGTCAAGGCGAGTGCAATCAATGCGCGTGGGCGACGAGGTAGTCATAATATGGATATGCAGAAATAAATATTATATTTTTGGAATTTCATTACATTTTTATATAAATTATAAAAAAACTTATCTAAAATATATACAATTAAATGAATGATGAGGATCATATTATTAATCATTCAGCGAGATAACGTAGAACGTAGCCAGTGTTTTGGGAAATATGCCATGGGAGGGTGTCTGGAAGAGTCTTGGAAGGTGTCTTTCAAATGTTAGATATACATACTAAAATTTATTGTAACTTGCATGAACAATTTTAAAAACTTTATGAAAGACTTTATGTTTGTGCACACCAGAAATTGGTCCACATCTCGAATCTCATCTAAAAAGGATTAGTTTAGCTAAGTGTTTTGGGAACCATGCCACACTCTGCCACTAAGAGGTCATTCAAAGTATTAAGAGTAGGTATTCAAATCCCAAAGATTCACGCTTCATAAAAATATTTCTCAAAAAGCTGTAGCAAGACGGAAATGGTGGAACACTTCTATAATTTAACTTTGCATTTGTATAAAAGCACATATACTATAGTGGTATTTTGATACCCATTCAGATTCATAATATTAAAAACTGCAGCTCGATTCGCTGATAATAGCTTCATTAAGCCCAAAATGTGTCCTATCCTTAGTTGTTTATAAAATTTGCAAAACGTTTAAAATTAAGTTTAAGATATACTGAGTTGATTTGCATCCTTAAAAATATTTTTTATCCTTTCACTGAATACACACATCCTTATGTGTTTTCAGAGCATGCATAGAGGTGAAAAAAATATATCGGCATTGTAACATGTCAATCTATTGTCTCTGTCTACCCCTTATGTACAGAACGAGGATGTAAATGATTGTTCTGGCAACATAGGTATCTAGATTTCGGGATTACTGGTATATTTATTCAGTATGAACTTAGGCTCTCAGGATACCCAGCGAAAGCCTAAGTCATCCTCAGTTATCAGATATTTTTGCAGTCATTTGAGTTCTGAAATGTTGTGGGCTTATCCTAGGTTGTTAAAATAACTAAGCACTTTTATGAATATATATTTTACAAAGTAAAAAACACTCTAAGTTAGTAAGCATAAATGAAAATATACATTTACTAAAAGAAATTATGGGTTGAGCAAGCATAAGTATATAAATCAATAAGTTTTTTATTATTTCAAAAGTCGTAAAAAGTAAATCCATATAATTCTTTCTGAGTACATTTCTCGCGGTTGACGCAGTAATTGAACGCCGATGTAAAACGTATCTACGTACAAATAACAATAAAAAACACGAAGCGTTGCAGTCGCGAGTTCTCCGCCCATCTGCGTGAGAGTGCATCACGTGCTCTATAATCGTGCTATATGCCAACGTGTTTGCCAATCGATGGATATTGGCAAGAATTTTATTTCACAGTTGTCATAATTTTGCAGTGTATCAAGTAGTTTTTATTCTGACATTGGTATCAAATCTAATCGATAATTGTCTCTATGCTCACAATTACAGAGTCAAAATAGACTAGCTTTTTGGAAATCAATATCTAAGCGTAAGTTTGAAAGTAAAATTGAAGGGGTCTGTGATATACAAAATTGACACCAATTATATGTGTAGCATAATATAGTATAACTGCGTTTGTCTGTCTGTCTGTCTACAAGTTTGATTGTTTCGAAATGGATGAATGAATTTCGATGATGCTGAGCGATCATGTGCACTTTATTGCATCTCCTATTCTTAATTTTTCGAAGATAGTAATAATTATATTAGCAATATTTTAAAATAATTTAAAATTTAAATAAAAAAAAAGCGTCGGTGGCCGAGTGGTTAAGACGTCTGGTATTAACTAGGCAGATCCCGAGTTCGATCCCGGATCCCGGCCATGTACCAATGGGTTTTTTGATTAAAAACTTATGTACATAATCCGACAAACCACACTTAGAGGCTTTTCCATCTAAATATATCATAACAGAACTAGCCACTCTTTAGGTATAGCCTCACAAATACCATCGGCTAAACGAGGGAGACTTGGTCTTCCGCTGGGTACCCTGGAACCGTAACTCGGTTTCGGGAGCTGTAAGGCAACCCGTGAAGAAAGAAAAAAAAAAAAAAAAAAAAAAAAATTTAAATAAAATGTCTATTGAGTGAGTTCTAGAATAGTTTAAAAAAAAACCGGCCAAGTGCGAGTCAGACTCGCGCACGAAGGGTTCCGTACCATTATCTATAAAAACGGCAAAAAAAACACGTTTGTTGTATTGGAGCCCCCTTAAATATTTATTTTATTCTGTTTTTTATTAAGTGTTTGTTGTATAGCGGCCTAGCGGCGGAAATACATCATCTGTGAAAATTTCAACTGTCTAACTATCACGGTTTATGAGATGAGATAGAGTTTCCGTTTTTACCCTTTAGGTACGAAACTTAGGGTTTCAGGATTTTGTCATATGATTTTTAAAATATGTGTAGGTACATATAGACATATGCCCGAAATATAATTTTATAACTCTTATTTCTCAAAGACGACATTCAGCTTGCTTTGTAGGACTTAAAAAAATCATTGACATAAGACAAGTGTTGGGTCGAGCCAGATTCGAGAGCCGTGATTTGTCAAAAAGAATAAGCGGGATGACTTTTTCTTGGAATGTGACCTTTAATCCAATGTTTTTGCATTTTGAAAGAGTCACACCTTCAATTACAGCAAAGTTCAAGATCTTCTGTTATGTGTTCGTATTTTTTAGTAATGCTTTTAAAATATTTCTTTATTGATAAAAAAAGTCGATAGCCTAAATTGAGTGTTGACTTGAAAACAGGAGGTCCTGGATACAATTCCCACTTATGCCAAAAATGCTAAGCACCATTTTTCTTTAAGAATGCTTTAGTCGCTTTAATAGACTCCTTGTGCTTCGGAGGGAACGTAAAACTGCACTTCTTCCGTAACATATATTAATAAATAAAATATATCCTTTTGTGGCAAAATGTAATTATATTATATTATTTTAATCTATTAATCTGTTGTGCTGTGGATGTTTAATAAATAAATAATACTGTTAAAGATACTGCATTAAATACAATTAATATTTTTGAAGATCCCTTTATTGTACTTACCTACATTTTAATCACTACAAGTTAAACATACCAAAACAAACACATTCCAATAGAATTTAACGTCATAATAAAAGTATTTAATCAATAAATGAAATCTAAAGAAGGTCGCATAGCTGAAGTCCCGGATCCGCGTTAAAGTGTTAACAAAGAATATTTTGAACAGATCAAATAATCTGTGACTACATAATAATCTGATATTAACATTTGATAAAGCAAAAGGTAGCTTAGAGATTCATTCTTTGATCACACGTGAAAAAAAACCAAACATGAAAAAAAGTCAAACTTTATTATATAACTAGCGTACGAGCTGGCTTCGCCCGGTTAAAACATAGTTCTATAAGAAGTAAATTCACATTAGTATTTAAATTTATTATCTATCTGTGTATTTAAATTACGAACACTTTAGTTCTTTAGTTACCTATTTGTGTTATAATAGATTTCTCGCCCCGGATTTATCCGTGGATATTTTCGAACAACATATAATATATAGCATTCAGTGATAATGTAGCTTCTTATTAGATAATTTTCAGAAAATCGGATCAGTAATTTCACTTGAAGCGATTTGGGTATTTTTTTTATAGTGACTTGTGCATTTGCTTTCGGATTTGAAGGCGGTTTTTTCTTCATCATATTATTATTAAGAAATACAACAACTGGGTACTTTTAGCTTAAATTTGAATAATTTATGTGGACTCTGGTTTATTCTATATTCTGAGACAACATAAATAACCTACTTATTCGATACTACGCTTCAAAGTTTTTCAGTAAGAACACACTGGCGTCAACAAATTTTTGACTTGATCCACTAATGAGATATATTTGGAGAGGACAGTAAGCAGTTTGATATTTATTTAAATTCGTCTTTAAAATTATTTAATAAGCTAAAGCAAATATTTTCTAAGCTCAAAGTTCACTAAGCAAAGACCAACTCCCGAGTTCCTCGAAACAATAATCGCTAAGGTCGCGAGATGTCGGGGATTTCTTTTATTGAAGGTAAAATAAAAATAAAGAAAAAAACACAAGATCCAATGTAGGATGTCGAAGAAAAAGCACACGCGTCTGAGCTTACACAGTCCTATCAAAAAATAAATAAACACAAATTTCTACTTAGTGCGTCTCTGTTTGCAGTTCCTGTGAAAGACAGTCGTAAAATTTATGATTCGGTGGAAATCATGTCGGTTTCGATGTCCCAGTAATATTATACTTTTTACTAAAGCATATGTGTGTTTCGATTTAGGTACAATGTAAGGCATGATTCTAACTTTATTTGATGGTAGTAAATAGGGTTGCCAGATGGTCGAGATTCGTCTGCATTGTCCCGAAATTTCACATGATGTCCAGACTCCCGACTAAATACAAAATGTCCCGACAAACAGCTTCTTGTATAGTTCAGACAAATCAGAAATTTGATTGAACGGAATGCTCTCAGAAAAGTTTTTTTTTTAATTTAGTGATAAAAAGTAACATTGAGATTTATTTGTCGCGACACTAATCCCAAAATCCCGACATTTTGAAATTTTACCCAGATATTTTAGTTTTCCCATCTGGCAACCATAGGGTTTTTACTTTACATAAAGATGTAAAGTAAAAATTTTATATTTTATATCAAAGATTATAAACTAATTTGAATATTTTTTTGATTTCTATGCAGTAGTTTTTCTATAATAAATTTTCAAAGTTTTGCCTACAGATGACAAAGATGAATGTGGATGTGGATAAAGTAGGAGAAGTATGCAAAGATCGAGAGAAACGGCGGAAAACTCTCTGCCTACCCTTTTGGAAAACAGGCGTATGAATGTATAACCGCAATCACACAGCATTCGTATAAGAAAATATAAAAATACGTCTCTATAATACTTTTAATTCGGATGGTAGAGAAAACACAAATCAAATATGAGCACGCACCCTTACGGCATTTGTACGTTGCGGCGTAAAAATATTCAGAAAGTTCTTCAAACACCTGTCCCTTTTCTCAAATATTTAAATCTAGATATTATTATCAGAAGAAGTTCATACGCCCTCTTTTCGTGTCTTCCGAAGCAAGAAAATTATTAGTAAAATAAATCTATGAGCTGTTTTATTTTATAAACCAAAATTAGACAAAATTCTACGCATTAGATTAGTTTAAAAAAATATGTAAATTTCGGTACAAAAAATATCATTAAATCCAAACATCATGTGCCACCATTAACTATACCCTACAATTACTATTTTACAAAATAACTTACGCGTTTAACAGTCTTTACCAAGATTATCGGTTACCAAACAACGAATTAGCCATTTAATGAAAAGAACACTGAAAAAACAACCACGCAATAATCTTTTGATTATATGGGAGCCATAACCTCGAAATTATAAGTCCATTATAAATACATCTACCCTTTCGGCAGATGGCACTCCCCTTTATATGGCGTTTAATGCATCTTCTATTTGTGATAACCTTGTTTGATGAGCTTTTAATTTTGGTTCGCTCTTTTGTTGGTTTGCACCCTTAAATATTTTTAAATAAATGCACACGCTTATGTGGCTTCAGGTATTTACAGCAGCGACCGAGTATTAAATGAAATAATTGCATGGCATGTGTGGGAGTGAAAGAGATATGTCAGGATTTTAACATGTTATGCGATAGTTTCTGTTTACCGCTTGGATACAACAGGACGTAATCTATACTAATATTATAAAGAGGAAGAATTTGTAAGTTTGTTTGTAATGAATAGGCTCAGAAACTACTAGGCCGATTTTAAAAATTCTTTCACCATTAGAAAGCTACATTCTTCGTGAGTGACATAGGCTATATACCATCACGGCATGACGACGGGAACGGGGTGGGCAGAGGTGAACATGACAAAAGCTATGTACGAAGTGTATGTTTGCCAACATTCTGAAATAGACACGTACGAAGTCGTGGGAAACAGGGTAGGGGTAGGGGTAGGGGTAGGGGTAGGGACAGGACTAGGGGTAGGGGTAGGGGTAGGGACAGGACTAGGGGTAGGGGTAGGGGTAGGGGGTAGGGGTAGTGCAGGCAAGCCATTATCTATGAGTGCTGTAGGGTATATTTTATTTTGTTCGCAAATATCCACGGGCGAAGCCGGGGGCGGAATGCTAGTGTTAAATAAATGAATAGGTATGTAAACGATTGTTATGCCAAATGCTAATATTTATAGATTTTAGGTTTCCTGGTTTATTTATTTATTATGAACTAGCTAGCTAACTCATCCTCGTTATCTTTGAGGTATTTTGTGATCGAAAAGTATCTGAAGAAAAACTAGGTCAGCTATTCAAATTTGAGTCTATCATGACGAGTGCTCCGAAGAACTCCACGACTTTATTATTTCTTGTCCATTTTGCAATAAAATCACAAGCTTCAGGTAATTGCACCCACACTGCACTATCATTACAATTTTCAAACGAATGAAGAAGTTCTGTGACTCTTTTATAAGTTGATCTTCAGAGAAGTGGAAAAGTCTGCCTTCCTCCTTGTACTAAGCCTCAAACAACCTTGGGTCCTTCAAGGGAAATGTGAAATAAATCATTGCTACTGCATAGCAACGAGAGGTGTTGCTCGTTTTACAATTATTAAAAGCTGGATCCTCCAGAAGCTTCTACCTAACTCCCAAATCGTGCCCTGGATAGACCAAGGTGTCCCTGGTCTCCCAACCTTATTGCACACTGACCGCTGATGCATACAACGACCGTTCATGCGTATTAATATTTATTTGCGACAAAGGTCTTCTCAATTTATTTCAAAACGCAAATATGGTATTTGTCCCGCCGGGTGGACATGCTGACATAGCCAACAAACTTGTTGCCGACTTCTACGGCATAAATTACGAAAGGATAAAAGCGGACGCCATAAAGCACGCCGCAGTTGAGTTCGGCGGGGAATGCGCGGACAAACATTCATTGAGGTACTTATTTATTTTAAATACAATCATCAGGGGACGCCCGCCTGCTGTTATAGGCTCCTGGGGTGCCATCTTGGCCCCTGGCCGAACTCGCGGTCGCTTTAATCAACTGTCACGGACTTGGCATCGACTTACATTTTACTAACTGCGGATCAGTTGATGCCATCTTAGAAACTGTGGTCAGTTTTATGTCGTTTTAGGGTACCGTAGGGTTTTAGTCAAAATGTATGTTGATTTTAAACCATTGCTTTCACGTTTTCTACCAGTTTTCTTCGATTGTAGCAAGTATGCTGAGGCGATTTATTTTTGTGAAACAAATTCTTAATTACTAACTGTAATATTTAAGTGGGAGAATTTTCGTTTGTCTGTCTTAATGGTTGTCCAGATGGGATTTTTATAAAACTTGCAGCAATCATAGGAGTGTTTCAAATATTTCGTAAATAGTTTCTAAGATAAATAAATAAATAATAAAAAAAAAAGATGATGATGAAAGAAAGATGATATTGTGACTAAAATGAGGGAAAAGTAGTTTACCCTGGTTTGGACACGTTGAAAGAATGAAGGCTGAAAGATTGACTAAAAAGGTTTATATGAGTGAAGCGAAAGGAAACGCTGGCAGAGGACGACATAGGTGTACTTTTATTGAACATATGAAAAATATATTGACCGATGGCAATATTAAAAGTATAGGTACACACAATCGCCGAGCATGTATGAAAGGTATGATGAATATAAAAGAAGCGAAAGAGGTATGACAGGACAATCGATTGTCTCTGCCTACCCCTCTTGTGATAAAAGGTGTGACGATAGATAGATACATAAATAAATAGTGTTAATATATGCCTAATTCATTAGGATACATAGTCGGAGAAAAGCGAGTTAGGTACCTAATACTGAAAATCGAAATAGAAATAGAATATGAAAGGATAATTTTTGACAAACTTAATGAAATTCCAAGAAATATGCTTGTAATCCCGTGTTTTGGACACCTGCATTCATCTTAATATTCGTCTGTCGAAAATCATAATCGGCCGTCAAGCGTTGATCGCGCGACGAATTTGTTATGGTTATACTTTAGCCATTTCTTTTTGATGTCCTAAACGCCCTATTGTGGTACGAAGCCAACAATGGGCCTTATAATGGACAAGCATCGATACCCTTTCTGTTCTGGAATTTAATTGTCCGATGAAGTGTGGTTACGATCAAAGCAGACAAAAAAAGTTGTCGGCTTTCTGTCGCGGCTTTTGAAGATTTTTTTTAAGTTCAATACAATTCACTGCTAATGCGAGTAAATTTTGATATTGTTGGTTAATATTGTGAGATCTTTTAAAAATTCTGGGAACGATTTAATTTGTCGTTAACGCTTCCTATTATGTAATTTTACATAGATTATCAAGTTAGTTTTAAATTAAATTTTAAGGGTATGATTTGGGGTGGAGGCAAGGTCCCACACGATATATTATTATATTACAATTGGATATTACTGGCTACTTAAGTTATTTTGTGGAGTGATTAAAACTTTTTGATTTGAAATATACCTAAGTATAAATTTCCCTTCAGCATTGAATGTATTTTTCAGCCCTTTGTTATATTCTAAATTCCTTTTTATTCTATTTATTAATTATCTAATTGGTACGCTTTGCACGTGGTAATAAAATACAAATTTATTCTAATATGAAATGGTGCAGCCGCCACGACTTACAAGCACTTCGAAGCACGAAAATATTCTTGAAGAAAATTGGTGTTATATTTTTAGCTCCGGTACCTAAACAATAATACTATCCGGGACTTCCGTTTTCAATTCCAACCTTCTAAGTAATTTATTGATTCATAAAATGAATACACGCCGATTCACTTTGCAGCCCATAAAAATTAGCTACGAATTACTTTCCTTGCACTACAAAGATGTGATAACTTAACACCATCCAACATGTCTTAATTTCACTTTACAAACACTGTAAAACAATTTAAGCTTTAATCCACGAGAAGTAAAGTTTAAAATAACATTTGCAAAACCAAAATTTAATCGCATTAAAAACTCGATACTCATTACATGATTACCTCCCGCCAAGTCGATATGTTTATTTTTCATACAAGGTGATATGGTGCAAAATAAAATGTATCGAATTATTTCATTACCACTTTGCGCGTGGTATTTACCGTTCGATATTTGATTTTTATGTTAGCATAAGGCGGGTTACATGTGCGAAAATATTATACTGTATCGATTTTGTGTTTATATGGCACTGAATGATTTTATCGTCATACCTAACCGCTTTGTTGGGGTTCTCATGATTTTTTTATTTAAAAAGCTTTGCATATTTTTCAGTTCTCTTAAATAAAATAATGGGTGGATCAAAATGCTAAAGCAGTGTTTCCAAATTAGTGGTACGCGTACCCCCAGGGGTACGCGAGCTTGCTTGAGGGGGTTCCTGCGCGGCAATCTCAGGATTCTCAGGTAATTTACTGTCAGTGAGAAACACTTAACGCAATCAGCAATCGCCGCGATATATTTTGAGTCATACAATCAATTTAATTAATGGTCCGTCTACACGCTCCGTCTTGACTGCACAGTTAAAATTGCACAAGTATTACGGACGGAAAGACGGAACACGGAAGAGTGTCCACACGGTACAAGTAAGCTCGCGCAAACCTCATTGTTATGTTATTTAAGGGGAAGTCAGTCATCAAAATCCAATTTTTAATCAAATTTTTCAGAAAACCTGATCTATTAACGAAACTCAAAAAATAATAATGATTTTAAGGATATGACAAATATTGTTATTGTTTTGAAAATATGTTTAGAAACATTTTTCGCGATAGAAAAAAACCTAAATACACATCTGAAAACTTTATTTATCATAGATGGTACCATTACAAAAATTAAAATGAATATTTTTTTGGTAATTATCTATCGCAAACTGGTTTGTACAAGTAAGCGCGAAGGAATGACTGTGCGTGTAATTTATTAAATGACGAAAAACAAATTTAATTTATTAAATATCACCTTGGCTACAAAGGTACGCGAGTAAGTAAAGCTCTTTCCGAAGGGCTACTCAGGAAAATCTAATTGGGAATCACTGTGCTAGAGCAAGTCAGATGCAGCCCCTATAATCAAATAAACACCTCGTGCTTCGTAGGCAATTCTTATGAAAAGAGTAATAATTACTTTTTTTTTACCTTCACGGGTTGCTTTACGGCTCCCGGAACCGTGTTATCGGTCCCAGGGTACCCAGCGGAAGACGAAGTTTCCCTCTTTTAGCCGATGGTATTTGTGAGGCTATACCTAACGAGTGACCATAACGGATCAATCAATAAATTAAATTTGAAAAACAGTTAATAAAATAATTTTCATTTCTTATAACAACAGATAGGCACTTCTTTAAATTAAAAATCAATTCAATATTAATAGTATTATATAGTAAATAAACATCTCTGAACTGAATAATAAAAATATAATAAAAATTTCGTCGTAGAATTTGAAGACGGTTGGTGCCAAATTAGGATACAAAATTAAGTAAACATCTAGGGACAAAGATCTGTTCAATATTATCTGTGTTTGTACTGATGATCGTAGGTTCCTAATGAATTATCTAGATTAGTGAATTTGGGTACTAAATTATTTCTAATTTGGCACCAACCGTCTTCAAATTCTACGACGAAATTTTTATTATTTCTTACTTTTCAGTGCAAATTTTTGAAGTCGGTACACTTTTTTTAAAAGGTTTATTTTTCCCTTTTAAGTGATTTTGTTGCCCTGAGAAATAAATAATAACGCAACTAAAAAAAAATTATGGAAAATTTAAAAAAAACTGCGGTGGATGGGATTTGAACCTCGAGCAATGTGCACCCTGCGCTGCATCCCATACCTTTAGCCGCTAGACCACCGTCGATACGAAAATTGACAACTTCGTGTCAATACCAACCGTTGCTAAGGCTTTTCTCTGATATAATTTTCAGCAGTAAACAGAGACAAATTACTGAATTTCTGAAAAATTACTGAACCGATTTTCGTCATATGACTCTGAGATAATGTCAAGAAATTATTATATCCTTAAAAAAATAAGTCGTCAAAATCGGTACATATTTCATCGAGATATCACGAAAAATTGACTTATAAGGTCAGTTTTTTCAAAATTTCTGAAAAACTAAAGAACCAATTTTTATGAGATAAAAATGGGACCAATCCGGAAGAATTATCTGTCGATTAAAAAGAAACCATCAAAATCGGTTCACAACTGGCGGAGTAATCGATGTACATACATACAAATAAAAAAAATACGGTCCGAATTGAGAACCTTCTCCTTCTTTTTTTTCGAAGTCGGTTAAAAATACAAACCTATACCTTGGTCTTCCGCTGGGTAACACGATTTCGGGAGCTGCAAGGCAACCCTTGAAGAGAAGAGCAAACAAAGATTCGTTTAAGATCCTCTAAAAAGTACCTAATGGATACGGATACAGATTTTTTCCCCTGCGGATATCCGCGGCTAATACGGATACATGTCCTGCACATCTCAAATACCTATATAGTAGCCTACCTTAGGGTATCATTTTATATAGGTAGATATTGACGAAATATTTCAAGATCAAATAATTATTTAAATTCTAAACGAATTTCGTATGGTAGAAATTTTAATTAGTGTTCTCAACGTGATACTAAATTCCTCTATATTGAATAAATGTAGGGGCAAATTGGTCTTATTTCGATTAAAATTAAAATTGCCTCCCGGCATCACAAATCTGAGAGTTTATGACACAAGCCTGTTGAAGAAGTCTACCATTTGTGGAAGATGTTTATGCATAAGGTAACCAGCAAGACTTGAAAAATAAAACTATAATGTGAAAATTGGAATGATTTTGATCGTAATAAATAAATATAAAAGAAATATATGCAGTAAGACAACCGCTCAGCATGCCACATAGTATACGCTCTGCCCATACGTATACGCCGCTCTTCGTCCCGCTCCTTTGTTCCTCTTTCCGCCCTTTTGTTCCTCTCGCACGGTGTCACGCGTGTTTTTATAGCAAAGCGCTGAGATGCTCCAATTATTCTTTTATATCTATTCAAACTAAACAAACTAACTAAATTTTATCACTTCTCTAAAAGATAATACATATAATATTTCTATCTATCTATCATTACGCCTTTCATCCCAAGAGGGGTAGACAGAGATAATCGAATGCCATTTACTACGGTCCTGACATACCTCTTTCACATCTTTTATACATGTTCGGCGATTGTGTGTACTTTTAATATTGCCTTCGATCAATACATTTTTTGTATATATAATATTTATATTTTATTTTATAGGTAACTAGTGACCCGCCCCGGATTTGCCCGTGGAATTAATATCACTACTCAACCGATTTTTGAAATGTGAAAACCGTAAGAATAAAATGAAAGTGGATAAGTACTTAGTTCCAGAATTTAAACTAAACATACATTGTCACCTAAATAGACGAACTTTAATTTTTTATTTACATCAACCTAAAATAAACGTCATAAATTCATATTAATTTAGGTTAAGCTAGGCCATCTTGGGTAATAGGTGGATAAAAAAATCATATGATTGTTACTTGTGATAATATTTTTGGCTTATCGCTCAATAATGAAATAATTTTATTAATTGAGTCTATAGAATACGAACAAACAAATTTAAATTTTTATATTAGGTTGTACTTTTTTTAAATAAGGATTTTATTTTATTATTTATCTATTCTCAAAAGTTAAAAAACAAAATTGTTATTTTTTTTTGGTTTTAAATATTTTCTATTCCTTTAAAAAAATAAGGTTAGGTTTCGGTCACCATCGAAGAATTTATAAAGAAACATTACAATGTTGCATATTGCATAAACCTCTCCATACTTAGGGTTATTTTGTATCTAATATATCGTCATAAGAACAATTTGGAGACGCTGTTCCATAATTACATATTATTTATTGAGATTAGGGGATTGGTATAAAAACAGAAAATACAGGTAAGTCGGTTAATTATTTTTGGTAAATGTCATTTTGTGTGTTTAATTAGCTAATTTTCTCGTTAGGATCTTTTATTAACGTATTTCATGCTGGGTCTTATTTTATACGTATTGGAGTATTGATTTGAAATTCTCTTGATAATGAGTAAACAGTAGATTTTCGCAAAAGCATGGTGAATTGCGCAGGCGTATCATCGCTCCTAGTCAAGACGAACGAGATTCCGTTTTCAGTATTTCCTGCATTTTCCAACCTAGAGTCCTTCAAGCGATTATTTTCAGTACGAAGACATATCTATATTACTAATAATGAAGTTAATGAGTTTGTATGTTTGCATTTGATAGCCCAATTCTTGAGGAATGTACCTATAACAACACGCTACGACTCAAAGGAGCGGAGCAGTTAGCAACCGCAAGGCACAGCTATAGTGTTTAGATAAGCTGGCCTCAGAGTACCCATTACCCAAAAGAAGATAAATCGCCTGCTAAAGCCTATGATATTTTTGAAAGTTACTTATGGCCATTTATCTTGTGGTATTTTAAGATAGAAAGTACAAACTTATTGTAACCTACAGTTTTTTCAGAGTTTTTTAACTAAATAATTTTCTAAGCTATTAATAAAATGGTCATATTAAAAAGTTTTTTTTTTCTTCACGGGTTGCCTTACAGCTCCCGAAACCGTGTTATGGTTCCAGGGTCTGCCTCGTTTAGCCGATGGTATGTGTGAGGCAGTGGCGAAGGGTGAATATTTTCAGAAGGGAAGCCGTAAAATAGCTCACTCAACTAATGCTACAAGATCTAAAATTTTCTTCTCTAACCCAAAATGCACCAATGACCAATGACAATAGTAATGTAGTTTAGTTTATGGATTTAAATTACCTAAACTCTTTTTTTATTTAAGCAGTCTCGACTTGTATTCAAAACAATAATTCTAAAAATAAAATAAACACGCAAGTAAACATGCAACTATCTAAACGCAGACAATATTCCCATCAGTTACATTCGTAATAACCCGGAATTCATCGGCTTATTTGGTGGTCTATTTGCGCGTGCTAAAACGAGAGGGAACGTGCGCGGATTTCAATACAAATGAAAGAGACAGTTGCTTAGTATGAAGTAAGGTTGTATGGGCGAGCAAGCCGGTATTGTATGGGCTTATTTACGTATGTTGCTAATGGATATCGGGAGGCGTTTAAAAAAATCGACTTATAGAGTAAGTTTGGATTGATAAAATACGTTTGTAATGATATTATTTAAAAAAAATATCGTTAGTATATATAGATTTACAAATTCCTAAAGGGAAGCCGAAAGGAATCGGGTTGTATGGGCTCCTCGCCGCTGGTGTGAGGCTATATACCTAACGAGTGGCCAGTTCTGTTGAGGTCTATATTTATATGAAAAAACCTCTAAAGGTGGTTTGTCGGATATGTTTGTTTTCTTAGAAAGTATTTTCAAACAAATAACCAAGTTGAACGAGTTTATTATTTAAAACATTAAAAGGATTCATTCCAGGTAAGTAAATGTTTAAAAGTGGCCTCTATAAAAGCGTCCTGAAGAAGGCTCCTCTAATAAAATTGAAACATTTTTATTGTTATCCGCTCCTATTTCCTCCACGATCTGCTTAAATATACAGAGTGTTCCACTTCTAAATATTCGAATAAGAAATACATGTTCGAATACGAAATACGTGGCCTTTATACCTTGCGGTTTAGCCAGAGACATCAGTAACAGTGTCCACTTTTTGCCAGATGTCAGTATTAAACAGAACAGGTGGCAATCCTGTTGCCGCACTTGACCTCCGAAGCACATGACATACCTATTCCTAAAGATAGTTTTGGCATTTTTGGCTCGAGTAGAAATTGAACCCGGGAGCTATTGACCTTATATTAAATAATCTTAAACTTTATTTTCATTCAAATACAAGATCAAAAGAAAATGTATATATATTGGTAAGTAATAAATATGATAAGAAATCGACCTGGAAATCAAGACCCATTCAAGAACATTCTGATGTTTAGCATAGGCAGATACTAATCCAAATTTTACGGCAAATAATGCCTGTGAATATGTTAAAAAAAGACAAAGTAGGAAAATATAATGCAAAACCAAATGTGTGGTGAATTTTAAGGTATAAGATAATTATTTCGGTTAGTAATTTTATGCTTTACACAAGCAACATTAAAAGTTCCACAGTCATCAAAACATTTTTTTTTATTTTGTGTTGGTATAGGACCTTAAGGTACATTATGAAGTCGTGAAATATTCCGAATCATCAACAAATGACGCATAGTTCATACTTCATATCGTTTAAGATTTTTTTCCTATTGGAATTGTCCTTAGCTAATTAATTTATCAAAGTATCCAGGCACGACGGAATTATCGCCAGGATCTCCATATAAATATTTATTAGTCAGATATACAAAGAAATTATAGCTAAAAGATGGATAGAGGTGAATGAATAGAAAGGACTTTCTCGTACTGGAGATGGCAATATACAACAATCCAACGACTGTTATAAGGGAATCCCAACGCATGTCCCTGGAAAGTTGCATATATGCCAATCTATTAAATATTTTCATTAGCGCGATACAGCTTTCAGTATTGAAGCAGTAGAGCCATCTATCAATGAGTCGTCACAGGCTCAAAAGTACCGCTATCCAAAGTGGTTACTCTTTTTTATTATTTTCTCTTCTTCTTCAGTCTGTGTCCGTCCACTGTTGGACGTATGCATTCTCAGCATTGCGCCACTTCTCCCTGTCCTCCGCAGTTCTCCTATACGCTCTACCCTCTCTCTTCACGATGTCGTCACTTCATCTCGCTGGTGGTCTGCCGACACTTCTATGGTCCATTCTAGGTCTCCACTCAGTAACCCTTGACGTCCATTTACCATCGTGTCTTGGAGCTACGTGTCCCGCCCATCTCCACTTCAGTGTCACAACTCTAGTTCCAATGTCCATCACTCTTGTCTTCTGTCTTATTTGGACATTGGGTATTCGTTCACTGAGGGAGATCCCGAGCATCCTACGCTCCATAGATCTTTGTGCCACCTTTATCTTCCGAACAACCTCCTTTGTCAGTAACCATGTTTCTGACGCGTATGTCGTGGTGATATCAAATAATTTTGTCTTCAGACATTGGGGCACCTCTCTGAACTCCAAGACGTCACCTAGTTTTCCAAAAGCTGTCCAATCCAGCTGCATTCTTCTTTCGATCTCATCTATATTTTTTCACTGAACAAATAATTGGACAGAACTAAAATTAATCAGATCACGCTGTATATTGAAGCAAAAATCTCAGTCCGCGGTGGTCTAATTCTTTATAAATAAAGCTGTTAATTAAGATGAGATAATTCCACCAAATAGCTCATCGTAAAGTAATAAAAACTGGCAATGTGTGCAGACAGAGTTCTCCCTTAATTGTAAATGTAGGTACTACCAATAAGGAACACCTGATTTATTACATGTTTAGTTTTCAAATAAAATAAGTGACGGACGGTTGGTGAAATGAAATTCTACGTATGGTAGGGAATGGTTAATTAGCTCTCTTGTCTAACTATATATTTAAAATATATCTACTGTGTGTGAGCGAACTCCGAGCAAATTTTATTGAGGTTAAGCAACGTAATGTAAGGTGAAACAAAGGATGGGTGACTTATGGTTGTTGATTAATTAAGGTTTTACATACCTATATACTAGCGGCTTGCCCCGACTTCGACCAGGGTAACACTTATATACAAACTTCACACTATTTTTTTAAATTAATTTGCGAGTAATGAGGTTGAAAATTTTTGTGGGACAAGTGGTTAAAATTTCTTTTTTTTTAATCAATCATCGCATTATTGACTCTCAAATGAATTTTTGGTACACATAACCAATGGTTCCAAAGTCTATAACGGACACATGTAAAAACATTTTTTTTAGAAGAATTAGTTTTCTCTTGTTTAGTTTGCAGAGGCAATGTGTTGATATTTATCTCGTCAAAACATAAATAACTAACTTGGGCAAAGTTCTAATTAAAGCACTTCTACATCCATTGGAACTTGACAAGTTTTTGATAAGTATCTCTCTATATAATTTATTCTCAAGGGTGTTTTTTTTTTATCGGTACGCCATTTTGAAGATTATTTTTACCTCTAATTACGAAAAATAATCAAACAAATCAAAATTAAATGTTTCTTTTAAAGTTAGACTAATTTATGTATTTTGTAAAACACGCCACCTGTTAGAGATTACTTGAACTATCAGTGCGACATTTTCAAACTTAACCTCTCGTTTTGACGTCGGTTGTTAAAATTAAATTAAATTTTAGTTAGTACATATAAGTAGATATGTCTTTGCCCCTCAGTCTGTAGGATATTGGCATTTTGAATAGAACTGTATTAAAGTTATCTTCAAATAAATTGAACAGACGTAAGGTGTATTTAATTAGCTCTCTAAGTAATAAACAATGATGATTGGTTTTAGAAACGGCTAGCCTCTTTACAGTTGAGTTATGTAGATGTAAATTGTCAGTTGGTTGGTTGGAAGTTCTGCGACTGCCTCTGAAGATTTTATTTCCCTAAAAACCCTGGACTTTGATCGGTGCATTCAATTAGTGACAAAGACAAAGCGGTAATGTGACAATTTTCTTAATCTTGAATGTGTCTACATTTTTTAACAGATTAATAATAACAAAAATAATTACAAACATTGTCTTTTATATTAAAAAGAGTTGATAGCCTAATTGGTAGAGCGTTTACTTGGGAGGTCCTGGGATCAATTCCCACTAGTGACAAAAACCCTAAGAACCAATTTACTTTATAATTTTTTTTACTCTCGTCGTTCGGTTTAAGATATAAAGATCATGAAGATGTGTGTGTAGAGGGGTGTACCTATGTGTGTGTCTTTATTTTATTGATTCTAGGGTTCCGTCCAAAATTCATATATACCTATTGAAAGGAATTTAATAAACCTGCCTAATACCTTTATGAAACTTACTACGTACTTTCGCACTTAACTTTTTCTTTAATTTACCGACTAAGCGTTTTCTCACTCTCTATATAAATCTTGTGATAAATTAGACTCACTATTATATACTTAGGTAGACCTGTACACAAAATCTTTCTATTTATAATTAAAGGCTATAAAAGCAGCGATTTAGACCGTGCGGTACCCAACGGAAGACCAAGCCCTCCTCTTAAGCCGATGGTATTTGTGAGGCTATACCTAGCTAACGAGTGGCCAGTTCTGTTGAGGTATATTTAGATGGAATATAATTTTAATATTCAAAGGTGAACTGTCCAAGAAAACGCTAAACGATTGTCACATCTCTCCGACAGACATAGCACGCGCTAGTCTTCGCCGAAAGGACGGAATGCTCATAACAAATATTTGACACCATACTTCAACCATTGTGGCGGCGCGGGCGCATCCTAAAGGTTATCTTATCATATAGCTTATTTGTCTAACAAACCGAACATCTATGTTTGGTGAGAGACGCTTGATTGTCTGTCTGTACTGAAATATATTATGCAGCTTATCTTAAACATCCTTTCAAATGCTATGAGAATAAAGTTGTACAAGGTTCGTCCATCCATGTCCAAATATTAGCCATTATATAGCTGTTTTACAATTTTAACCGACTTCCAAAAAAAAAGGAGAAGGTTTTTTTATGTATCTATGGACATCGATTACTCCGCCCGTTGTGAACCGATAATCGACAGATAATTCCTCCGGATTGGTCCCATTTTTATCTCACTAAAATTGGTTCATTAGTTTTTCAGAAATTTTGAAAAAACTGACTTTACCGCGAACACCAACCGTCTTCAAATTCTACGACGAAATATTTATTATATCTTAATTTTCAGTACAAATTTTTGAAGTCGGTATATTTTTTTAAAAGGTTTATCTTTAAAAAGTACCTAGATACATAGATGCGAGTCCCACAACATGAAACTCTATTCAAGCCTTAATAAGAACTACCATATTATCAGGCTTTAATCCGTTCAGCGTTCAAGTTGTTCCATTCATGCAATCGCTATAGCAACCTTTCGCAAATTACATATTTTTGACCCAGTTGTATTCTAGTTGCTACCATCATCGATCACGGCCTTGCGGTGTGGCCAGAGACACAAGTAACAGTGTCCACTTTTGCTCTATTCTAGTTGCTCGTAAGTAAATGACATTTCTATATGAATTAAAATATCAATTCATCAAAGACATCCGATGGACAGAATTGGAGGAGTTTTATTTGACATTATTATAGAGTACAGAGGTAGAATGCGTGGCTCGTACCTACTATACCTAACGATCTCTATATATATATAGGTATGTTTACAATCCACTTGTGACACATGTTGATAGCAGAGAAATATTTTGTCTCTCTCGCTCGCAGGCATTTTACATTTTTCCGTTCTCTGTATAATGAGTGCACGCACAGCTTTCGACGAGAACTTTTTTCTTCTTCCACTCATTATTTATCTAGCGATTTAAATATTTCCTTAGAATACTTTTATTATGCACTTACCATTTGTAGTAGAGTCTAACTAGCGTTATAAAGTTATTATGGTACCTAAGTACCTTATTTTGATAATATCATTAGTAGGTAGGTATGTCCCCTGAAAGTCAGCCAAGCATGACACATGGCTACTTTTCTCTAGTATTTACACCGGTAGAGTAAAGTGGTTAGGGTATAAAAAGATACTGTGTTTTCCACACTATTAGTTATGAACCGTTAGTTCAACTTATCTCCAACAGATGGCGTATTTTTAAAAGAAATATTTAATTTTAATTTGTTTGTTTGTTTTTCGTCTTTAGAGGAATAAATAATCTTCAAAATCGCGTATTAAATATTAACTTTGATACAGTATTAAGGGAGATATTTAATACTGACAAAAAAACACCTTTGAAAATATATATTAATTTTCACCTAAACCTAAACCTACTTACTTACTTAAAGCTTGCTAACAGAAAATGTAAAAAAACCACAGGAATTCAAAATAATTCATTATAATATTTATAATTAAATCAACCACACTTACATCTAAATATATCTCAACAGAACTGGCCACTCGTTAGTTATAGCCTCACAAATACCATCGGCTAAAAGAAGGAGACTTCTTCTACCGCTGTGTACCCTGCTGGGACCGATAACACGGTTTCAGGAGCTGTAAGGCAACCCGTGAAGAAAAAAAAAGTTTCTACGTCTTGTCATGGCGACCAATGCACGCGCTCCGTGACAAAATGGGAATCCAGTTTAATCATGTCCGTGCTGTGATTAGTCTGTGATTTATTAATCACATCATATCACAGTCGGCGGGATCATCTTATATAACGATTAATCGGCATATATTAGGTACCTACTATATATTGGCAAATCATCGATTAACATTGGTGAAGCCACAATAAATAAGAAAAAAAACAACTAGTACAAAATACTAAATTATTACTTCAGTGTCTCTTTATAGTTTTTACAATGCTTAGCCAAAGTTTAATGATATAGATAGGTATTACATGGGTCGATCACTAGGCTTCAAGTGGAATCTGCTCAGCAAAAAATTAACGTAGTAAATAATGTAATTAATTAATAAGAATAATACATAGGAACGTAAACTTTACTTTATATAGAGGCCCTCATAGGTATTATTTCCACATAATGTACCCCAATGTGATGAAGGCATAATTATACAACCCTAATTTAGTATCATTAGAATTCATTGATTCAGGTTTAGCCACACAACAACAGTTTAGTTAAAGTAGGTGGTTATGTCTGTAGAACATTATTGAACAACAGTGGGCACTAACGGCACCTTGTCAAAGCGGCTTGTTCATTACAACAGTTACAACGAAACAGGCAGTTAAGAATTCAAAGTTGGTTCAAATTACATATTTAACTACCCAGTTTATCTACCTCAAATGTAAATTATTGTCACAACTGTATATCAGTGGCAATCTTGTAAATCGGTACATTTATATACGACACCGATCAGTATCTAATAAAGGACTGTAAGCTATAAAATTAATTCAGTTTTATAGTTTCAAATTACAACCGCCATTTGGACCGATCGAATTGATAGCCTAGGCTAGTCTAAGAGTTTAATACAACAATTACGCACATATTTTCGCTTGTAATAAAGTTTTCACGTTCTTTCTTCTTCTTTCATATTGTCAATTTTCCTATAAGAGCGAGAACTATCGAGTAACGCCCTATTTATTGGACCAATAGGAATTGAGTATTGCTGCCCAGGTAGGCGGAGTTAGTTTAATCCACGCCCACCGCCCTGTAGCAAGTTTACTTTCAGTATGCGATGCGATATGGTCGGAAAGCGATCGCTCTTTATCTTCAATAACCATCGAATCTCGCAGATAAAATCTAATAAATCTTTTGTAGCTTTTAATTGTTATATCTCAGAATTTTCCTTTGAATGATTTTTCTTTATTGCTGTTTTATTTAAACCGACGGCAATCAATGATTTAGGATGCATAAATAAGAACCTATCATTGGGGTTGCATTTGGTTTCTATTTATGATCTTGATGATGATGATGATGAACAGAAAAATCTTAAGCAAAACTTTTCCTACCTGAGTTTGCCTATTCAATTAAATCAATAATACATTTTATTAATCCATATTATAAAATAGAGACTGGTTGGTCAACATCAGATCGGAAAATTAAGTTTTAATAAAACAGATTGAAAACCTAAAGCTTAGGTTCAAAAAAAAGGTCATTGCATTTGAATAGAATAGAATTTGAAATTTAGAACCTTTGAAGAATGTGATTTTCAATTACCTAAAAAGACCCTAGGTTCGTAAGTTAGGTAACTAGGTTGTATAAATCATTATCTATTGCTATCTGTAGGATGCTCTAATTTTTTTTCATTACATAACATTTCGGATTCATATACCGTGTGTTACTGGCCCGTTAAGTATTACTTAATCTATGCCCAATCTAAATCATGATAGGTTTTAGACTACTTTTTCTAATTTAACCAATACTATTTTTGGTTTTACTTTACCCTATTCCCCTGCTCAAGGGTGGATTCAGGATTTAATTTGGCCTCAAGGTTGTTTTCAGTGAAGTTTATAATAAGTTACAGGGGTTTCTA
This sequence comes from Nemapogon koenigi, assembly GCA_963924495.1. Taxonomy (NCBI): domain Eukaryota; kingdom Metazoa; phylum Arthropoda; class Insecta; order Lepidoptera; family Tineidae; genus Nemapogon; species Nemapogon koenigi. The sequence goes on from OZ004641.1 coordinate 8,545,161, forward strand.
TATTTTTACTTGCCAGTTCAATCTGTGAAAGCCCCCATAAACCCCGTTGAGGTATTTTGAGATCTAAAGAAGATTTGAGATTCATGGCATTTTCAAATATAGTTTTTGTGGTTAACCATTTCATTGAGTGTGATATAGCCTACGTGTGCGGGCCATATCTACCAGAGTATCATGTGCGCGATGTCGTTACTGTCAGAGTCCGGCACGATAAATGCGTGGGTTCTACTTTCAGAGAATAGGGGACAACAGATGCGATACTTGTATTTAAGCAGGAAATGCCTCCTAGAGGCTAAAAGTATGTTTTTAAGTAGTAATGGACCTAGATACTAATTAGGTAAAATTACTTTTAAATAAAACTAAGACAGATGGACTCAAACATTCAATGAATATTGTTTCGAACCATAGTAGGATCTGAATACGAAGGTACCTACAGTAGGTAGGTACCTAAATTAATATCAAACTGACGCAAGTAAAGTTCATACAAATTAGATTTAAAGTCTCAACCGTATGTAGGTATAGTTTCGTTATTTGTGTGATAGAGAAATAAAAATATGCCTTGCATTAAAATTATAATGAATCATGAAACACCTTCTTACATTAATTTTTTTCCATCACTGGTAAGTATGGTAGTTTGGTAGATAGTCTTACCTATTTAGCTGATGATTTGAGTGGCGAGTTAGTTCCTTTGAAAAAGAGAGATTCTCTATCAATTCTGTCATGAAACAATATAATTATATAAGATAATAAATTATAATATCATTCATATACATAAATTGTAAGATCAAAGGCATGACACATCTAGTACATATCTTCAATAATCATTGATAATTTTGCAGCGAGCACTTAGCACGCGCGTTTCCGTAGTTGCGAATGGCGTTCACAATCACCTTCCATGTCGTTAATTCGCATACCATTGCGGCGATTATCTCGAATGTTCGCTGGTCACTGCACATCTCTTAGTTTTCATTTTAAACAACTCGTCTTGACAGCAAGTGTTCCTTGAGGTCGTGTGAATATATTTGCCTTTAATCTAAGTCAAAAGCTATAGAGATTATTTCTAAGTAATGGATATTATGTTTTAAATTGATAAAAGTTGATATTTCAGCACAGGTCTAGGAAACAGATCTCTAGATCAGTCTACTGTCAAGTCAAGTGCCAATTTATGCAGTCCTTTTGGGTACAATTATAAAAGTTTCCCATGTGAAGCTGGAAAACCTCATATAATCCAAATAATCAAATCCAGTAGGTAGACCTCGATTAAATATGAAAACAGACAGACGTGTTTGAAAAGATCCATTAAATTATATAAACCTGATAATAAGTAGGAAAGTATTGAAGATCTAAGTAACAGGGGTGATTTCTTATAAAATATAAGTAATACTTTTGTTAAAGGGGTTAATCAAATCGAAATTGAAACCCTAATACAATTTATAAAGCTTAAAAATATAAAGCTTTCACACAACAAACAACCAAGAAAATAGTAATTACGTGTAGATAAAATTAAAAGGCACGACGAAACGGAGTTAATAGTAACAATAGAGAACTACTGAGCTTGAAAAATCGATCCAATTCAAAATGTAACAATCTAAAAGGTAAAACTCGAATCGAGAGCCCATCAATGTTATTCAGTCGTATAAAAGATACCTTTTGTCCGATGCACTCACACAAAAGGCACTAAGAGTGAATCAAAAAGACATAAAGCACGGTCCTTTCCCACCTCTTGGCACAAAACACGATTATAATGGGCCACATGTCTTAGTTTTTTCAGAATTTGGAAACGGTTGACGTGTTAAAAAGGTAACAAATTGTGGTTTGTATACGGGGTGTCCTGTTTCTGTATTGAAAACCATATGTTAGTAAGGTATGCGATCAGAATTATTTTGATGCCATATGACGCACGATTCGCTACGGATTTTGGGGCTTTGATAGTGCTTCTATGGTTGAAATCGATTTTTTAATAAAAGAAATCGAAGGTTTTTTCCAAAAAACCTTTTGTCACGATCTATTAATTGCAAAACGCTACTTGAGTCACAGATTGACTTATAGTTCTTGACCTTTAATTTTAATATCTGTTTCAGTATAGTCTGACACAAATGTTCATATTGCTTGGTATCTATTCCTTCAAGTAATGCACCAATTTCAATAATGCTTTATTTGGTCCTCGTGTACCGGATGGTTATGTACTTCTATTTATTCTCTATTCGCACTAAGAGTAGCGACATGCTATTGTCACTTGATTGGTATGAGAAGTTATTACAAGTAAAGTGTCTCTGGCCAAGCAGTAATTCTTGTTCTTGTCTTGTAATAATTTCCTATTTTACAGAAACTTTAAAATTAATTGTATCTCTTTTACCTCTAGTTAATTTCCAAACCTCATTGCAGTAAATAGTTCTACCACATCAATGATGTGTCATTTGAAGTGACAACATAATGAAAGGGCTCATGCACTTTGATTTACAGCTCGGCTTTACAAACGAGTATTACATACAATCCCAACGTATCTTTCGCAAACATTTTTTTTCCAAAACGTCACATTGTCATCGAAACCAAAATTGAGGGTTGCCGATTGTCACAAAGGATTATGTTTACCACCGGAGGTGTTTGAAAAATATTTGCTTTAGAATCTCGAGTACGTATTATCCGACATTTAGTGTTGAGGTTATTTGCAAGCCGACCACACACGGAATGGGGAAAAAAGGTACCAAAGTTGTGGTTTTTTTTGCGTTTCGTCCCGTGAAATTGTATAAGATGTTTTGACAATATGAGCGGAACGTGCGCTCGCGAACTTTTCTGTGTTAAGCACGGTTTGACTCGCATTATGTTTTGCAAGTCTTAATACTGTTTTAATATTTTGAAAGATCTGGTAAGATGGATCAACACGTAGAAGGTTCTAGCAAATAAATTAACAATAATGATCTAAAAGATACTCGGATATGTTCTTCTGCCTTCAGTAGAATCTTATAAGAAATTTACTCTTACATAATAGGAATATTATAAACTTAAAAAATGTACTGACTTCAAGCCTACTAATATTATAAATCTGAAAGTTTGTGAGGATGGATGGATGTTTGTTACTCCTTCACGAAAAAACTATCTACTGGACAGATTTTTATAAAACTTTACAATTTTATAGCTTAGGTATACATCAGAATAGCACATAGGCTATAAATAAAGAAAAAAGTCCGCGGTATATCTGTAGTATACCATATTGTACCCGTGCGAAGCCGGGGACTGGGTCACTAGTAGGTAGTTAATATTTCATCGTACAATTTAAAGACGGTTGGTGCCAAATTAGGATACAATACAAAATTAAGTAAACATTTAAGAAGATAAAGATCTTTTCAATATTATGTATGTTTGTACTGGTCGTGGTAAGTAATATATCTAGATTAGTCAAATTAGTTTTTAATTTGGCACCAACCGTCTTTATTATATACCTATTTCTTACTTTTAAGTGCACAATTTTCAGCAGTAAACAAAGGCAATTTACTGAATTTCTGTAAAACTACTGAACTGATTTTAATTAAATGTCTGTGATATAACGTCGAGAAATTATTATATCCTTAAAAAAATAAGTCGTCCAAGTCGGTACATATTTCATCGCGATATTAAGAAAAAAATAATTATGAAATCAGTTTTTTTCTAAATTCCTGAATACCAGTGAACCAATATGAAAAAAATGGGACCAATCCAGAAAAAATATCTGTCGAATAAAAAATAAATCATGAAAATCGGTTCACAACTGGCAGAGTAATCGGTGTTCATACAGGCATACATAAAAAAATAATGCAATCCGAATTGAGAACCTTCTCCTTCTTTTTTTTTCGAAATCGGTTAAAATACTTTGAGCCTTGAAATATTGAATCATTGCATTGACATAAGTAGAGCGGACGGCGCGGTTAGATTCCACGACTATGGTGCTAGACGGTCATCTTCAGCACAGCGTGACGAGTAATCAATGCCAAAACGGAATTGACCGTTCAGAGGAAGACTTGCCTAGCGCTGGGAATTAATACCCTGAGACCGGCACGAAAGAAACTAAAACTATTCGAAATAAAGGCCATTTTTGGGTCAAAGAAATAAATTGTCAGTATTAATTACTATTGAATAGAATACCTATGTATCTAGTATTCTTCTTCTTAGTAGTGGTAGTCGTGTTTAATCACGGTGATCCACGCATCTTGTATTGACTCGCCATAACCAATTTCTTGGGAAGAAAAGTGCAGTGGTTTCCCCTTGCCTTCTGCACCAGACATTTTTGAGACTATTTAGGTCTTCACGCTCGCTGCAGGCTCTTCCAGCCAGTTTCCTAGCTAGGTGTTATACCGTCAATGCTCAGTCGCTAGTGCCTCGTTTGTTGTCTGGCAGAGGGTACCAAGCGTGCAGGTGAGGATGATATTTGGGGCGATTCCGGTCTCCCCCTTACCCTCTATGTAATATTAGTTCAGCACTACATAATTTTCTTTTTGCTCTAGTATTTCTTTGTATGAATTGATGACATTTTCATGCAATGTCGTGACTGGGATTGATTTTTAGACGTAAATAAATAATGATTGAATTGTACTCTCATCAATTTTGATTGGATCATTGTTAAAGTTAATTATAAAAAATAATTAATTGCTAATTCCATCTACATTCGTAACATTGACGAAAATCACGCTCACGATTTCTGTAGCAGGTAGGTACCTAGGTTATCGAAAAATTGGTTTTAGACTTCCATGTTTTTAATTTTTTGTCGAATCAAGAAAATTGGTAGGTAAGGTTATTTGGCTATTTGTTTCTAGATTAGCATGCCACTATTAAGTTGCTTATTCCAATTATATCCATCACGGTTGGGTGTTATTCGCCTAATTTCTGTCATGATTTTAAATTTAAGGCTTTTAGTTTGACAATCAAATATGAAAGATGTAATCAAAATATCATTATTTGGCCCCTAAATCGATGAAGAAATTGTTGAATTATCAATCGATATATTTTTAAGCATGGTGGAAAGTACCACGGTAGATTTGTATGGGGTATGTGGTTTCAGTTAAATTGCCTGAATTTTGGATATGTTATAGACCTGAACCACCTAATTAAAGTGAATATGGGCTCGATCACCAAAAGTGATTAGTTTCAGAGTTATGTCACTTTTTATTGCACTTGGTGGAGTATGTGGTTTCAGTTAAATTGCCTGAATTTTGTGTAAATCCTATATGCTACAAGTTAGCTTGACCATCCACTATGCTATCGACGCAGCCTCACCTGACAGGTAGCTAACCGACAATACGTCATGATTGTAATCTTTGTTAGGTTGTTGTCTGTACGAATTTATAATAATCTGTATCTATATAATTACATGTGTTTCTTTAAAACTGTAATGATGAAGTAATAGATATACTTAAATGAAAATTAATTGTTAACATGACCCGGATAAAATTAACAATATAATTTTATTAATTGTACCTATATATTGTGGCGACTGAGCAATGGCGGTATAACCATACACCTTGCTAGGCAACTGGCTGGAAGAGGCTACAGCGAGTCTGAAGAACTAAATAGTCTCAAAATGTCTGGTCAATGGTGCAGAAGTCAATGGGAAACAAGATATACCTATTGAAGTGATCACTAATAATTTCTGAATAACTGCACTCTCCTGACAAAGTAGCGTTATGGTAATCTCTGGCTCACCAGAAGCGGACACTAGCGTAGATATTGTTAATATTCTCAAAGGCGGATCTTATGCTTGGATCTTAAACTAATTTAGAAATTTTATCGTAATGAAGAATGAAGAATTTTAAAGACATACTGACAAACATGCATTGAAGTTCTAGGTGTAACATAACAATCCTTTGTTCAAATAGCGTAGCAGGCAGAAATCACTTCACCTCAATCTATCAAGGAAAAGACACGATGAAAAGGAACTACTTTGCTTTATTTCGATTCAATGAAACAAAACAATTTCAAAAATATCTTTAATAAAATTATACCTACATAAATATCCTAAATTGTACTAACAAATGAAAAATAAAGATACATTTACACAGTACAAATTCATTACAATTATTTTTATGTTTGACATAAAATTACATTCTGCAGAAAAAATGCTTACTATATAGACAAAGTGGACGGAGTCAGTAAAGGTATTTACAAATGAGATCAAAAATGTACAAAGCTTGAAAAATATATATACATTTAAAACAAAATATATAAAATTGAATTTTTTTATATAAAACGAAAATAAGAAACTACATCAAAATGCAAACCTTAATCTAGTCACATACATTTTCCAAAAATACTCTAGTGTTTTTAAATCAATCAGTCTTTAAACACTTCACAAAATTCATTTATCACTTTCATAAGTAACTAAAGGCACATTAATTTTCATCTTCATTTTCTAGATTATCGACTGAGTAGTTCATTACAGGACTTTTAGAATTTCCACTCGTTGGGGACACAGCCGAAATTCCTACTAGATTGTGTGTTAGGCTATGACGTCGAAGATCACAATTCCTTCTAAAAACTTTGCCACACGATGAGCAATTGTAGGGTTTAATATCAGTGTGAGTTAGTAAATGGGTCTTTAGGTTTGACCTTTGGTTGAAACTTCTACTGCAAACAGGGCATTTGTGGGGCGATTCTTCCATGTGCAAGATTTTGTGGACTGCTAACGTCCTGGACTGACAAAATCCTTTCCCACATTCCAGACATTTGAAAGGCTTCTCTTTTGAGTGGATATATCTGTAACATTAGAGAAGAAATTATATTTCAGAATATAAGCTATTGATAGACTATTTAGATCGCAGAATATCTAAACAGAACTGGTCAGCTGGTTAGGTAACCGTATTAAAATCAATGAGGAAGTTGACTTCTGCTGGGCATCCTAGGGCCGGTAACACAGTTCTAGAGTTACCTCTAAGACAACCTGATGAAGACAAAATAAAAAAGAAAGGTGACAAGGTAGTTAAAGTTAAAATAACAAGATGATAATTAAAGTCAAGTACCTATGTAAGTTTTATTCATTTTTCATTTGTGCCATAACCAATTTTTATATTTCACTAGCTATCCGCACCGGCTTCGCCTGTGGAGCTATATTAACTTTAATTCCCTATTAGGTATGCTCTTGAACTCATACACATATCCCATAGAAAAAAGCGCTTTCAGTTATTTTAGAATTTTCCAATTTTTCTTTCCCTAAAAGCCTTAATCATTTTACATATTTTGCTTGCGAATAATGGAATAAATAAATTAGCCTCCTATCCGAATATACATGTAATTTATATTTCAAAGCCTGTTCTAAAATTAATGTCAGCAAGATTGAGTAACAAACATCCAAACAAACTTTTGCACAAGTATAAAGTAGTTAAGATATTTAAAAAAAAGTACTTTATAAGAGCTTTTGTGTATTTGACACTTCAAATAGACTGGTTATAAAGACACTTTTTATCATATAAACAAGTAGAAAAAGCAAATGTTACAAAATAAGAGAAACGTGTTCGGTTTACCTATCCTAAGGCGTTAAAATATCTCGCGTGCTGCAAACACCTTGTAAGGAGCAGATGGGAACAAACAAGAGCCCGCGGGATATTGGTAATAAATTGGCACAACCTTTCATTTTTATATCCGATACAGCACTAATTTACGTTGCACCGATAAACTTATAAGGTGCCGTGTTGTCTGTTATTTAGAGCTGTCATATTTGCCAAAGTTAACACGTTATGATCGATTGATAAAAAAGGGGAAAATGTAACTTATAGAAAATGTGTTAATGAGAATGAATTAAGCGTTTGTTTGTGATTTTAAAATTTATACCAATATATTATAAAACCATAAATAACTATCCGAATGTTTGTTTAGAATCGAGTCCGAAATATAACAATTATTTATATTTTTTATATTTAAATCAATATAATCAAAGGGGTTGAAATTAAATAATAAATAAAAAATATATTCTTCAAGATGTAATTGATTAGGGTGACAAGTGATAATACAATAATGCAAGCGAAGCCGTGGGCAGCCTCTTTCAATAAGAATAATAAAATAAAAACAATAAATAAACAATTCAAAATAACGATGTGTTCACTGCATCATAATCCGTGTAATAATCGCCAAGATTAGATTGGTGACGATAAAATAATAATTTTAATATTAAAACACGAGATGATTACTGTGATTAGGACGGGTTTGTGACGGGACGCAGCGGAGCGTGGAGCGCTGTGGCGTGCAGTGCACACGATAGGCCTAGCTGGTTCTATACGACATCTATTCTGATTGATGAAGCTTGCAATTGATTTTGATCACCGATGAGCTTTGAAGTACGTTCATTATCATAATATGCATATACAAGTAATCGATTTAATTTATAATAACTTTTATTAGTATTTAATTTTTACTAACTTCATTTATTATATTCAAAGGTAAAAATAACATGTTCATTGTTTTTAACGTTGAACACAAAAAGTGTTAAGAATAAAGCTTATAATTCGTATGCAAAGTATATTGACTGCGTTCTTTATTTTTTGTCATCCATATTAATCCTCACGTCAGGAACGCTACGGGCTTTTGTTGAAACCCGTCGAAGCCTCGCTTCGGTCCATTATAATGTATCGTGTCAACGGACATCGATTGAACATCGACAAGTCTGAGCGGGCCGGCCGCGACCGCTCGAGGGCACCGCACGGAATTTATTTTATTGCCACAGATATACTCTACAGTTTGGAAAAGAAATCGCTGACGGAGGCAGGTGTTAAAATATTGTACTTTTGTGTTTAAAAAGGCTTTTAGATGACCCTTGTATTGTCAGATAATAAATGACTCGTCCATTTTCTAGTGTCAGATTCAATAAAATAATAACGAGATTATTTTGTTTGCTTCATCAAGTGTTGAAATAAAGATAAAAGGAAAATTCCAAAGATTAAAACATCGGTTCTTCACGGATTAGTGGCGGTTTTACGAAATTTATGAGCGTGACGAACGAGGTGTCGATAACATCTGCTCGACCATACTTAACCCTTTTTGTTTTAAATATTCCAACACGGCCATTACTCAGTTCCTCATAACGTTTTGCGTTGTAACCCGAGGACCGAAATCTTTTATTGATATCGAAAAATGAGGATCGTGAACAAGCCTCACAAATGTTTCACCTCAACACGCCTAAAAGATTGTTTTATCTCTAATGTTATAAATAAAGACCCACGCCATTCGATCCGGTCACACATTAATGTCTACAAAATAAAATTAAGTATTTCACAATGTTTTTCTAGCGTTGATTTTTTGTTGAAATTTCTATTTATTTTATCATAGAACTTTATTATCTGACGCAAAGTCGTAGACAATTGACAGAAGTCAATATTATTTTAGATTTATTTGTAACAACTTGTCTTTATGAAACATTAGGAATGTGCTATTAATCTTTGGACAATTTGAGATAGGTATGGCTTTAGGTAGAAATAAGGTGTGACTGATTGAAAAGATTTCAGCATACCATTCAGAAATTCAGGTAGGTAATATATTAGTAGTTTTTATATTTTTGTAACATGGTAGGTGGCGACAATGCGGTTCATTTTGACAATAGGGTTGGTAAGCACTATAATACTGTCTTATAACAGGAATACTTTTTTTGCTTTAATTTATTTGTAAGGTGCAAATATTGAACCCAGAATCTTTAAGTAAAGCCACGCTAAGCTTGATGTTACAGGAAATAATAGGTTTATTATTTTAAAAGAAATCAAGAAATAATACCTGTGGTCTCGGAGATGATCTTGTCTTCTAAACGCCTTCCCGCAAATGTCGCAAGAATACGGCCTTTCATCAGTATGTGTCCTCTCATGGATTAACAAATTGTAAGATTTAGTGAATTGACGATTGCAGAATTTACAAATAAATTGTTTCTTAATTCGTGGTCCGCCGGATGTCTTTTGTTTGTTTGCAGTAGTGCTACTAGTTGAAGAAGTTGAACTGTTTGTTGACTTGGAGCTTGCTGTAGTGTTTGAAGATTGCGGTGAGAGAGGCGCCTGAGATGGACTTCCACACATTTGCTGCTGGTACATTGCATTCATCAATAGACTAGGGTACCCATTGTCCAAGCTCTGTGTGGGACTGTAAGGGTAACCCTTTGAAGTAGATTCTAAGTGTTGTTCTAATGTGAATTCATCCTCGTGGTCTAATAAGGCCAAGTCTTCTTCAACTTCCTCAGACAGGTCAACGTCTTCAGCATCAGCTGTTACAGGATCTGATAAAGAGTACTCTCCAGAAGTCCTCGGCGAATATTCTCTATTATTTTCCGTCGAGTCCAATTCATTAATCTTTGCGCTTGTCGTAGCTAGCTTCAAAATATCTTGTTTAGAATTTGCAGACACATCACAAAGGTTTGATGTGACAGTAGCAGGACTCGTTACAGATGTCAGTCGTTGGAGAGTAAAATATGATTCTAGTGCTTGCAAGTTAAGTGCAGCGGCGGCGGCTGAATTTGAAGGCAATAAAGCGGCTTGTTGTAATGAACTCATTAAAGCATTTTGCAAAGAAATTACTTGTAACGATCTTTGTAACATGTTCTCTTGTAACAGAGCGGCTGATGCCAGTGATATGTTTATATTATTTGTTGAAGTGGTATTGTTATTCTTACATGTATTTGGTTTGAGGTCCGGTTGAGGTGACGGCGGTCCGGCTAGGACGCCACTCATCTCGCTGTTCTTCGTATCCTGTATCTGGAGGTTGTTTTTTAGCTTCAAAATGGCGCTTTCCAAGGAGCTTAGCGTCGATTTGTTCGACCGCGACGTGCTTTGCTCTTGCATCGTTTCATCGATGGATGATCTTCGGCGGGTTGGTTCGAGGATTACGTGCTGGTTGAGATCCACGTGTTGGTGCGTGTCTGCGGCGACAGACGGCGCGTGTGTATCGACGGAGTATCGCGACGCGACTGAGCCGGCATCGCGGGCATGAGTGTGCCCCGCCCCCTTCCCCCGCGTCGTCCCGCCCGCTACACGTCCCAGCCTCTACAAAAGCTGTCTATTTTAGGTAACTCTTTGTAAGCTGTAATGGTCACCTCACGCCGCCCTAACGACAGCCGCGTCCATGAGAACGCTGTTGTGCTAGTTTCGTTGCATCTCTTTGGAGTGTAATGAGATGAATGGGAGTAGTGCGTGCTCTTATGGGAAAACAATAAGAGGATGATTGTCGGAGCCCGTTTTGTCAGTGGGTCACGCGCGGGATGTTTTGTTGCATGGTCTGTTTTAAACTTCACAATATTAGATGCACGAATATTTAGAATGCTTCTAGAGATTAGTATTTTACGTAACTAAATAATAATATGTTTGTAATAACTTCTTACTTCAAATAACTGTAACATAATTCAAAATGGATTTCATAGTTTAAGTTGGTTAAATTAAAATTTTATGCTTATGAGTGGAACTCTCAATTATTAGTTTTGTGTCCGATGCTGGTAACAGGCGTCCATAAACAGAAGAATCCAAGAAACAACGACCGAGACAAAAGTGGACATTAAGTAAATAAATATCAACCTGTGCCTGTGTCGCTTTTCACATGTATACTGTAGCCACAGACTTATTTTGTTGTAGAAAGGGCGCCACAATTCTGGTTCGACATGAGACGCTCAATGATATATTTTTAAAATTATATCAAGAAGATAGATGTTTTTGATCGATATGTACAATTATTTTTTAGTCTATACCTTTGACTACGCAATAGAACTAGGGCGAACTTTAAATTCGATCTAAAACTCACTCAGTTCTAATAAACAAAAAGATTTAGCGATCGTTGATAAATGTTACCTTGCACATACAGTAAACTCCCGATTATCCGCGGGATTGACTGGCGTGGATACCGCGGATAATCGCTATTTCGCGGATAAGCCGCAAAATTGCCGATTAATGGATAAACAAAGGCCGAAGGCACTAAAAAACAACACACAAGTAAAGCTTTAAATAAGTTTATTATACAATAAATGGACGTACCTGTTAACAAATCTCAATTAATGTCATGTAGGTTATTAAAAAGTCATGTTTACTGTATATACAAATAAAAAAAATATCTCTCTAAAAGTTTGTCCAAAATAGGCTCCGAAATGGTACATTGGTCTTTATCATACTTTTAGTTATCATTCATGATTCGTCTAAGTACTCACTTAGACTTAGATTCTGCTATCTGTTTCATTTCAATATCTTGAAGAATTCCGTATATAATTAAAAAATGTCCATATACACCTGTGTTTAAGGGATCGAGTGATCGTGATATCGGTACTAAATAACAAGTTGCCTCTAATTCAGCCTTTCTTTGATAGTCCATGGTAATTATCAGGGATCTACCGACCAGTCGGCGAGTAGTCGGCACTTATGATGTTACAGGAAACGTAAAATAAATGGTACTAAAATGGCAGTACTTCTACAAATATTACTACTTTTTTTTAAGTAATAAGAAATCAAACAGTCGGCAAATAGTCGGTAGATTACTAGTTTAAATTAAGCCCTGATTGTCAATTCTAACTCAAACTTAAGTCTATGGCCACTTGGGTTAAAACCAATGTTCGTCTCTCGCCGCTCTTGACATCTCTATAAACAATTTGCAAAGGGCAACTTAACATAAAGTGGAGTCATAAACTCTCATTACTAATTATTGTATACATATCTAATTAGAAAGTACATACCAAATAATATCCATATATTTTATCATACAAATTTTAATATTTGTGAAATTAATAATGCCTACATGATTCACTTCTCTTTGCATCTTCTACCTGTAGAATTTTTTTTTCGACTGGCCTGGCTATGGGTTATTTAATTTTTCTACACTATATAATATTGGGTAGGTACATATTCGATTATTAAGGAGTCGATAGGCATTGACTGAAATTGGAAGGCTCGGGTTAAATTCTCACTCATGTAAAAAATGCCAAGGACTAATATGGACAACTGGCATGATGTGTTTGTTTGTGTGTGCGTATACGATCTATCTATCTATCATTACGCCTTTTATCCCAATAGGGGTAGGCAGAGACAATCGAATGCCATTTGCTACGATCCTGACATACCTCTTTCGCTTCTTTTATATTCATCATACCTTTCATACATGCTCGGCGATTGTGTGACTTTTAATATTTCCATCGATCAATACATTTTTGAAATGTTCAATAAAAGTACACCTAGGTCGTCCTCTACCAGCATTTTCTTTCACTTCAGCCATATAAACCTGTTTAGTCAATATTTTATCCTTCATTCTTTCAACGTGTCCAAACCAGCGTAACTGATTGCAATGAAAACTTTCTCACTAGATGCCATAATTTCTGAAAATTTACTGGGTTTTTTCAACTCGTAAAACTTAGAAAAAAATATTCACTTGAACAGTATTATTTACAAAAACATAGTCCAAGAGGCAACATCAAATTTTGACAGCTGAAAGTTTAGCAAGAGAGAAATAGCGAAGACAGAACAATTCTCTTATGACAGCGTGGAGAGAACATCACGATATTATGATGCAAATGCTTGTTCTATCAGTATCAAAAATTATATATTTAATTGATTCAAAAGCAACCTTATGCCGTTGTAATAAAGTCGATTACTTCAGAAAACATATACCTAGTAACTCCATATGTCTTGACGATGTGTGGGCGTAGTGGTCACGCTATACTTCAAATCATCTGTTTCGCAATGTTCATAATAAGACTAAGTACAGATATACCTATCGCTTTAGGCTAAGATATGAACTCACGCCAGATTTCCTTCCTTGTAGGCATATGCTGAAGACCTCCACGGCTCCACATGCCACGATCGTACTTACATCGATATCTTGTGCTATTACTAAAGACAATATCACAGACAAATAACATCAATAAGTGGAATATTTTAAAAACTGCATTTATAGCTATTTCTATTTGACCTGGGCATTGAAGTCGGGCAGTGAAATTATTTAATAATCAATAATAATAAATTGTAAGTAAATAAATAAAAATAAATTCATGAAATATGTATTATAAGTTTAGGAAAACATAGTAATTAATATACTAAAAAAAATGAAACTGGCTTAAATCTATATTACTAATAAAGCTGAAGAGATTTTTTTTGAAAGCCCAATTCTTGAGAAGGGATATAGGCTATATTATAACTTCGCGCTACGACCCAAGGGAGCGAAGCAGTGACCATTTTAATAACTATATGAATTTATTGTTAATGAGAGCGCCAAAATACAGATATTATTATATGTGACCACCTTACGTTTACGCGTAACGCAATCTCCTCTGTCTAAAGAAGAAAAATAAATTAAATACAAATAAAGGTGTTATTTCTTCTAAGAATTAAACTAAAAGAATATATTATAATGTAGCTACTTAACCTAACTTACTTACCTATGCATGCAGGGCCGGATTTACATTAGTGCCGCCCTGGGCCTGGGGCACCGTGAAAAATTACTTAAATCCTACATATTTTTTTTAAATAAATTAAATGAATCATTTATTACTTTTTATTATAAATGAGATAAATAAACGTTAAATGTGCGAATGTTTTCAATACAATCATACTTTTTAAGCATATTCGATAACGCGAAAAAAAATTTTCTCTCTCTCTCCGAATCTTATTGCCGCCCCTGGAAATTTGCCGCCCTGGGCACTGGCCCCTGTGACCCCTAGTGTAAATCCAGGCCTGTATGCATGTCTTGAAAAGTCACTTTAAACTAGGTTAATGCGTGCTAACAATTACAACAGAAATATATACCTACATCTTCACAGTCTTGAGGTGTGGCCATGCAGGCTAAATTAAAACAGACAGAGATTAAATAGAACAGAATACTGTAGACGTAATATACCTGTTATTTTCATAAGTGTTGCAGACTCTGGCTAGGCCATATTCTTAAAGAAAATTGGTGTTTAAAATGTTTGACAAAATTAAGAATTGAACCCATCCTTCGGTTTCTAGTAAATACTTTACCAAATTATTTACATCTATATAGAAATATCGAAAAAATTCTTCCCAAGTTTTCAGTTCCAATAAATCTGTAAATCTCATACAGAGTAGAGAAAGCGTCTAAGCAGAACGGGGTATAGATAAATTAATTTTATATCTGAGTTGAGTCGTGCTAGCCTCGAGCCCCCGGGCGTGTGCTGCGGCGGCGTGAGAACCAGTGTCGACATGGCCTAACATCTGATGGTGCAAATTGCGCTATATGATCGTATTGCTTTAATCCAATGTTAACTCGAACGTCCCGAGTTTGATTCTCTAGTCGGATATACGCGATTTTATTAAGGTCCTGTAGCCAAATAACTAAAACGGTGTCTTCATAAGATTGTCATAGTATTTTTGTAGTAATTATTAAGAATTAAGTTCCATAGTTATTTAAAATATTCCAGTCCAGAGTGTTTCAGAGGTCCCGATTTGATGTAAAAATCTGCGTAGGAATCATTTCGGAACATTTTATTTAATTCTAATTGGCTGCGCTTAAGCTCTCCTTGCCTTGTTTTTCAGTTGTTGTGTATTTTAAATTTCTTGGTTTTGATTGTTTTGAGTAATCTGAATCAATAAGACTTTCCAATTATTATGAAGTGGGAATTAAGTTATTTGATTATGTATAATTTAGAATAATAGTTTGGTAGGAACTAGTGACATTATGTGCGATGATTTTCAAAATACTTTCACATCAAAGAAACATAGATTTATTGGTACAAAATTAATTCAGCCAAATCCATCTAACTACTGAAGTAAATAGGTTTTATCCGTGATTTTTCTTTCTCATGTCGAAAATGTGCAGTTTACATGCTCCATCGAAGCATACTTTGACAGGTCTTTTGTCTACAACCATCAGTGCAGAACACGACTTAATAGATGTGCACGACAAACACGTTTACGATACGATTCGTTAATATGTAATTATCGCACAAGGTCTGTTTCACAATGAACAGGGGAATTTCCAAGAGAATCTTAAACAAACGCCGCGCTTGGCCAGTGGCCACGATTATTAAATAATTCGGTCCTAATCGAGCTTATTAAGGTCATATATGAGCCGTAATACGTATTTCAGGAAAAATAATGCGTAAAGGTATATCTACAGAAACAGAATTTACAAAAACATTAACTCGGAAAATTAATAATATCCGCATGAAAAGTTTGCCTTCAAAATTGTAGATTTTCTTATTAATTTAGTGCTAGTATTTTTAATTTTTAATGTTTATTACTATAGTTTTTAATTAAGTATATTTATATTAAATGATGATATCCAGTAATAAAGTCTATATTCCATGATAAAAAAATGTTTTCTGTAATTAAATAAAAAAACATCAAAGGCTTATACTAAGATTTATTCGATCGTCCACTAAAATCTCAGAACTTCATCTCGAAGAACAAAGAAGTAAATAAAAAGTACTAATTTCAGAAAAGTGGTTATTATGAACTGCATAATCCTAATCCCATTATGTCGAAAGGTAGTCGAAAAATATTTGTTCTCATAATGTTATAATTCGGGGACGGAGCGCAGTTTCGGCATGAACGCCCGAAGACGCCCTTTGACCCGAGCAGGTTAAATTTATTGCTTTTAACCGGTCCTGTACATTAGGCTATCTGGGACTTTGCACATTCTCTGCGAACTTGCTCCAATGAAGATTTTTATGCTTTTTAACTTGTAGAGATTGTTGTGGAGATCTTTATACATTTGTAAGTTGTGGCGTGGCCAGAGGCACCGGACGTAATATCAGAACAGATGGCACGCCTGTCGAAGAAATACGGACACCTTTACGTACCCTCCGAAGGACTAAAGCACTTATTGAATGATAAATTAAAGAAAAGAGCTTCGTTTTCAAGTTCAATACTGTAACAAATTGTGGTTAAAATTATTATAAAAATATACTGTCCTTATATCTATATATTTATCTATCTATCTATCATGACTCCTTTTATCCCATAAGGGGTAGGCAGAGACAATCGAATGCCATTTTCTACGATCCTGACATACATGTTCGGCGATTGTGTGTACTTTTAATATTGCCTATACCTAATCAATATTTTTTTATACGTTCAATGAAAATACACCTAGGTTGTTCTCGGCCAGCATTTCCTTTCACTTCAGCCATATAAACCTTTTTAGTCAAACTTTTGTCCTTCATTATTTCAACTCTATCACAAAATATACTAAACCATGAAAAAAATTAAAGCAGGCGTTCGCACAAGGCGTGTTCCATAATAGGGAACTGGATAAAACTGAACACTGTACTACGCCGCAAGATATATAAATGCCATGATAGTGTGTTTTTTTGTTTGTAAAAGAAATATATAGGTATATGTATTACGAATACGAATCTTTGTTATCGATACGTAATAAAATTGAACATGGCGATCGACCGTAAACAGTATCATTGAAAATATATTGTGACAGTAAATAGCTCTTGTACTTCAAGTTTCAAATTTCACTTTTATTTCAATGGTCATTCAAATATTTTACATGTATAATGGAAACAGGACTTTTTAAAGATTTTGAATTTTTTAAAAATCTTTTCTATCCAGTTTTTTTAACAACTGCAGTTAAGAATCTCTATTTATCCGTTCAGTCGTTTTTCTCCGGTTTTCTTTTAATAAATCAATGCGAAGGTACATAACAGGGAAAGTGTTTTAAACAGTTTTCGAGTTTGCTTCTTAGATACAAACAAAATGTCTCTTTGTTAGTACAGGTATAGTTTACAAATTTTAGATATTAGTAGTGATGGGAAAATAAATACGAATACATCAACAAATTTAATAATACAAGATTAGATATTTTTTACAAACTTTTTTTTCATTTGCGACTTCTCTTCTATACTTCAGAAGGAAATTCAGACAAAGCTTGTCACTTATTCTGTCTGTTTAATATAGGACCTGATTAAATGTTGACGTTGTTACCAGTTTCTCGCGCCTGTATCCTGGTAGCATAATTATTTTGTCTATTTTAGCTATGATGACTACATATTATAAAACAAAGTCTATGACCTTTTTACGCAAGAAATACTAAACGGATTTTCATGTAGTTTTCACGAGTAGAAGGTTCATTCAAGAGGCATGTTTAGGAGCTGTGCATTCTCAGTAGCCCCAGCGAGTTTTCATAGCATTTTCTGTCTAATCCGTCAAAGATAAAACAAAATGATGTAGGAAAGAGTTGTGTAAATTAAAATGATCTACAAAAAAGTCAACAGAAGCATATATCTATCTCTAATAGAAAATAACTATAAGCATATTTAGTTAGGAATTCAAATAGCTGTAAACCTATACCTATATGTGCGAAGATGTATAATTTTAAATACCGCCTTACTTGAGTATGTACAAAGACACCTATTTTGACCCTCATTTGCACCGAATGTTAAATATCTCAACTTATATGTCACTTTTAATAAAATGGATCACAAAACAAAATGACATGTCTTGTTAAATGATACCTCCCTTAACATCCATAATGTTTTATTGAGGTTCCAATGTTTTACGAGTGCTTTATTTAATTACTTCATTGGTAGCAATTAAAATTTGGTGGATTTTAGAGCCACATTTGAGCAAATAAAAGCTCGAGTTACTTGATTTTTACCACACACGAATCTGTAACAGTGATGTGCAACTAACCGTTAAATCGATGTTTATATAAATATCATTTAATTTAGGTAGTACAGTTCAGATTTTAGAAAAATTCTCGATATATATTTGAAAATCTAACTAATTAAAATATGCATTTAATTCGACCGTTAATTAACGATTGAATTGTAAAAAACCGGCCAAGACTCGCACTCAATAGTATGCACTAAGATCAGACCAAGTTTGATGCCCCTGTATGCGTGAGTCCGACTCACACTTTGCCATTTTTTATTACTTAGTGTTTTACTTAAGAGTATGCATTAGAGTTATACTAGTTAGACGTTTGTATGTGTACGGCCATTATTGCCATTATTAAGAACAAGCAAATAACGCCGAATAAAACACGTTAGGGACCATCCATAAATTACGTCACAGGTCTAGGGGGAGGGAGGGGGTCAACAAAATGTGGCAAGGGGTAGGGGGGGTCATAAGCTTTGTGACGTCACATGTCAAAATCTAAAGATTAAAACACAAATATTAATTAATAAAAAAAATTTAGGCTATAGAGTTGCCTTTTGATAATTCCAAGACCTTCTATACAAATAAATACAATTTGTTTAGTTTGTTTAGTTAATTTTCTAAAATGTATATAATTGATATTAATAAAAAAAAAATGTTGGATCTTTTGTTGTAATTTATTCAGTTCTTGGTGTAAAATTGCAAAATATGTGACGTCACACCCCTCCCACAAATGTGACCACCTGACACAAGGGGGGGAGTCAAAAAATCATGAAATTCGTGTGACGTAATTTTTAACTTTATTTTATTTTTATTATTTGATGTTATAGGGGCCAAAGTAATACACACACTATGAATATTTCAAGTGTCTACCTATTACGGTTCAAAAGATACAGCCCCTGTGACAGGCGGACGGACAGTGGAGCCTTAGTTTCCGTTGTCCCCCTTTGGGTACAAAACCCTGAAAATATCGATAAATAAAATAAGTACATCACTAGTAGGTATACTTGTTTTCAACTACCACTCATAAAAAGCATCGTTCGTAAATTAAACAGGAGCACGTGCTTATATGTCACCCGGACGACCATATTGAACGGTTTATAGAGGCACCGCGCTAAGACAACGTCTTTCTATAATAAAATTAACTATATATTCACGGTAATATTTTTTATTACTGATCAGCCGGAGATATCCATTGTAAAGCTGAGTGTGCTATATTTTAATTTGACCTTAGGATTTGGTTGAGAGAAAATGTTTATCTTTCCTAATAAAGTATCGCGAAGGTCTTCAATTTCCGACAGAATTTATGGAAAGGAAAAATGACCTATTTCAAATGTTTGTTTCGAATGGTGTACAGAAACTCTAGGGCAATGATAAGGGTTTATCCCCAAGACTGATCATCTGGTGACATGTGCATCCAGCCAGTATTTTTGCAACTATTCCACGTGGACTGGTTTTTGGTTTATTTAGTTATTTTTAATGTTTGTAAATGTGTGTAACTAAATTGGAATAAATAAAAAAAAGGTTGTAAGTGTCAAAATTAAATTTGTAAATTAATAATTATATTAAAGGAATTAGAGTCACAAAGTTGGTTAAAAATACGTGAAAAAGTACTTTCAGGGCTTCATAAAACTTATATTTATCAATCTTTAAAAAGCAATTTTAATTTCAAACCCAAGAAATATAGTTGTCGCGTAATTTACATATAGCTGCAGCATTTAATTAGTATAGGACAAACGTTATGAAGGGAGTTCTTAAAAGTTAAAAAAGTTTCGGCCCGAATCTAGAATTCGCGGCCAGAAATGGGTAGCAAAAAATGTCCGACCCAAGCATACGTAGAAGCCAGTAAGATTTCTCTTTACCAAAAATCGTTCAACGCGCTTAAATAAGTTTCCACTTCAAAAAACTGAAAATTAAAATTAAACAGGCCACCCTAAACAGAAATGGGACTATAAGTCTTTAGTTTCTTAATTTTCTGCTCTTCCCAAATCCCAAAATAAAAATTCTAGTTCCGTTTCAAACGCTTTCTCAATTTCCCCTTTCTAATTACAATCATTAATTAATCTACGTATTCGCATACACAAGGTTATGACCAATAAATTATCAGTCTTAAGGCTTAATAGCCTTGCAATATTGGCCAGGAGCAAAGTATCTACATTATAGTGGAGCACGCCAGGTGAAGCCAATCAGATTTATACCACATTGTTTCGCATAGATTAAATTGCAATTTGCTATATAAATTCGTATGTGCTTAATGCTTTATATTTATATAGAGCTGCAATGCGAGCATGACCGTGTAGAGATAATCTCTCTATATAGTCAATATCTCAGTTAGAAAGAGAAAGATATAATGTCCCATACACAAAAAGGACCGGTTTCCGCGACGCTATTTTTTGTCCTGCTTTGTTACTACGGAAAATTATATCTTTCTCTTTTTAATTGAAATTTTGTCTACGTAGAGAGAGATTCTTTCTACACGCGTTATGCTTACACGGCTGTTTACAATTCCATAACTTAACTTAAATGGGTTTTAATTTAAACACACCATGACTCGCCATGGTTAACTTTCTTGGGAAGAATAGTGCAGTGGTTTCCCCTTGCCTTCTGCACCAGACATTTTGGGACTATTCTCTAGGTCTTCACGCTCGCTGCAGCCTCTTCCAGCCAGTTTCCTAGCTAGGTGTATTATTATCGCTCGGTCACCAGAGGCTCGTTCGTTGTCAAGCAGAGGGTAAGCGTACCGGAGGATGACATTTGGGGTCGGATAGATCTTATTCCGTTCTCCCTCTTACCCTCCTAATGATCTAGCTTCATTAATATCCATCCACATGTCATTTTATGCTCGTCGATTTCAGGAGATTTTTAATTTTAATATATTTTTAGTCTACACACTTATCACACTATTTCCTAATTTTTCAGTCACTATGACAATATTTTTTCAATCAAAATTGTTATATGAAGTACCTGCTATTTGTTTTATTTATTTAAAGACCAAATTTAAAACTTCTATGAACACACAATAAGGCAGAGTATGGGACATTTTATATTAATTTTTCCAACCAAATCCATGAAGGAGACTCATGGTACATTTGGCTGTCTGTACATACATATGACATAACTAATATATATCTATCATTACGTCTTGTATCCCAAGAGAAGTAGACAGAAACAATCGAATATAATACGTAACTAACAAAGAAAAATATGAAAGTAATTATTGTAAGTTAAAGGAATTTCCAATAAACGTTCATAATTATGACTATACAGTTGTGCACAACGTTTAATAAGTAATTAATGTGCTAAATCTAAGCAGCTCTATATAGATATTAATTCGATACGAAATGGCGGCAAGCTTGTATCGGATAAATAACGTGCTGCGCTAATCTAATTACTTAACACAACGTCTTATTTGTAACTTTTTGTTGGGCGATTAACTGAGGATCCGTTGCTTGCACTGCAAACAAGTGTTCGAACAACTATGTAGATTTGTTTAGAGATTTTTTTAAAGAAAACGTGAGAATCGGATGGTTTTGGTAAAAAAATAATCATGGCGTGTGTTTTACGGCTCCTAAGAAATCCAGGGTATATACCCGGCAATGAAAAGTTTTACAAATAAATACGACTAAAGTAAGAAAAGAAAAAAAATCTATTCTCCAAAGATAAATCTATTCGAGGAGTACTATCAGTAATAACTTGATTGAAATCTATCACAAATCAGGTAATTTCGAATCCACAATGACATGTTGGATTTAGTAGATGTTTGCAGTGACATTGCCACTACATAATATATGTCAACTATATCTTGTTATATATACTGAATCTAAATGTTATATTAATTGTTACACACCGATCCCTAAAATATTAAATTAATTACGTACCTATTTCACATATGACATTTGACTATGATTATTGATAATAAATAGACAAATAAACCTACATCATAGAGCGGTTCCCTTTATGAATTGCTCAAAACAAAAATACCTCTTTCGCTTCTTTTATATTCATCATAAGTTTCATCATATTCATCAAACCTTTCATACATGCTCGGCGTTTTTAATATTTCCATACACCTAGGTCGTCCTCTGCCAGCATTCACTTCAGCTATATAAACCTTTTTAGTCAATCTTTCATCCTTCATTATGTGTCCAAACCAGCTTAAACTACTTTTCTTCATTTTAGTCACAACATCATCTTTCACTTCATATTCTTCTCTAATGACATCGTTCCGGATGCGGTTAATACGCTTTATATGTCTGTCAACTTGTTGAATATGGATATTGCCCACTGATCTCACTCACTGTGTTTCTGATTACACATATACACGTCATAATAAGTAAAAACTTCTTGAGGCGCCTTGAGCAATTTTTGGGAGAGGAAAATCTTATGATCCTAAGACCATGGATTGCCCGGCCAGAGTATGCTCGACTTGAGAATGTCCGGGCAGGAATTCGTGTACAAACTTCCACGTATGCCTGGGTCTGGCATTTTTGGCTGCGCATTTCTGGCCGTCAATTCTTCGGTCCGGACACAGATACATACATTTATATGTGAAATTATCGCTATATCGCGTTATTATATGTTATATATCTTATATGTTAATAATTTAAAAATTATCAAATTTTAATTGTTTTTTATATATTATAGTAGACGACATGTGACTTTGCCACCACCTGCTTATTAAACATAGGTGGTTGGTCCATAAATGCGCGCGACTGGCAGAATATAATACAGTCCGCCAGTCGCGCCCACTAAAGATATGCTTTTTCACGCTTCAGTTGAAGGAGGCCATGTTGTAGGAAGCAGGAAAGACCGACGCCGGAAGTTCGTTCCAGTTTTTGACAATGCGACACAGGAACGAGTAACTGAACTTGTTCGTTCGTATGTAGAACGTGTGAGGATGAAACCTATATCCTGTGCGAACAGTGCGGGTGCGAAAAGGGGTGGAGGGATGAGGTCATGGAGTTCTTCTAAACATTCCCCATAATAAAGTCAAATAAGACGCTAAGAGAGGCCATGTCTCTGCGTAACTGTAGAGGCTCGAGATTTCGTGTGGTCTTCGGGTCATTGATGATACGAATCGCTTTTTTTAGCAAACCGTTGAGGGCATCGAGGAGATACTGAGCCCAGAGTTGAGAGCAATATTCAACGCACGAACGAACTTGAGATTTGCCTAACTACAGTTTGAACTTTGGCGCGAAATACGAGTAGCGTCTTACCTTGTTCAGTATTCCTAGTTTTTTAGAAGCCGTTTTGCTGATGCCCTCAATGTAGGTCGGAGCCGATTTCCACCCCGAGTAGTTAAACGGACGGTGTGTCCAACGACCCGTCCAGCTCACTGACCACACTCTTACGCCGTTCTTCCAGTTGTTGAGGGCCTGTAGACGGTTTACTGACAAACCTAGCTTGGATCATGCAATATCAATTAATGTTGCCCAATGAGAGCATACCATTAAACAGAAGAAACAGAGTTGGCGACAGCACGGATCCCTGGGGGACGCCAGTGTTCCATTAACAAAGACGCGGATGCCACGCTCATGAAAGAAGCTGGTGATCCAGTTGCATAGGCGGTCAGGTAGGCCATGTGATGGCAGCTTAGTGAGTAGGACGACTACAATTAATTTGAACATTAAAAAAAAACAGAGGGTTCCTCGCACAAAGGATCAGTATGGCAATACAGCGAGGAGATGCAGCCAGCGTTCTGGGCACGCTTCCGTACGGCAGCAGTATGGAAAAATGTTTAAATTAAATTTTTTAAAACCAAATTTTTTTTCATAGTTTTAGGTTTTCGCTTCTGTCGGCAGTCCCCATGACTGGCTATACCTTTTTTATCTTTAAATTACCTCTGAGTTTCTGTAAAAACAGAATAATGAAATACGTAATATGAGAAATTCCTAAAGATACTTCGTCGGTCATAGTAAGACGATTCTCGTACCTCCAATTAATTCGATTACCACGCATCATTTGCTTCAAACATGTTTCTTGACCACTCCTACAAAGCATTATAACCGTTTCGGATTCACATATCTGATTATAACAATTAATTTCAATAATTTTCATTCAATAATTTATACAAATAAATAAAATTTATATCCAAATTAGCAGTTGCCCGCGACTTCGTACGCGTTGAAGGTGATACGGGAGGTAGTTACTGCGATATCTTATCTTCGATTAGTTTTTGAGTGGACTGTACCTATTCTTTGATTTGGCTGGTTTAATTCTCCCAATCAGGCTTCTCGTTATATTTTATAATATTATTTTATTTAAAATTAGGTGCGTCGCGTATCGCTATTTAGTCTATTGAACGGATATAATATCACTAGATGTATTCATAATGAGATGAGACTGATTGGAAATTCCAATTTGGAATATGCAAAATTTTAACCTACTATACCTACGACATAATGCAACCGAGATATTTGTATGAAATTTTATATTTGTATAGATATTGATATAATATAAAGAATGCGGAGTGAAAGATGATGTTGTGGTTAAATGAAGAAAAGTTGTTTACGCTGGTTTGGACACGTTGAAAGAATTAATGATAAAAGATTCACTAAAAAAGTTTATATGGCTTAAGTGAAAGGAAATGCTAGCAGAGGATGAGCTAGGTGTACTTTTATTGAACATATAAAAATGTATTGATCGATGGAAATATTAAAAGTACAATCGCCGAGCATGTATGAAAGGTATGATGAATATAAAAGAAGCGAAAGAGGTATGTCAGAATCGTAACAAATTCCATTAAATTGTCTCTGCCTACCTCTCTTGGGATAAAAGGCGTGATGATAGATATATTAGACAGTGTGCATTTGTAAGAAGTAATAAGAGTTATTTATTAAAACAAACAAGCTGGACCGATTTGATAAAATAATAATCCATACTTCTCTAAAATACATGACTTGTATAAAACCTAGAAATATTTATAATAATAAATTATTAAAAAGAAAGAACTAACAATACTTCGATTTTATTAAGGCCCTTAATGGTCGATCGGCAATGCAAAGAAAATAAACGTGGCTTTAGTTCAAGATGTTATTAATGACATTATTTAAATTCCTTTATTAGATTAACAGTGGGGTTCCTACTGTGCACGGAATGCGAAAATATATGATCAATGAACATAAAAACTTATTATAATTCATACATTGTACATAATCGTTATTTTACTATGCGTGGTGCATGTTATATTAAAATAAGATATAGGAGGCAAGTATTTTTGTTAAATATAATGTTAAAAAATATTTGACATTGTACCTACATTTATTCTCTGCAAAAATAGGTATTTTATAAAGTAGAATAGGTGCGTCGGTGGCCGAGTGGTTAAAACGTCTGGTATTAACTAGGCAGACAACGGGTTCGATTCCCAAAGGATTTTTTAATTAAAACCTTGTGTATATAATCCGACAGACCACACTTAGAGGCTTTCCATCTAAATATACCTCAACAGAACTGGTCACTCGTTAGGTATAGCCTCACAATCACAAAAAACTCATCGGCTAAACGAGAGAGTCTTGGTCTTCCGCTGGGTACCCTGGAACCGTAACACGGTTTCGGGAGTTATAAGGCAACCCGTGAAGAAAGAAAAAAAAGGTGATTTTTTTTACATCTGTATTGATTGGTTTGACTGTACTGATGGGATTAAAAGTAGCGGAAATATGCGGAACAGGAATAGGGAAACATTTCAGTGGAAATACATAATTTTATTGTATCCTTTTAATTGTTTGTTGCGAAACTCTGTTATATAATCTGCAAAGAATTATAATATACATCTAGCTTTGCCTTGCGGTTGCACCCGCGTTAATAGTTACTGCTCCGCTCCTTTGGGTCGCAGCGTGATGTCATATAGCCTAGCCTCAAGCATAGGGCTATCAAATGAAAAGTACAGAGATTGACACATTCAAACAAAGTCTTTAGCTTTACTTAT
The DNA here is from genome assembly GCA_963924495.1 of Nemapogon koenigi. NCBI lineage: Eukaryota > Metazoa > Arthropoda > Insecta > Lepidoptera > Tineidae > Nemapogon > Nemapogon koenigi. Next base: position 8,571,609 of record OZ004641.1, read on the forward strand.
TAGTAGAGAATATAGATATAAGATATGTATTATATGAGAGAGATTACTATCTCCCTCAAGACGAAGAAATTTTCTACATTTGAATGCAATATGTGAAGCTTTGGTACACAGGGACAAAATATTCGAGCCAAATTAAAAACATACCTGCCTAAATAATTCCCCTATCAAAAATGATCAGAAAAAGATTTACTATCAACTAGGTTTACGATTTAAATTTAAGAACACTAAAATTAGAATCCGGTTTACAATATTATGAAAGACCTCGTCATGCGTCAGGTCAAAGTCAAGAATATCGTGAGGTCAAAAATCTGACATCATATCTTTTAGACACACGCTCTAGACAATGTGTTCTAAAATATTTCTATTTTTTAATATCATAATTTGAAATGTTGCTTCTTATTTTGTTAATATTGGATGAAATCTACTTGGATTAGATTAGATTAGATCTGATGCGAAATATTTTTACACTCTCAAAGAAGACTGCTGATAAAGGTACCTACATGTAGTTAGGACGATTATAAACTGTAGGTATACTTTATTACAATTTATAAAGTATTTTTTGTTTTCTTCTAATCTGTAATTTTTAATTGTAATTAACGAATGACTTATCTAATCATTACTATACCGTTGTAGTTTCCACATTTAGCCAGCATAGCAAGACTTTCACTATAGGTACTTTACTGGTTTGCATTTCTGCAGCTGTCACTTCCACAGGAGTTTTCAGAATTTTGTCAGTTTGTCTGTCTGGATATTGTCCAGAATACCTAGGCTTCAAAACAGTTAACTGAAATTATATTCATACTAGACGAAAACTGTTAGTTCAACTAATCTCGAACAGATGGCGTCTTACAAAATACATAAATAATAATGAATATAATTTTAAAAGAAACATTAAATTTTTATTTATTTGTTTTTTTTTATCATCTGTCAGACACAATTTAGAACCTGCTCTATGTTTCATCTCAATATCATAAAGTGCATCGAAAATAAAAATAGTTTGGACATTAAATTTATTTTTAACATTTAATTATTCTTTATTTCAAAACCTTACCGCTACTGACATATTAAGAGGTTCATGTTTACGCCACAAAAGATATATGTTTCGCGGCAATCAAAATAAACTTTTAATTTTTTACATTAAATAAGGCCATCGAGTTTCTACCACATACCGTGATGTCATGACTTAAGCCAATAAACACGAAGAATCACTTGCTCGTGACATGAATGCGTGATCCTAAGACTTGGTACTAACATGCGACCAATGAACTACGGGATGCTCGTAGTGGACTATGACTTAATCATATTCAGGAATGTCTGTGTTTTATATTAATACATTGAATTAAACATAATTTGAAATATAGGTGCTGTTTAGTTTGTCTATTGGGCATCAGTTTTAAATCCTGACATACCTCTTTCGCTTCTTTTATATTCATCATACTTTTCATACATGCTCGGCGATTGTGTGTACTTTTAATATTTCCATCTATCAATACATTTTTTATATATCCAATAAAAGTACATCTAGGTCGTCCTCTGCCAGCATTTTCTTTCACTTCAACCATATAAACCTTTTTAGTCAATCTTTCATTCTTTCATCGTGTATAAACCAGCGTAAACTACTTTTCTTCATTTTATTCCAGATGAGGTCAGTATGCTTTATATTACACATTTTACGTAAAGACCGCATTTCCACTGTATTTATCTTACTTTCATTTTCACTTTATTCCATACCCAAGTCTCTCTTCCGTAAGTAAGTGATGGAATTAAAACAGCATTATGTATATTAATTTTACTTTTAGTTGTAAGTTGTTCTCTGTTTTCTTTCTGCATACATTGTTTAGTCCACCAAGTACCTTGCTTGCCGCTTTCACTCTTCTTTCAATTTCCTTGTTTATCTATCAGTTTCAAATAGTTTTTTTACAAGGTGTCTTGTTGTCCTTAGTTTCAACCAAAATTTTTGACCAATAAACATTTTAAGACATTGTCCCGAACTGAGATTATGAGACTTCCTTCTTATTCGGTTTTATTGGCAACCATTTTCTAAGTTCTATCTAACTATTTGAGTACTTTTAATTAATTTAAGGTCAGACTAAGTTGTAGTAAGATCAACAGAACTGGTCACTGAACAGGTAACCCTGTGGACCCTGATTCAGAATCAGAAATCTTAAAATCTTAATACTTTTTAAATAATCATACTTTTCACTTGTAGTATATATTAGTTTATATTGGTTAATAGGGTTTAACTAACTCCCAGTAGACCTAGAATCTTGAAATGGAATGTTATTCCCCTTAAAATCTTTATATTTTATAGATTATTGTGCGGAACCCTCGGTGCGTAGGTATGAATCGAACTTGACCGGTTTTTTTAAATAAATTTGGTTTAAATTATGAAAACGGTCAGATTTCGACGACTGTCTGTAACCGGTACAACAATAACAAAACTGAGCTTACGGTCATCGAGTTTCCATATCGTAAACACGATCTACAACCTTTTCATTTATCAAATGACTCAGCATTGTCGCTGACGTGAGTTCTCAAAATGCAAATTTTGTAAAAAAATCTAACAATACTGATCTGTCTCGATACATCGACAGTATCGAGTTCTTGTCTCACCAAGCAATTGAATTCGGTCGATCACTAATCGATGTTTTGGCCGTGATAAGCGCAGTTGGAGTCCGCGGCAGCAGGGTGCCGGCTTACCACACAATCCATCGTTAACTTCTTTCTTTCTTTCATTAACTATCACAACTTTATAATCAACTATATCTAAATGTATTTAAAGACCATATTTCTTTAATTTGATAATCATTTTCTACTGAACATTTATCAGGAGCTTCACTGATAAGTTTTAGAATTGCATCTTTAATAACAACTAGGATGGTTTAAATTCGATTGCTAAGTTTAGAAGTTATTACGTTATGGATTTGTATTACAAATTTAACCTCATTACCTATCTTAATACAGGATTTGCCCTTTCGCGCCGACTAATCATAAATGAGCATGTAAGGCCTGTAAATTATGCTGCATTGAGTTCATATGGTCGTTTTGTACTTATTGACTTCAGGTCACTTATTCATAATTAACCCCCCTCGATGTTTATTACTTCTGTATATATAAATGGAAAATATTTTAAATAGGTGTAACGTTTGATTGACAGGAGTGGTTGGAACAATGCTTTGGGAAATACATTTTAATTAAAATGTGATATTTGGATTTATATTGATGTTTTTTAAGACTCACTTTCCGCCGTGGATATTTTCGAACAAAATATAATATAGCCTATGTCACTCAGGGATATCGTAGCTTTCTCGTGAAATAATTTTTAGAATCGCTTTAGTAGTTTGAGAGATTACCATCTACATCCAAATTTACTTTACCTCTTTATAATATTAGTACCTATAGGTATCAAGAATCAAGAAAAGGGTTGTCTTGGTTTAAAACCGGAAACCAGGTTATGGGTTATAATCGACTCTTCATGATTTGGGTGGCATGTAATATATTTGTATTTCTCTATGGTTCTGTTTATTAGTGGTTTATATATAAAATACATTACTTTAAATATATCAACTATGTTATATATACAAATAAACCTATAAATAAAAAAAACATCAAGATCGCTACCTTCTGGGAGAGTGCCCATAAGGCTGGCTGCGTTGCCACGTTGGATGGCGATACTGATTCTTTAAGCCAAATATAAGCCAGCTCTTTGATCGTGGGACACCTCTACCAATCTTTCTTTATAGAGGTATCGTGCGCTAGGTCGCCAAAGGCCCAGTGTTTCCATCCCAAACGCCCCAAACATGTATTCTTCAGGAAGAGATGGCCCGTATATTTGCGACGTTTGGCAGTTTTATCTTTGCAAGCGGCAGCCCCATCCTCAATTGATGTGCATGGAAGGTGAGATAGAGTGAGGGTTGTGTCCCATATAAATTGTCTTTATAATATTTTGATAGTGCCAAAGATATTTAAAAATTTTAGGTGTTTTTAATTTAATTTGTGTCAGAAATGCTCATCTATCCACACAATTAGTGGTTTTAGATACCGCGTTATATACGTGTAAGGTTCATTATTTTCCATCCAGTGTCTATAATAAGCAGAAGCCAGAAGCTGTTTTAAATATTCATTTACTGATTCTCTATTACATTAGAAATTATGATTTGAGACTGTGCCTAAATCATGACAAGTGCTTCAATGCAGTTCAGAAGCTTTTAATTAGAAAAGAAAATAGGTAGGTACCGCATAACCTTTAACCGTTTTTATGATTCCATCAAAAAAAGATGTACAGGGGTAGCAAGTAGTATGTACAATAATGGCTAAACATAATAAACACGCTTAATTTATGTCACATATAAATCCGTAATATTTCAATCTATTCTGTAAAAAAACACAAACAGGTCTTTAATTATATGAATGTAGTGAACCCATGTAACTGTATATTGAAATTACGAAAAAAAAATTTGGTTGCCCTCTATATAATAAGTTCACAGAACTGAGCGAAGCAACCATTCTTTTGAGCACTCCTGTGGGTCTTTTTGCATGTAATTTAGATCTTAAATGTTACTTCTACGACGCCCTTTCATTCCGGTATCACTCAATACCATAAGCATACAAAAATAATCAAATAGAGGACTATGATAGTTAAAATAATGGCATGAAATAGTTCGGTCGGTGATCGCTCGTGGCCGGAGTCCCGCACCGCGCACCAGGGAACCTTCTTTTACCGCCGAACTAAATCAAATAGTGACTAATCGATTCTTTCGTATATTGCACAGTAGGTACACGTCAAACGTTATTCCCTTTAATTTTTTAATAGGATTTCTAGGGTTCCGTAATCCGATATAAAAAATTTGAAAGGACTTTCTATGGTCTAGGCCTCTAGGGGGAAGGAGTTAGGTATACTCACAAAATATCTTAGGCTGAACGATATTTTTTTACGCTGGGTATTTGGTAAGGGTTTTGTGTGAGTTATAATTAAATAGTTTAAAATATTTTTAGGGCATATTTTTAATGCCTACATAATGTAATCTTTATCAACAAATACCTACATTTTGACTTTTTTCTGTTTTACTACAGATCTCTTATTCCGTTACCACGATTCGCACTTGACTAAATTGTTTTAATAAGTATTTTTTTGTTTTGTATGCATAAAATTCCAATCCACATTCGTTATAGACAATGGCATGATTGATTCGTTTTATTAACTCCTTGGCGGTTGATGGATGTTTATTAGTTCAGTAGTCCGAGTTTTGAAAATCATTAGGCGAGCCGATCTTTATGAAGAATGATATCTTGCGTACATACTTAGCTTAATTCAAATCATTTTAATGATGATATAATTAATTATACTTCAAACTATTTTACGTTGATTCTCTCAGTTAAGAAGCGCTATAAGTTTTCTACTGTTTTGCGGTTAGATGTTGCTTACCATACAACCAAATTACACCTTTGGTACCTCCTCTGTGACGGGCGGTTTTGGGATCCAACTCTCCAATTTTCCGCTTTTGTAAGATGGTTAACATGAGCCGTACATCAGTGGCTATTAACATAGATTCAATTAGCACCATAAAAAATGTGTATAATAGTTTTAGCGTTCTGTTTTTCATCGTTTTATATTTTGTTTGCATGTTGTGTCTGTTCATAAGTAGTTGTGCAGTGTGCACCCACAAAGTCCACAACAGTAACTGTCGACAGACCTTTTTTAAATAAATATTAAAAAAATAATTAAAAAACACTGCTAATAATAAGTAGGTAATTTAGTTTATATTTAAAAATAATAATATAACTTAATAATTTAAAAATCTCAAAACTATTAATTAAAAATTTCTTCCAGAGACTCCGAATCCGCTGCCATAGTGCGCCTAGAACACATAGCTAGCGCGTTACCCTTTTGAATTTCTAGCGCTATACGTTGTATGAAAAAGGCTTTGGAGCGTGGATCGCCGGTCTCCGTTAGAAGTATTTTCCCGATTTTATTAGCAAAAACTCTAGCGTCCGTTGACCACGCACCCAGAGTCTCCACCGCAAACGCCAGGAATTCAATATTTATATTAACATAGTTTGTGAGATTATCTTCAATACTAAATATATAAGTATAGCTTTTAATACAACACATGATAGAGCTAAGTATGAACAAGAGTTTGCAACAAATAAAACCAATCGGTTTTGTACAATAAAAAACATAAGTATTACAAAATCCGAGAAACTGTACCTACACTTCTTTCGACCTAACAAAATATCAATAGATCGATTGAAAAATGTAATTTTCATTGTAATTTGACCCGTTATTACAATTAAAATAATATAAATCTAAATATTTAAAACAAAGTCGGGTAGTTACGCCATTTATAACTCAAGAACGGCAGGACCGATTTTGAAGATCTTTGATTTATTGGATTTGTCTTCGAGCATATCTATTAAAAAATCGAAAAAATTCACGAATAAAAAAGTTATGAAGAAAATTTTTTTTTTCATACATTTTGTATAGAACGACTTCTGATATCTCGAGACGAAGTTCGCCGGGTCAGATACACAACAAAAATACACATATAGATAAAAATACATAATAAATCATACATAACTAATATATAAAAATAATTATTTGTTTGTTTCTTTGTTTGTTCGTATTCTATACTCTATAGATTCAAAAACTACTGGACCGATTTATAATATTTTTGCATTTCATAGCCCTATTCTCGGGGAAGGTTATAGACTATTTAACATCACGCTACCTACCCAAGGGAGTGAATTGTATTCCGAATACCACGCGTACGAAGTCGTAGAAACAGCTAGTGTGTAATAGATTATCCTGACTTACAAACACGTGTAATTTTTGGCATACACTTTATTTTAATGTACTTCGACAAAACGGTTTTTTAAACTTACGTAATAAGCTATTTCAACTCATCTAGGTCGAATCGTCATCGTAACCGGATCGTAAACGGACTGGTTATCATAGATAACTTGTCATCTTTCAAATTAGTATCTATTTTTACACCTACGCCTTAATAGACCAAGAGATAGCAACGGATTTACTTACTTACATTATTTTTCTTATTAGACTCAGTCGTCCCTCAGTAGCTTATGCAGTACTATGTCTCACTTATACTCCATTCACTATATGATGGGGCGGAGTTATTTAAAAAAAAATTACTTTAGAGATGTGCACTAGGTAGTAATTATTATTTAATCTATTACTAGGTACATAAATTATTCCATAATCTATCAAATTATAAATAATCGATTGCAATAATAATTATATTTTTTTGAATGATGTCGCAATGAGTATTTAATTACGGTATTACGTATATTATGTTTAAAATTCCTATTTTTGTGTAAAGGCATATAAGTACACATTTTCATCTGAAGCTGAACGTTGGGAGCTAGAAACAAAATGGCGGCAAATTATTATTTATTTAGTAATTTTACCAGCTTTAAGAACGAACAAACGAGCTATTTACGTAAACAAGATCCGATTAATTTTATAGATATATTTATCAACAGTCTTCAGATTTGAGCTTTGCTAAAATATCGTAAGTAAATTCGTTGATAGCTCTCAGTCTATAATAGTTTCCACAATTTCATGTCTTCAATTCCTGTTTTTCGCCCACGAGTACAATGTCTGCGGTAGTTGTGTTTATGTTCGTTAAATTGTGCAATAAGTCAAAGCTTTATCGCGCATTTTGAAATGTAAATTAATATCTATTGCTAGTATTGTTTCGTAAATTATTTAGGTACCCATTAGTGTTCGTACCTATAAAATTATTTGGATCCTTTTTTTCTGACACACATACAATTACGAAATCGGAGCGAGAATGACAATGGTAAAAATTTATGCCCATTTTGAAATAAAAAACTACATAAAGGAAGATTTTCACAAGTTGGGCCAAACAAGTCGACTGTAACAATGTCCCTGTGGTGACATACAGAAACAGTCAGAACTTCGAAGATGTTACGATGATTAAAGGTTTGTTTTGGACGGAACCCTACATCACAGATATGATCTACCCTGAGAAAGCTCCCTCTGGTACCTGTTTCTTTTGTGAAGACGAAGATACTGCGGAACACACAATATCCCATTGTATGGAATTCCAAGAGTCCAGAGACTTTTTGGCCAGAAATATTGGACGCCAACTAACGAGGGAGAACTTCTTGGACACCATCCTGGAGTGCGAGACGACGTGGGATAGTGTGGTGGACGTCATAAAGAAGACCATGACCCGAAAAGAAAACAGAGAAAGAGAAGGAAAATGATAAGATCACTTGACACCTGATACGATGCAATACCCTGAAGTTCCGGTCAGGTGTCATAGAAAAGTGATAAAGGAGGAGGGGTTTTAGCCGGTTTAAGTCCGGCACTACCCAGAACCCGGGTGTCCATGACGGATTTCCCCTCCTCGGAAAAAAAAGATGTCGGCTCGCAACTGAAAAGTCGCGGGTTCGATTCTTACATACGACCATGTACCAATTGGTTTTGTATAATAAAAAATCTATGTACATTATCTGACAAACCGTACAAAGAGTTTTCCGCCACTCGTTAGATATGGCCTCAAAAATCATTGGCTAAATGAGGAAGACTTTGTCTTCCACTGGGTACCCTGGGGCCGGCACCGGTTCCCGGGAGCTGTAAGGCAACCCGTGAAGAATAAAAAATAATACTTTAAAAATGAGACGTATCCAATATCTCAAGTAATTGATGATGTTACAAGATACTATGTAAATTTTTATGTCATTCTCCAATCTATATCAGTTCAATGTACGATGTACAAAATCGAATACGAAAGAAAGCCGTTATTATTATTTATGAATGAATTTACTTGAAACTAGTAAACACAGTTGTTTATTGAGTTAGAAAATTGGTTTGGTTTGAAGTACCCTTTTATTTGTATTATAACATTTGTTATTATGTAATATAGGACCGTTATGGTAATTTTATTTTTGTATGAAATAATATCTACTTGTTCACTTAGTTAGATTTTTTTTAAATATTTCTCTATTCTTCAAGGTATGAAAATAGAAGTCGCAGAAAAAGGATGCAGAACTCCACAATTTTGGCATTTAATTGGTTACTTCAAAAACTATGAAAGTTTTTTAAGCTTTCTTTTGAAATCATTATTAATTTTGGTGCTTTATTAGAGCGTCGTTAGCATAATATGTAAAGCGCTGGATTGAAGTTTTCATGCACACGGCGGTTTCGGATCAATCTATTCTATTCGTGCTTCAGGGTGCAAATAAAGCTTGCGTCCATACTTCTGAAAATAATGATACCAATTACCTTTATTTAAAAGAAGTCCCAACTCCAGTTTAGATGCATCTAATGCAGCCTGTTTTGTTCAAAATTGACAAGTTGTTAAATGTCTCTGGCCACGCCGAAATAAGGATTTGATGCCGTTATATGTTTCATTTTTTGATGTCTTCAATTAACTCTAATAAAAAAATTCAATACACAGCAAGAATGATCACAAGGATGTTTAGAACAATGTTGGACTTGTGCTGGGACTTGTTCAAATAAATAACTCTATTATATCGATAACATCATAAGTAACACAGATATTTAGAAATTAATTTGTGCTTTGTGAATAAAATGTTAAGGTCTATTTTACAATATTTATATAGTTTCCATATATTCCGTTTGTGTTATCAGATGAGAATCAGCACGCATACTTTGTACGGGAGCGCCGTTGTGGTGACAAATAGTCACGCCATTCAGGGAAAGGTCGGGGGCGAGAATACTTGTCGATATTTTTATTTGATGTCGATGACTTAATAATAGGGGTGGGATTTGTCATCGATGAATATAAATAAAAGAAAAAGCAATTAAAATTTGGGAAGAAATAATGTAATAACAAATTGATAGAGATACCAGAATTGTGGATAAGATATAAATTTGAATTACTCTAACTAAATAATAGGTAGATTGAGCAGAAAAAAAAACAAGTTATTATGATGTTAATTGTCTGTTTTTTTTATAATCACTAGGATTTTGTATGAATATAAATGATTCTCTAGGCAGGTAGAAAAGATACCTATCTCAATATGGATGGAGTTGCCTACCTTTATGCAAAACAGGCTTGAACAGTTAAAGTTTTGTTACCTATATTTTTTTAATAACGAAATAATATATCTGAGTAAGTACAGTAACAGTTGCTTATGGTCCGTTATCTTAGCTCACTGAAAATATGTAGCAGAAATAGAAACTGGTTGTGCAGGGCAGAGTTGATGGCGGCAGATCGCGAGGACGTTCTCCCTTGCGCTGGACCGACCAAATAAAGTCATTAACTAACACCTCCTTGAATCACTGTGCAAGGCAGGCCTCGGCGAGAGAGACATGGCGCAAGGTTGTGCGTCGCGCTGTGGACCGCCATGATTGACCACGACTGCTTTGTCAAGAGCACTACGACTGAGAAGAAGAGAAGAAGAAATAAAATACACACATCTTCACAGCGTTTATACCTTGAGGTGGGGCCAAAGACAAAGTAGCAGTGTCCACTTTTATCTTTAAATGTAAATATATGTTATTTTTAGAAGTAGTGCGAACTCCGAAGCACAAGGTGTCGATTAAAACACATATTCCTAAATAAAATTTAATGCTTATTAACGCTCTACCAATCAGGCTATCGACTCCTTAATTAAAATAGCGAAATTATCGATAAATTCTAAGCAAATTGGAACATCTCTATAATTCTAGATTCATATCTTTTAAATGTATGCATTCAGCAGCACATAATTCAGGATTACAAATTGTTTGTTTTACGTTCGGACACAAAATGTATTGGTGTGATCCCAACCTAAAAGGGTGTTGATAAAAATGTATAAATATCTTTTGCCAACTTGTTAATGTTGATGATTTTTCATATTGAAAACTATTCTTTCGCCCTGGCTTCGCCCACGAAAATATTTAAAATGTGAAAACAAGTTCCAATTTAGTATTAGATCGATTCTGTTCAGACGCAATTTGTAACTATAACTACATATCTATATAAATAAAAAGTAACCTGGACCGATTTGGCATTTTTTTTAATGTTCGTAATCGTGAAGTGAAAGGAAATGCTAGCATAAAAATACCTAGGTGTACTTTTATTGAACATATAAAAAATGTATTGATCGATGGCAATATTAAAAGTACACACAATTGCCGAGAATGTATAAAAGGTATGATGAATATAAAAGAAGCGAAAGAGGTATGTCAGAACCGTAGGTATATATTGTCTCTGCCTACCCCTCTTGGGATAAAAGGCGTGATGATAGATAGATAGATAGATAGGTTTTTAGGATAAGAAAAATTGGTACCGTTATCCGGAAAATTTGAAAATTCGGGAAAAACTGAAAAAAGTAGGTACTTTTTTCTATGGGATTTTTGTATGAACTCGAATCAAGACCATAATAAATATGAATATGGGCTTCACGGGCGAAGACCGGGAGGAAAGCTAGTTTTTAACCGACTTCGAAAAGAATAGAAGGATAATGTTCTCAATTCGGACAGTATTTTTTAATGTATGTATGTACACCGATTATTCCGCCAGTTGTGAACCGATTTTGATGATTTCTTTTTATTCGACCGATAATTCTTCCGGATTTGTCCCATTTTTTTCTGATAAAAATTGGTTCACTGGATATGATTATTTATAGATCATTTCATTTAATTTTACACTACATTATTCTTTATGAAACAATTTTGTTATAGGTATCTTTAACGGATTAGGCTGCATATTTAAAGAGAGCGTGTTGACGGCAAAAGTTCTTTCCGTGACTTCTTTGCTCAGCTCCTATAAATGAAAGGGCAATTATTTTTTTCCTTCCAATGATTCATAACAGTGCAAATCGTACCTATCCAAATGCTTCACGTGACCACAAATGGTAAGTGACGTCACTTCTAAGTAAATGTCAAATAAATAACCACAGACTATTAATTGTATACCTACAATAACTGTATGTCTTCTTCTTCTTCTTTTTTATTATGGCTCCACCAATGTTCATCGGTGATTTGCCAATGTCAAGTATTATAGCCTTTATAGTGTATATAGCCGATAAATCGGTATTTAAGATAATCCCGCCGACCGTGATATGTCTTATTAATCACTGATTAATCACAACCATCACAGCGCGAAAAGGATTAAACTGGATTCCACATCACGCCACGACGAAAACGCGTGCGTATGTCGCCATGACCGGATGTGGAATCTCTAACTGTATGTCAATCTGCCACTTACAAAGTTGTTTTTTTTATTTTTTCTAATCTGTGACCATCATTTTATTCGTTACCTAGGTGTGACGAACAACAAGAATTTAATAAATAAAATTAAAAACATGATTTTTTAATGAAAATGCAAATATAATTTTTTTAAATTATTTTATTAGGTAAAATAAACTTTACAGCTATGATTTAAAAGTATCCCCAAAAAATTGTCATCATCGCTATTGATTGTGATATTTTTATTAGGATATCCCATGTTTAATATATTTTTTATCTTTTGAAATATATTTTAATATTAAACCCAAAATATATAGTTATTGCGTAATTTATGAATAGCTGCAGCCTAATTAGTATGGGACAAATAAGTACCTAATCTAAAATTACATTATTCTTATAATATGCTCGTTCCGATTATATTAGTGAATGAATGTAAAGAATTTTTATTTTTTTACGTCTTAATTTTATTTTTGACGATAAATTATACAGAAATCTATGGGAAAACCGGTTACCATTTTTAAAAGAATCGGCGATGACATGCTTATAATATTGAATTTACACATAAATAGCAATAATTTGCCATTAACTGTCATTTCAACATAAAATATAATATGTTATATGTCTTCCTTTTTTAATAAAATATATATATATTTACATACTATCCTGTGTCTGCGGCTGCACTTGTGTCGATGGTAACAGTATCATGACTTTTGAAGTGTCAGAGACAAATAACTAAGCATTAACTTTCCTGCTCTGGAAGCACGTAAAAGCAGCACTGGCACTTCTGAAAATAATATAGGTAATTCTATAATAGGCAACTCTCTAAAAGTGGAAATTGACCCTTCTGTGACCATCTCATAAAGTAAAAACACCGTGATGGAGTGTTTTTTATTGTAAAGCCGTGCCCACAATCCGGTCAAGTCAAAGTTGTATATGACCGGCTGTGACCCCGCAAAGCGTCTCAAGAGAACTGTTGTTAAAATATCTCACTGTAGATTCATTCATTCACGCTTGTAATTCGAAAGGAGAACTATGATGTGGATATCATACTCAAGTTAATTGAATTTTTAAATAAAGAACTTGTACGTAACACTATGCAATAAACTGTACCTACTATACTTTGCGTATAGGTGTATTCGATTGAAAATGCCGTCAATATCATATCCATGTATATAGAATCGCGTTCCGGTTCAGACGATGACGAATGGTTAGGACTATATCAACTCTTGTCTGTCACCTCCATTCATGGACTCCTATAGCCCCTTTCCACCAAGTGGATGACGGTTACATGTCTATAAAATCTATCTATAAAAAAGTCAAGAGGCAGCTACCTGTCGCTTAAATTTGCACAATTTACAAGAAACAAAATTAACGAAATATTCTTTTCAACACACTTGCTCGTAACGTGAGTCTTATTACATCACTTTTAGACCCATAATCCCATATATAAAACACGCGTGCTTTTTACTTTACATTACAGCACAAGAGTTATAATATAACCCAATGAAGTTAAGTTCAAACAAGATTGCAAATTGTATGTGTCCGCACAAAGCATTCTTAATTTAACCGCATAATACAGTTTTTATTTTTTAACCACGACTTTGTTGGCTGTTTGGCGAAGTTACCCGTGCTTTATCTAGCGCGACGCGGGAAAAAACAAAACATTTGAGAATTATTATACCTCGGTACCTTTTCATTAATAGTTTTAATAATTAAATGTTAAAACCATATGAAGTTTGTTTTTTTCCTCGCAAGTGTGTTGAAAAACGTCGTATGAAACGCGTGTGCGGTGTGCCTTGGTCATTATTACATACTCAGCTTTCTTATAGCACTCGCCTATTGGCTCGCGCTGATAATACCGCCTCGTACGTAATGACCAACATAGCACATTTGTATCACAATGTACTATTACTGAATATTATACCTATTGAGTAATCTATGAATATCACCAGATTTCCGCCCCGGCTTCGCTCGTGTAGCCCATTTTAACTTTAATTCCCTATTATGGTCTTGAGTTTATTAAAAAATCCCATAGAAAAATAATATCACTTTATATTTTTCCCGAATTTTCCAATTTTCCTTTCCCTAAAAACCTTATTCAGAGTATTACGAACATTTACCATATATAGACAGATTATGGAATCCATCCAAGAGATTATTTTATTAAGCAAATCCCAGAAATTATTTTACATTATCGCGTGATTAAACTGTATTCCGTGTCACGCTGCCCCAAATACGAGCGTCGAGCACCGCAACATAATGTGCAAATAGTAAGCATCTACATCTTTTTCAACATTTCAATTAAACTCATTATCAATCAAGTAGAAAAGGAATCCTACGAAACAAGGCATATTAAAAAGGCGAAACCAAATAAAATACTTAAATAATACCATAAAAACATCCAAAATGTGTAAATTGTAAATAAACAAAATAAAGATGTGAATAACATTATTGTCACAAATTACACTGCCTGAATCAGTGTGGAAAATTTACTATTAATTTTGAAGCTGCCGGTGACCCAAAATGGTTGAGATCGTATTCAAATGAGAACAGTAATGAGTTGCTGGTTGTAATTCGGGGTAAAATATGTGCGTTATTTAGGAGAGCCGAGGACAGCAGCCGCAGGCGCAGTCGCTGCTAAATTAAAAACACGTCAAATGTTAAATTGGATCGAGACATCTATTAAGGTGGAATATGACGCGTTTACACTGGACCGAATATTTTTTTTTAATATTTGAATGAAATAACTGCACTTTTAATTACGGTGCGTCAGCGAGTTGCTTCTATTAAGCTGAACAGGTTGAAACTCTGTCGCTGCATTCAGAAGAAGTGCTTTACGTGGTCTCTGAAGCACATAGCTTTTAATCGAGTTTTATGCTGTCGGCCATCTCATAGCTGTCAAAAATATGGCAAATCTCAATTAATCCTAGAATAATGAGTTTATTTATACAATATTTTCAATTTAAATTGTTGATAGTTATTATTTTAAATTGGATTAAGCCATATTTTTAATATATAGGGTTTTAAATAGGCGTAGTTTTTAAAACAAACATTGCTATTGCATATAAAAACTATCTACAGAAGTAAAATGGCCGACTGCCAAGGACCCTTAAGGAAAAAGATTCACCGGTTTCTAGCCCAGTACTTATTTATTTAATCTAGCCTAGTACTCTAACCATACGTCGCTATATTTTTCTAATAGATTGTCACCAGCGTCTCTGATTAAATCGCTGAATAAAATCTTGCGTAAGTACTTCCATCCTTCTTTTATAGAAGGTTTAAACGATACCATTCGAGGAAACATATCTTCATAACAAATTCATAGGTTCTTTCATCTTTGACCTCAGGACAGGCAAATGTTAGTATGTTAATATAGGTTTTTAATTACAATTACGTTATTTTTTTATTAATAAATGTTATTTTAGTTGGTGCCAGTGTAACCACGGCCAAACGCGCCACTAGAAGCATCAAGAAACAAGAGCTCGAAGGCTTTTACTTAATTCAGAAGCGCAGCGGGTGTTCCCGAAACCATTGGTTCGTGTCCGTGAAATATGGCTTGAGCTATATAACGCAGCCGGCGATCACCTCGGGCTGTATCCTGCGTGTCTTACATTCCAAATTTTTGTATCAAAATTGTCTCATTTTTGGCAATCATGGCATGAACTTGAATATTGAAATTCCCTTATCACAGCACACATATTATACGATTTTTTTAGATTCCTAATTGGTTCTATTTTGGAAGCCAATATCTACTAATCTAGTCCAGTATTATGATGTAAGAAATCTAGTCCAGTATTATGATGTAAGAAGCAGGTCGAAAAAGGTATATAAATAATGATTGATAGGCGGCGTATAAGATTTTGGATGTCAAAAAAGATAATCATCACGGGTCGCTTTACAACTCCCAGGAAACGTTGCCGGCCCCAGGGTACCCAGCGTATTTGGATGTTAAATAACCCACATTTTATCATATTGCAATGTATTAGGGGAATTTATTACCAAGGTTTCCATACTCATAAAACATATAGAAATGTAATAGTGTTATTTCATTCCATACACTAAACCTCGATAATTCTGTAAATAATCTAAAAGATATTTAAAAAATATTGACATAATTTATAGAAGTCATCAGATAGAACCTGGCCCTATTCTATTATAATAATACAAATGCCACCTACTAATATTTTATTAATATTTCGTAAGGCGAAAAATATGCGTCTATCTGGACCACCATAACATCCATGACGATACCTTTTCGTCGGCATTCTACTAAACAAAGCATATGCAATTTTCGCCACAAATACATTTATCTTCAAATCAAGTGACGTTTAGAAGTAGCAAAACAAATTGGGAGACCTTTTTCGGTCAGATAACATATTTAAAATTTATGAACGATTCGAAAAAGTTAATTAAGTTTTAATAGAATTCAAAACAGAAGTGGTTTTGGTAGCCAAAAATAGGCGGAGATCTTATAAAAGATAATTAGTTTTGAGCTTAATGATGTTACTTTTTTGGTGGTACCAGTTAGCTTCTGAAGGGAAATGTAAACAATTAACCATAAAAACGCACCGCTAAACGGAGGTCCGTTTGTTCTTAATTAATTTCATCTTATACAGAACAAGCACGTTCAAAACTTTTCAATATATTATATTTTAGTACTGAAATTCCGCAAATATTTTTTATCATAAGTGTCATACATAACAAAGCTTCATAAATTAGATTTACTGATGAGCTCTCGCAAATACGCAGAACTACAGATCCAAAAACCTCAACTTAATGATTTAAATGTTTCAACCGCAGTAATTCTAATGGTAGAAATGCTTCAAAAAGGAAAAGAAAATGTCAAAAATATTTATGATCACCAAAACCGATGTGGTATAGCATGTCGAATCGATTTAATCTCATTCTGTCTTTTATAAAGCTTAAACCTTTTACGATTGATTTGAAATCGGCAATGTCGCAGATAAGTAACCCTTGGATAACGACGTGGTTTAATTGCTCAAGATAAATCATTATTCCTTGTAACGACCCTACGTGATTTACTTACTGCATTGACACATTATGCATATCTCTTAAATCAAAAGGGGGCATCGTACTCCTGGATGTGAGGATCCTTTGTCATTTCAGACGTACCTTAATACGAATTTTAATGAGATGGCTTCGAATTTTAAATTTGTTGTTTTATGAAAAATGTTCCATTAAAATTAATAGTTTGATCATAACTAATAATGTTGTTTTAGTTCCATTACTTACTTATGGAAGCGAGACTTGGGCATGGAATAAGAAGCATGAAAGTAAGATAAATGCAGTGGAAATGCGGTGTTTACGTAGAGTGATATAAAACGTATTGACCGCATCTGAAACGACGTTTTTAGAGAAAAATGCGGAGTGAAAGATGATGTTGTGACTAAAATGAAGAAAAGTAGTTTACGCTGGTTTGGACACGTTGAAAAGAATGAAGGATGAAAGATTGACTAAAAAGGTTTATATCACTGAAGTGAAAGGAAATGCTGACAGAGAACGAACTAGTTGTACTTTTATTGAATATATAAAAAATGTATTGATCGAAGGCAATGTTAAAAGTACACACAATCGCCGAGCATGTATGAAAGGTATGATGAATATAAAAAAAGCGAAAGAGGTACCTATGTCAGGATCGTAGCAAATGGCATTCGGTTGTCTCTCCCTACCCCTCTTGGGATAAAAGGCGTGATGATAGATAGAATAGTGATACTAGAAGAGTTTATTAAATTGTATCAATGGCAAAATTTTAATGAAATACTTTTAGATAGTATTTACATCGTCAGTAATATTATGTTCATATGTTTCATCAAATATACTCCAGACAGAGAGACATATAATGTCTAAAAAAATGTCATTTTATAATTATGCTAATTTTAATGTTTTATTATTATAAATATAGTAATCTCTATATATTAATTTACAATTATGTTTCTTTGTCGGTACGCCATAATTCTCCGTTAATACTTCATCAAATTAATGTTTGATACGCCATTTTGAAGATTATTTTCCCCTTTAAAGAATAAAAATAACCATACAAATCAAAATTAAATGTTTCTTTTAAAATTAGACTAGTTTATGTATTTTGTAAAAGATGCCATCTGTTGGAGATCACTTGAACTTTTCACATGGGTCATCTAGTTTTTGAATTTATCACATATTGTGATAGCTCAATAGTGATAAAATTTCAAGGGAAATTAAATATTTTCTTATCTAACGTTAGTTTTAATGAAGATTTCTCCACCTCATCAAATTGACGCACGTATTTCACAGTAACGATCTACTTATATGTCTATGTGTAGGTAGGACTTAACTATTATTTTTCTCATTAGTTACGTCCACAGTGTCTTAACATTCATTAAGTATCAAATCAGTCGACAGGTCGTTTCTCATACGCATTGTTTGTTCCAGTCAATAAGGAGGCAAAAAACTAGTGTTTGCTTCTCAATTTACAACTGACACTCAAGAACAAAGAAATTAATTGATGGTAGAAATGAAGGTAGGATGTTTAACTGATGAATGGATTGTACAGAGTAATATATTTGTAGAGACTGTCCACTAACTGCGTCGATATCAATTGATAGATCATTGTAATTTAATCAGAAGTACCATTATTTAAAACCACACTTTTCATCTAAATTTACCTCAACAGAACTAGCCACTCATTGGGTATAGTCTCACAAATACATCGGCTAAACGAGGGAGACTTGGTCTTCCGCTGGGTACCCTGGAACCGTAACACGGTTTCGGGAGGTGTAAGGCAACACGTGAAGAAAGAATATTCTTTCTGAATAACTGCTTTATGCTGAAGAAGTAGTACGTCATATCATGGCGACCAATGCACGCGTACCACCGTGACATAATGGAGAATCTAGTTTAATCACGTCCGCGCTGTGATAGTTGTGATTAGTCAGTAATTAATAGGGCATATCATGGTCGGCGTGATCATCTTATACACTATAAAGGCTATATACCTTGACATTGGCAAATCATCGATTAACATTGGTGAAGCCATAATAAAAGAAGAAGAAGAATACGAAACATAGTAGCTTTCATTCCAATGAGTGCAGTAACAGGCTTACGACCTGTTATTTTTAATATGGAGAAATGGTGTTTCTGTCTACGCCGCAATGATTTATTTGTTTTTTGCTTTGTTTAATACATCTGTTGTTTTTGGGTGCTGCTGCTAAAACGGTATAAATGGAACTCTTTTGGTTTAACTTCATCGTCTGTTTGCTGTTATTTAGCCAGCATTACTAGAGAAGACAGATATTGCCGTCGAGAAATTATAGAAGCTTAACCTATACTTACGTCTTTATGTCATTAGTTCTCTCTTTAGTTATTTCTCAATGGAAATAGTCTGTAGTCAAAATAATATTATTTACTACCTAAGTAATTTTATTATCAGAAAATTGTTATGGTTTCTACCTTTGTAGGTTGCTCTACGACTTAATATGATGCAATCAATTCTATCCATCAAAAGGAGCTTCAGGCAATTTTCGTATATTTCCGTGACTCCTACTCTTGCCTTTTTTAATATATGTTTGCTTTTAATTAACTGACACCAATCATCAGTAACCGATCTCTAATTTTGATTTTGGATAGATCGATGTTATAGGTCGTGTGAGCGAAATGTCGAGGTACAATAGTTTTAAATTTATTTCTTTTGGAGAATCGAACCTACACTACACAAGTGCTTATGCCACTAATCTTATGATATTCTGAAACATGTTTGATGGTATACAATCATGTCGTAATGACTAAGTGGATCTGGATGAAGTGGAAAAGTTTATTTAAGATAAATTGCATACAAGTGGTATGTATACAAGTAACAAAATTAATAAATAATTAAAAGATATACATATAATAAAATGCTTAAAATAAAATCGAATTCGAAAAGTAAAGAAAAATCGATGAAATTGAATCGATTTCATTAGCAAAACAGAATTTTGAATTTGATGAACTATATCAGTATGGTACAGAGATATAGAGGAGACTATATTCCGCACACACATACCTTCACGGCCTTTATACCTTGCGGTGTGGCTAGAGACACCTGTTACAGTGTACACCTTTTGCCAGTTGCCCATATTGAACTGAACAGGTGGCAAGTTGTTGCTGCACGTAATGGACCTAGATGTGTCACTTCTTTAACAGACGTAAATATCTGTTATTTTTAGATTATTCTAATTTTTAGAACACTTGTAGCACGAGGATTCGTAAAGAAAATTAGTGCTCAGCACTTTTTTGGAAGAAGTGGACGAGTGGGAATTGAACCCAGGACCTCCCCGTTTCAAGCCAACGCTCTACCAATTAGGCTATCGACTTGTTTTTATTTATTAGCAACAATATTCAGCATTCTCCATATGTCAATTGGTACATGGTCCGACGTGGGGATCGAACCCGCGACTTCTCATTTGTGAGCCGACGTTTTACCCACTCGACCACCTACGCCCCTTGTACCAATGGGTTTCTATAATAAAAAAATCTATGTACCTACATTATCCGACAAAGCGTACAAAGTGGCTTTTCCATCTACAAACCTCAACAGAGCTGGCCACTCGATAGGTATTGCCTCAAAACATCTTCGGCTAAATGTGGAAGACTTTGTTTTGCGCTGGGGACCTTGGGTCTGACAACGGTTCCTGGGAGCTGTAAGGCAACCCGTGAAGATTTTTTTATGTCCAAACAAACAGAAATTTCATAAATTATTAAACAGCAACATAACATTAAAAATATATCAAAATTTATGTTTTGTGCGCTCTAAACATCAAACGATATTTCAGAATCTTAGATATGCCTCCTAAATCTCGTAAAGGTGTTAAACGAAATGTCGCAGATGAAATAATATTGGAACTACAATTGTTGACACGCTCGAAGGATCAATAAATATTACGTTAATTGTAAATTCCCGACCGAGTAATCCATTGAATACGGTCGTAAGCAAGTAATATTTACTGTGCAACAGTGTCAAAGTGGTCAGCACTTAGCAAGCTTGGATTGTGTCCAGTGCATAAATTGTTACTTGCCAATTCTCTTCAATGGTATATAGTTAGATTACTTTGGGGTTGATTTAAAATTTTAAAGAAAAGCTATGCAATTAAATAATCTGTAGTGTTAGCACTTAGCAGGCCTGTCTCACTTTGAAAACTTTCCCCGCTCAACCCCCACACCCCGCACTGCCTGCCCACTCAGTGGGAAAAATGTATGACCAACACTGCCGATCACGTGATTAAATTGTCAACGCAAAGTGAGCCTTATCTGAATGCAATTAGACCCATATAGGCTTGTATTTTATTACTATTAAGAAGTACTATTGTTTATGTCGTGTACCTATTATGGTGGTTGATTTTTTTAATCAGTAAATAGCGGATTGCTCCTTACTTCATACGCGTTTTAGGAATACAATTCACCCCCTTGGGTAGGTAGCGTGATGTTAAATACCCAAAATATTTTTTCAAATTGGTCCAGTAGTTTTTGAGTCTATGGAACACGAACAAACGAACAAACATTATTTTTTATATTATTAGATTTACGAATTTCCAGCTTTTTGACAGTCAAGCCGTGAAATATAATCTGTCATTCAAAAAGTCTATTTTTGAATTAAAATTCGGTCCAGCTCGGTCCAGTTTTGAATATTCATCAATTTACAAGTTAATGTATTAGAGAAAAAAATCCATTTAAATATATGTAAAACAGCAGTTAACGGCCAATACACAATAACGCAACTACATTAAGTGGAGGAGATAACATATTGCTTTCCCAATTAAGGGTGCACTCCCCGCTGCGATCGCCCACTGACGGCACAACTGCAGGGCCTTAAATACAGAGCACACGATCTGGACCTACAAAACTATTATCTTCTGCCCTCTGGCCATTCCGCATTAACTCACTAAACCTTTACACGAAGTTCACATTTAGTTATCACTTTCCGTGACTGTTTTGTGTCATGTAATTTAGTGGTACAACAATTAGTAATTCGTATTAATAGTAGTATATAATTAATAGTAGGTACCATTACGGCTTTTAGGTTTTGTGATGTGTCCAGAGTGTCCTATTTATTTAAAGACAAGATGTGTTTGAAGCACACGAACTCGATGAAATCACTTTTTCAAAGAAAATTGCATTTTACAAATTTTATTAAACACAGGCCTCTGTCCGCGGTTTCGTCCGCATGGAAATAGATCCAAAAAGAAATAATTCCGTGGCTGTCATTAAAATTTGCTCCTCCCTCACCCGATTTGGCGGTATAAAGAGTAGTAGTATATGTCATTCTCTGACCCCTAAACTACCACTATGCAAAAAATTATGTTGATCCCGTGAAAAACAAATCTATCCCACGGGAACCATACATTTTTTCGGTATAAAAAGTAGTTTATGTACTATTCCAGAATATAATCTATCTCTGTGCCAAATTTCATCCAGATCCGTTTAGCCGTTCTGGCGTGGCGTGATTGAGTAACAAACCTAGTACATACATCCATACAAACTTTCGTGTTTATAATATTAGTGGGATATTTTTAGGGTACCGTCCATCTTCGTTGAATAAACGGAAACCCTAATAGGATCATACTTGTGTTTGTCTGTCTGTCACAGATTATTTTCTCCGAAGACGAAAAACGTTGAAATTTTGTATGTATACCTATACACTCTTATTAATAAACTCGAAGTAATCTGCAATTCATTATGATAGACGGAGACGAAATACAGTTTAGTTACTACGTCGCTACTTCGAGTTTATTAATAAGAGTGATAGAGTTTGATGCCCAAATCAGGGACCTATAAAGTAAATAATCGAATTTTGATTTTAATGGTTATTTTTGGTAAAAATAAAACTTTTTAAGTGCAGGTGACATATCAAATGAAAGGGCTCCATATAATATTTTATTTTAAAATTTTAAAATGCGTAGTTTAAATTATATTAAAGTACGACGTTGAGGGTTCCGTACCATTTTTTCGGTCAGAATTCCTTGAAACTATAAGAAAGGCACTATATTACCTGTTTTTTTTTTAATTTTAGACTCTGTAGGTTCAGAGTAAATTTTCGTAAATTTTAACTATATATTTCTTTTAAATTTATATATGTACCAAGATTCAACATTTTTTCCAGTAGATTAAGAGAAAATAAGCTGTGCCTGTGACAGACGAACAGACAGACAGACACATGAGTGATCCTAGAAATCTTTAGTTTTCGTTTTTTCATCGGAGATGTTTGGAACCCTAAAAATGCCTTGTTTGGAGTTTAGCATTTCAAAATTTAGGTATAGCTCGAAATCTTAAAAAAATACTACTTTAGGTAGGTTTTACAGAAGGGTCAGAAATCAATTCAACCAGGTGTACAGAATTATACAAAACTTTTATTAAGTTAGAACCGATGTTTAGTTGATAGGAGAAATTTATTCAAATTGATGATTGATTCGGACACGGCGTGTAACGAGATTATTGAATCAAGATACATAATATTAGTGTCATAGAAGATTGTAACCTTTAACCGGTCTGACTTAAATGTGCCTACATGACATGTATAAAATATCTGACGCGCTGCTTGAAGTGTATTTTTTTCTTTTTTTTCTTCACTATTTGCCTTATATTGCCTTATTATTGCCAGTATAGCTCCCGAAACCGTGTCACGGTCCCAGGGTACCCAGCGGAAGACCAAGTCTCCCTCTTTTAGCCGATGGTATTGAGGTTATATCTAACGAGTGGCCATTTCTGTTGAGGTAGGTACCTATATTTTTAGATCGAAAAGCCTCTAAGTGTAACAATAACAATAAAACGACAGAAAAATACAGTGGTACAGAGATTAGACTAGCGAAAGAAAAAAAGTTAGAATTATACATAATATTAGGATCGTAGCATAACGTACCTACCCCAATGGCAAACAGTTGTGGTATTTAATAGAATCTATTAAATACCACAAGTTAAAATAAATTACAGGTGCTTTTTATTTATGGCATTTAATATTTCCCACACATAATTCCATTAACAGGTGAAAAAAATATTTATTGTGTAGAACGGAGTCCCTATTATGATCTATTGTCATATTTCGCTACCATTCTTGGGACAAAAGGTCGGTGACATTTCTAATAGTGTGTTATTTTCAAAAATCATAACTTTTTTTTTCACAGGTTGCCTTACAGCTCACCAAATCTCCTTTTTTTAGCCGATGTTGTGAGGCTATAGGTACCTAACGAGTGGCGAGTTCTGTTATATATGGAAAATATATATTATATGGAAAAGCCTCTAAGTGTGGTTTGTCGGATTATGTACTAAGTTTATAATTATACAAAAAGATGGGGACTGTCGACAGATGTAAAACATATATAACGTATTATAACGCCGAATTACGAAGAATTGCTGGCGAGAAATGCGCTGCCAAAAATGCCCGACCCACGGACCCAGGCATACGTGGAAGCCAGTACATGAATTCCTGACCGGACATTCTCAGGTCGAGTACACTCGGGCCAGGCAATCCATGGTCTTGTGTCGAAAATATGTCGCGAATCCATAAGATATTCCCCTAACAAAAAATGCTCAACGCGTCTAAAGAAGTTTCCACTTTAGTATCCGATTAGTACATGGGTGGGATCGAACCGTAGTTTGTCTAGTTAACACCAGACGTCTTAACCACTCGGCCACCGACGCACCATAATGACCTTCAGAAATGTTTTATTTAGAAATTTCATACTTTTTACTTGTGCCCGACGGCTTCCGAATGCAATATTATAACATCGTAACATAAGACATTTCAGCGATTGCGATAATAAATGTATACGATTTGATTTTAAATTTTGATACCCATATACCTATAATTATTATAATCACATGTCTATTGAATTTAATTAATAAATAATTTAAAAGAAATTTTCCTTCATACCTAAATAAAACCGCTGAAAGTTACATGACAATTCGAAACCTACAGACAAACCTACCAACTAAATAGCATATCCCACTTAGAATTTAGTATTTATTTAAATCTATCTATCTATCATCACGCCTTTTGACCCAAGAGGGGTAGGCAGATACAATCGAATGCCATTTGTTACGATCCTGTTATACCTACCTCTTTCGCTTCTTTTATATTCATCATACCTTTCATAATATGATCGGCGATTGTGTGTACTTTTAATATTTCCATCGATCAATACATTGCCAGCATTTCCTTTCACTTTAGCCATATAAACCTTTTTAGTCAATCTTTCATCTTTCATTCTTTCAACATGTCCAAACCAG
Source organism: Nemapogon koenigi (assembly GCA_963924495.1). NCBI lineage: Eukaryota > Metazoa > Arthropoda > Insecta > Lepidoptera > Tineidae > Nemapogon > Nemapogon koenigi. The sequence goes on from OZ004641.1 coordinate 8,597,050, forward strand.
CGTAAACTACTTTTTTCAATTTTAGTCACAACATTATCTTTTACTCCGCATGCTTCTCTTATGACATCGTTCCGAATGCGGTCAAAGCGTTTTAATTTAATTTAAAATCACAGTCAATCTTTAATATGTATTTGTTTTAAATGGAAAATTCCTCAATCAAAGCCTTACAACACTAAAAAATATAATAAAAATATTATGAAGTAGTTTTTAAATCTGTGTAAAGTACAATAACAAAATGTTACAGAATTGGAATCGGGGCACACAGCTTTGTAACCTTTATGTTAATAGCTATGATGTTTTGTTGATTTCTATAAAATATTATAAATGGGACGGCTACCACTAAGAAAATGACCAAATATTATTCTGAACGGGTCTACAGGCACACGAAAGTAGTGATTATTTAATCAAATCCATTTTTTTATTTGCAAGAATACAATATAGGTTTAAAAATAAGTGAGTACATTAGTTACCTAGACATATTTTGTAGTGTCCGACCGAAACTGATTTTTCAGCCGAAACCGAAACTTATTAAAACATTTAAAATTACGATTATTTACTGAATTTTACTGTTTTTTTAAATATTTATTAACACATAAGAAAAAATCATGTTATACAATTAAAACATAATCATTAACGTACGGAACAAATATATTTGTTTATGACATGACTATACAAGACTTACTCTTGGAAGTAAACTTAAAAAAAACAACTTTCAGTTAGAGTGCTTTAGACATATACTATATACTTACCAAATCACTCAATTGCAAAACATAACCTCAACTCACGATTAAATGGACGGTGGCGAACTAAGCCGGGGCCCAGCCGGCGAGCAAGCACGAGTTAGCTGCGAAATTTACCGAACGACGCACGAAAATTCACGAATTCTCGAGTTTCGGCGGGGTCGAAAGTTTCGGCTATATGTTGGCCGAAACCGAAACTAAGGCCGAAACTAGATTTTTTGGCCGAAATGGCCGAAACTGAAACCGAAACCGAAATTTCGGTCAGTCATTAATATTTTGACTCTAAAACATTGGTTATTAATAATCTATACAATTACAATATCTTTCCGTAATTTTTATTTAGTTTTGTGAAACATGTAAACATTTCTTCCATAAAAGCAATGTTCGAGGAGCCATTTTGTCAATTTAGACTTAAAGTCATTTCCATGTCATTTAGGCAGATTATTATAGAGTACAATATACATATTATAAATGTTCCTTTTATAAATATATTTATGACAAGGAGGTTGGTATAATAAATTCATTATTTTGGCTCTAGTTTGCCTCTGAATAACTTCACCGTTTTTTAAAATATTTTATGTTAGGTATATTTATTTGGATAAATAAATGAAGCATCAAAGTAAGATAAATGCAGTAGAAATGCGGTATGTGATAAAAAATAAATGTGCAATTTAATTAATATTAATTGTCTGTTTCCATTTTAGTAGCATTATAGATATGTCTGGTTTAGTCATATCGTCAAATCAAGTCACCAGCTTATATTTTACTAGCTTTCATCCCTCTTATATTTTACTAGCTTTCATCCCTCTTATATTTGACTAGCTTTCATCCCTTATTATACTATACATAGTGGATTTAAGTGCGAATCCGACTCCACTTGTCCGGTTTTATTATTTGTATGCATTATAGTTATTCTATAAGTTAGACGTTTGTATGTACTGCCATTATTGCCATTATTAGAATCAAGCAAAAAGCGCTGAAGAAAAACGTTTCTTGTATGGGGACTGTTTATTGACTCTATCTCTATGAAAATTTCAAGTGTCTACCCATATTACTGTTCAAAAGAGCCCTGTGACAGACGAACAGACGGACAGACATCAAATCATTAGTAATATGGCTTCTGGGTCTTCTCTCAGTCGTTTAGTGCTCCTGACAGAGCAGTCGTGGTCAATCATGTTTCTATATACAGCGCGACGCACCTTGTATTAACTCGCCATGCGATTAAATTTCTTGGGAAGAATAGTGCAGTGGTTTCACCAGACATTTTGAGACTATTTAAGTGTTCTCGCTCGCTGTAGCCTCTTCCAGCCAGTTGCCTAGCTAGCATGGTTTTACCGCTATATAAAAATAAACCTAGGGGTCAAGCTTAACTCCGTATGAAATTTCATCAAGATCGGTTCAGTGGTTTATCCGTGAAAGCGTAACAGACAGACTCACAGAGTTACATTCGCATTTGTAAATGGATTATTTTTAAGTACTTTTCTGTAGCTATATACCGATATAATAAAAAGTCCAGAAAAATGGATTATTCTTTATATTTTATTCACGGTCGGAGGCGCTGTACTCACTGCATCAAGACACGGGATCGTATAAATTCAACTCCGACGACAAAGCTCTCGAACCACAGGAGTGCTTTTTTCATAAAGTGTCGGCGATGTTAAATATTTTTTATTCGACCATTTGCTACCAACTGCGTCTAATGAAAAATGATTCGATGCGTCGTACCCTTTTCTCGTATTTTTTGTGTATAAATCATGTCATTAATTTTTAATAGTCACTGTAAAGCTGGCGGAGTTAGTTAGACCTTTTGTGGATATATCTTCAGACGTCTAAAGTCCTTTTATATTATTGTTATTATTTAGAGTATTGTTGTCTTTTGAGGGTTGAGTCGTGTAAATGCCGACTTGATTTCATTAATAGTCTTTCTTTATTCGAATTAAGGTTTAATTGAGTTAATATACTTTTGTTAGGCTTTGTTAACTTGAATTGAGATTTAAGGTATGTGTGGAATTTCAAGTAGGTTTCTTTTATAGTGCTTTCTGTTGTAATTGTGTGGGATTAGTGAGATATATAGATATAAGGTTATTTAATATGCCACCTGTATCGACCAAACTCAGGGAATTTGTTTGTGTAGTGATTGATAGTGTTGTATATAAAATTGAAAGGGGAATGCTGAGATGGTTTGGACATGTTGAATGTGATGAAAGAATGACGAATTCACCAAAAAGGAAAAGACGACCAAGACGAAATCTGATGTCCTTAAAAAGGGTCAAATACGTGGTACTAAAAATAAACGTGCATGTATGAAACGATGTATGGATGTGGATGAAGCAAGAGAAGTATGCAAAGATCCAGAGAAGTGGCGCTCTATATTATCTGCCTACTCCTTTGTAGGGCATTGTAATAATTGCTACGGAGGGCACATAAAACCGAACTCGGTCTTCTAAATATAATAGATACAAGCAGTAGTTTCATAAAGTACAGCAACAAGCTTAAATTGCGTAGATACACATAACGCTGCAAGGTTATAATATCTCTATATACCTACCTATATTATTTCTCAAGGGTTATTTAGTCGGTACATACGCCATTTTGAAGATTATTTTCCCTTCTAATGATGAAAAATAATCAAACAAATAAAAATATTTTTTTTCGTTTAAAATTAGACTAATTTATGTATTTTGTAAAAGACGCCATCTGTTGGAGTTCATTTGAACTAACGGAGCGAAGTTACTCGCACGGGTCATTTATAGTGTAGGTAGGTACATTATATTTATTTTAGAAATATCATGAATGAATCAAGTAGATGGTACCTATAGTTCCACAAACATATCTGGCCCGGTGACAGCGGCGCTGCTGTCGCATGTTTTGCCAATAAAAATGATTTTTAACCGACTTCGAAAAAAAAAGAAGGAGAAGGTTCTCAATTCGGACCGTATTTTATTTTTGTATGTCGATTACTCCGCCAGTTGTGAACCGATTTTGATGGTTTCTTTTTAATCGACAGATAATTCTTCCGGATTGGTCCCATTTTTATCTCATAAAAATTGGTTCTTTAGTTTTTCAGAAATTTTGAAAAAACTGACCATAAGTCAATTTTTCGTAATATCTCGATGAAATATGTACCGATTTTGACGACTTATTTTTTTAAGGATATAATAATTTCTTGACATTATCTCACAGTCATATGACGAAAATCGGTTCAGTAATTTTTCAGAAATTCAGTAATTTGTCTCGTTTACTGCTGAAAATTATATCAGAGAAAAGCCTTAGCAACGGTTGCTATTGACACGAAGTTGTCATTTTCGTATCGACGGTGGTCTAGCGGCTAAAGGTATGGGATGCAGCGCAGGATGCACATTGCTCGAGGTTCAAATCCCATCCACCGCAGTATTTTTTTTAATTTTCCATAATTTTTTTTAGTTGCGTTATTATTTATTTCTCAGGGCAACAAAATCACTTTAAAAATAAAACTTTTAAAAAAAAGTGTACCGACTTCAATTTGCACTGAAAAGTAAGAAATAATAAAAAATTCGTCGTAGAGTTTGAAGACGGTTGGTGCCAAATTAGAAATAATTTAGTACCCAAATTCACTAATCTAGATAATTCATTACTTACTTTTCATTGCAAATTTTTGAAGTCGGGTCACTTTTTTTTAAAAGGTTTATTCAATGTAAAGTGGGTATATAATATGTACGTTGTAACGCTTAGCCATATTCATTTTTGGTAGAAAGAACAATACGTAGAAGAAACATGAACATTTTACTTATTGTAGTTTAGTTCCACTTTTGGCCACCGGGTCAGATAAGTTTACCTATACCTTAATTATAAGCATATAACAGATTTATTAACTATACCTTAATTATAAGCATATAACAGATTTATTGCCTTCTAAAAAAAAGGGTACCGACTTCAAAAATTATGCACTGAAAAGTGTGCTTTCCGAAAGCAAATGCACAAGTCACTATAAAAAAATACTCAAATCGCTTCAAGTGTGCCTAGAAAATTTGAAGAGTTCTCGATTTCTCCAGGATCCCATCATCAGATCCTGACCTGATGACCATGGGACCACCTGGAATACTTTCCCAATACTACCCTTTCAAACAAAAAAAACCAAATTGGTCCAGGCGTCTTCAAGTAATTGGGGAACATACATGATAAAAAGGTACCGACGAATTGAGAACCTCCTCCTTTTTTTTTAAGTCGGTTAAAAATACAAAATAAGCGAGTATATTATTGCACCACTCTCTTGTATTACAGCTGCTTACGCCATAAAACAATGGCGTCGTGATATGAAGGAAAAAGGAAAACCAATATCGTTATCATTGATTGAATTTTAAACACACAGCCACAACACGACTGTATGCAAATAACATGATCGGAAACAATATAAAACTTCCTGTAGATAATCTTTTGAATAATAAAATTACATTTTGAGTAGGTACACATGGTAAGACAATCTTTTGTATATATGGTTATATAAGAGACTATCTCTCGGCCCCAGCTTGGCTCGTGAAACATTCGTTTTCAGCTGTAAATATTGATAAGTATATCTTAGGAAACAGAACCCTAATTAAAAAAACAAAAAAAAACCCCCCCGCCATTTTCAAGATTATATTTCCCTCTAATGACGAAAAATAAACAAACAAATCAAAGTTAAATGTTTCTTTTAAAATTAGACTAACTTGTTTATTTTGTAAAAGACGCCATCTGTTGGAAATCAGTTGAACTAACGAAATATTCGCACAGGTCGTCTAGTTTATTTTTAACCGACTTCAAAAAAAGGAGGAGGAGGTTCTCAAATCGTCGGAATCTTATATTTTTTTAATGTATTTTCCCCGATTACTTGAAGAATCCTAGACCGATTTGGTTTTTTTTTTGTTTGAATGGGTATACTTTCCAGGTGGTCCATGGTCAGGTCAGGATCTGATGATGGGATCCTGGAGAAATCGAGGACTCTTCAAATTTTCTAGGCACACTTGAAACAATTTGGGTATTTTTTTTATAGTGACTTGTGCATTTGGTTTCAGAAAGCACACATTTCAGTGCATAATAATTTTTGAAGTTAGAAGAAGTTTTTTGATTATTTCTGTGTATACATAATACATGTTGTTTTGAGAATAAAAGCTTTTCATCTTGAGTATCTTGAGAAGTAAAAATAACAGGAATTGTGAAAATGTCCCAAGGAATTCCTAACGACCATAGCTAGTTTTTAATAAATTTTAAATGTGTAATTTATGAAAACTAACATAACTAGCACCAATAGATGACGTAAACAAATTTGCGAGCACGCATACCTCGCGGCCAAATGCACCAACGAGCTGTCAACGGGATTCTAAACCAATGTTAACACGCTCAATATGAATAAAGATGTAAATCATTCATATTATTTATGAGGAATATAAAAAAATACGGTCCGAATTGAGAACCTTCTCCTTCTTTTTTTGGAAGTCGGTTAAAAATAAATGCCAATACCTTCAATCGGTAGGTACTTACGTAATTCAATACGACATATACAAAAAATACTTATTTAAATGATTGAAAATTGAAAATTAATTTAATCCGTTTCAATTTCACTAAATAAGTAAAAAAGTAAATAAGTTATTATTTAACTAATTGTAGATTTAAGGTTAATTTAAATTAACACATGCATGTAGTGTTGTGTACAAGAAAAAAATGTATTTTAAATTGAAACAGTTTAAACAACACACCAATATATTACAATCAAGATGTGATGAAGTGAACGAGTGTTTTCGCCTTACCAGAGACACAGTATATAAATTAGCCATAATAGCATCATGTACATACTATAAATATAAATGTTATTAAATTATTACAAATAATATAAACCATATAAAATATAAAATAGTTTTTAAATATTTTCGGTTCATTAGCTGCCAAACCTTTTTAAAAACATTTTAAATTACTTTTTTTTAAATAACTCAATAAAAAATGGCCCTTACGATATTATACTGATTGCTTGTAAATATTCTACGTTCCACCTCGAGATCTCCACAATGGTGTAGTTTGTCGATCGTTTGACATCGACCCTTGACTTATGAGGACATTTTGAGTCTCGTTTTATACGCTTTCATTTTGATGCGTAAAGGTGAAGAATCAATGCCAAGCACGTAAGGTTATTTATGTAACGGGTTAAGTTTAGATTTTATGTTATGTTGGTCTTATTTTTCTGTTGGGTTGGGCGTTTATGGTATAGAAAAATTGATTTGATTATTTATCTATCTATCATTACGCCTTTCATCCCAAGAGGGGTAGGCAGAGACAACCGAATGCCATTTGTTACGATCTTGACATACATCTTTTGCTTCTTTTATGTTCATCATACCTTTCATAAATGCTCGGCGATTGTGTGTACTTTTAATATATCTATTGATTATTTATTTTTATTTTATTAGCGATATTATTGTCATAAGTAATTAAAACATTACTAAAATTAAACGTGAAATTGTAATCTGTGAGACTTTGAGTGTGAGTTTGTTTGTAAGATCTTGCAGTAAGCAAAATAGAAAATTATTGGATCGATTTGAAATGTCATGATTGTCATGAATCTACATTTAATTATTTCAGATGGACATAGGCTATGTTTCATGTTTCCGTAAGAAAATAGTTCTCATTATTTCACAGACCCCTTTATAAATATAAAGTATTATTGTGCTTTGAGACCTTAGCGTCAAAGATGGGTGACCGCATTGTAATAATGTCTTTCGATTTTTAGGGTTCCGTACATCGCCGATGAAAAATCGGAAACCCTTATTTATAGGATGCTCGGCGATTGTGTGTACTTTTATTAAAATTTAATTTAAGAAAAGTACACCTAGGTCGTCCTCAGCCAGCATTTCCTTTCACTTCAGCCATATAAACCTTTTAAGTCAATCTTTTATCCTTCATTCTTTCATCGTAAACTACTTTTTAATAACAACATCATCTTTCACTTTCACGCATTTTTCTCTAATGACATCGTTCCGGATGCGGTTAATACGTTATTATATCACACATTCTACGTAAATACCTCATTTCCAGTGAATTTATCTTACTTTCATACTTCTTATTCCATATCCAAGTCTCGCTTCCATAAGTAAGTGATGGAACTAAGACAGCATTATGTATATTAATTTTACTTTTAGTAAAAAAAAATCTATCTAATAATGAGATCAATTGTTATCTTTAGCTCAACCCAAAGCTATATCTTAATTGTGTATAGAATTTAGTGGTTGTGACGCGGCTGAAGACTGAAGGTTCATTAGCGGTATTTTGTTACCGGTCGGGTCGGACACGACAAGAATGTGACCGACATCGTGAACATCGCGCTAGCATGCCGCCTCGGTGAAAACGCTCGTGCCATAAGGGTGTGTTCATATTGGGAATTACTTAGTGATGTGTAACATGTGTTAACTCTCGGTATTTGTCGAAGACAGTTGGTGCCAAATTTGGATACATCGTTTAGATTAGTGGAATTCCTTTCTAATTTGCCAAACTCTGTCTTCAAATTCAACGTCGAAATATTTAATTATTTCTTTCAGTTCGGTGAACAATTTTTGAAGTCGGTATATATATTTTTATTTTTCCCTCTGGCCCTGAAAGACAATACTTGTATGTAATATCATTAAAAACAATGTGTCATCGAAATCTGACTAAATTTAAAATTATGAAAAACTTTTACTAAACCAACCAATTTTTACTAAAACAATACATTTGGGCCATTTTTTTTTATCTTCGCGAACAGAACCGATATTACCCACAGTTGTTAGATATAATATATAGAACTAAAAAATCGTGGTCCAGTATTTTTAGCTCTTGAATTAATAGTTTTCAGATTTTGATTTTGAACACCTATTTCAACGTTATTTGTTGCTGGCAATAATTATTTACCTGTCACTTTCAACTTGACTGACATTGTTTGACTGATTGTTTTGTTTACCCTTTTTAGTAGGTTGTTTTATTAATTATATTTTATCTATTTATATTGAATAACATAAGAAATAACGAGAGAAATAACAAAAACCGACAAAAACAGAAGCTAGCTAGGGAACTGACAGCCTGACTGACTGACTGAACTGGCTGACGACGGCTGACTTAGTAGATACGTTCCGAAGCGTAAACATTTTATATTAGTGTTACTAGTGTTTAAAACATTATAAGTAAAAATACGTGTAAAATACGGCCGCTAAAAATATAAGATTAATTTATTTTGGTTCGCCCATTTGTGACCTTTATTAATATATATATATATTTCATGCCGGCACTCGGTTGGTGCCAGACATTGCCCGACACTAGCCCAACTATGTATGGGAATATGTTGATCTCCTTTGTCGTTTCCTCTATTGCTCTTACGATTCTCGATTTCACTTTCCCTTATAAATTTTGAGACTGCGATTATTATTTCTAATCACGAAACAGTAAAATATATTTTGAATTGGAATTTGAATTTAAAAGGTTAGTCTGCGAAATAAAAAAATAATTGATGAAATTGTTATAAGATTATTAAGTTTACGAATAATTATGTTAAAAAATTACATAAAATTTAAACAAAAATATGGAAAAAATTATTACGTTTCAATGGAGAATAAGCTTTATAATTTAGACGCGTGCTATATCCCATCGAGCACAAAGCTGATTTCTGTTCGAACAACTTGGAAATGAATTGTCGTAATCACTTTCGAGTTTAACACATTAAAGACTCTATCACTATGAAGTTAAATTGCAATTTTGTTTTAAATTTTATGGAAGTTTTATGATATTTTAATTGTAATTTCGTCTTTCTACTCAGAAGAAATTATTACAAGAAAAAGGTTGTTACTTAATTTTCTAGACTATGAAATTTAGGTCTTTTGAAGGAGTGGCATAGAGTTGTAAATTAGTTGTTAGCTTATATATATGTAAGGTTGTATTTTAGTGATCTCGAAGCGTGGGAAACGAAGCATGCCCGCAAGCGTGCCATGAAACTTCGCAAGTGAATGGGACAGCAAAGAAAAAAAAGTCTGTATTCACTCTTTGAAATTAGCCAAGCTATAAGGCGGCTGGATCGAAAGTAAAATGATAAACCAAAAGTGGTTTCCTTTGTACTTTGTACCAGACTGCGCGATAGCTAGGGTTATATGATTTTAAGCAGTACTTAACTAATATTTGATGACAGACTGAGGGCATAAATGGGATAATACTTATAAAGCATTTTCGATAGAACTAAAAAAAATTTTTTTCTCATGCTCTGAATTTGCCTCCCCTGGAAATTTGTTGCCCTGGGCACGAGCCCCTAGTGCCTTTAGTGTAAATCCAGCGCTGCATAGACTGGGCATTATCATTGGAATAATACAAATTGTAAAGATTTTTATTTTCTTTATCTGGATAACTGGCGCTACCTTAAAGCCGAGAACCGTGATTATTTCAAATCGAGATTTTTTACTCCAGAAAATGTCCACCGAATTGCACATAAGCATGCCCGTCGCACCTATAAGCACTTCTTATACGTGAGCTATATATTATTTTCTGAATTTTATGTGCCCTCCGAAGCAAGAAAAGTCTATTAAAATACTTATTCTTTAATAAATTGTGCTAAGTTTATTCGCACAGTATAGGTTTATAACAATGTGAATACGCATATAAATACGCATATAACATAAAATAGAGACAGACTATCTGCCGACTTTTCTGTACATAATTCTTTCCTACATCATTTTGTTATATCTCTGACGGATTAGACAGCATACGCCACGAACACTCGCTGGAACTAACTTTTTCCCCGACTTGATTAACTTATACTATTAATGCTCAGCTCCCAAACATGATAGATCCTTTCTGGTGAGTCAACCTGTCTAATGGTGGCAACCGCAATAAAATCCGTTCAGTTCAGTTCACAGACAGACAGCGGCTGGGGACTCTGTTTTATAATACCTATGTAGTGATGGTGATTATATTCATCTAAGTTTATAAGTAAGTCTTAATTATTCTATGGTTCTACTATTCAAGGTTTCCTTTTAGAAATTAATAATAATTCAGTATCTACGAATACCTACTCGTATGAACATAATCTAGAGATAAATCTTTTCGGTATCATTTACAAAATTACTCTCCCACACTTGTAATAAAAAAACAAGTAGGGATTCTTAAATTCCGAGCCCATCTCGCGATTCTCACACAACTTCACAAAGCAGCGATAAATCCCAATCAGCATCCGAGCGCATTTGAGAGGGCAGTAGGTCGTATGTACTTCACTAAACTTATCTTGTATGTTTAAGACATGGAATAAAATTTTTCTTAGCATTTATCTACATAAATTATATATCAATAAATAATATCTAGAAAATTAAATGTCATAAAGGTACTTGCGAGCAACTAGAATACAACTCGCCTCAACTGTGTTAAGACGAGGAACGACTCAGAAATTTCTAATCGTAAGCTACACCCTAAACCCGTGGTTCGGGCGCATGATTGGTTCGAGCGTAACGATCACGTCATGCAAGACAACGATGGCGCTTTGTCCGTTCTTGCTGCAGAAGTGAGAAGGGCATAATGTGTCGCCTCTCGGAATAAATGACGTAAGCGGCACATAAAAATAAATAATTAATTAAAAAACGATAACATGCAGGGAAACATCTTCTTAATCAATACTAGGTACTGAAATTACCTACAGATTCGTATAAAATTTAAACGTAAATCCCTTCAGAGTATGATCGTATGACTAAAAAGGTGTTTTTGAAGAGGTGATTTCAAAAAATTAAGTTATCGAGAAAATGTTCACCAATCATGTTTTCATCCTACACAATACTAGATAAAATCCTCTAGTTTTTGATGCCCAAATTGTATGTTCATAGCATTCGTAAAATGGAATTTCAGCTCCTCTTCTTAAGTGTTTCAGGGTGTTTCCAATTTGCGACCGTCCTATAGCGAACGAATTTACGACGCGACGAGCAACTATCCATAATACCTATTATAAATGCAACAGTAACTATGTATGTCAGTCTGTTTGTTACGCTTTCACGGCTAACAACGGCTAAAGGTAGAATTCATCACTTTCCTTACAATATGCCTTCATGTGCCCCGGTCCTGGGCATTCCTCATGCCATCAAACAGCGGCAGACGATTTTATTTAGTTTGTCAATCGTCTAAGCGATCGACCGTCGACTTTTCCTAGCACGATTAGCCTTTCAAGGTTGCGAGCAACATGGCCGAAGTAGTTGAGGATGCGTTGGTAGCAGAGAGATGACTGAGGGATGAAGCTAGTATTAGATATAATTTGTAGATAATATTCTAAAAGAAAATAGGTACCTAGTCAAATTGTATGTTATCGAAAGGAAAGTCTTAGTTACATCTAATCTTCAAAGCTTATAATACAAAATAAAATCCATCCCAAAGTGTTCATTTATCGAACAGCAATTGCACGCGACTCGAACACGTTGAACACACTTGAGAAGTAATAAAAAAGCAATATTTAACCGCCACAATATGCGCCCGATAATACTCACATACGAACACCGATCTAGAATTCAGAACACATTTTGCAACTAACAATTTTGTTTCAATTATATACCTACTTACTTTAACAATACGTTGCATTTTTCACAATCGAAAGTACTGCTCATAAGCCAATTAGTATTCGTGCACATGTGTTTATGTGTATTTTAGCTCGCCGACTCGAGACGTCTCGGTCGGAACAATAAAGCGCATTGCGATGGGAGTTTACCATTCTAATCGTCGAGAAACGTGAAAAAATCCACCCACAATGCGCGTGCTCCTCGCGCCGCCAACAAATAGCGATTAATAATTTAGTGATCTATATAGAGCTGAAACTGTGATTGGTATGTTAATGTTAAATATTATTTGGCGTGAATACCAGGATACTGGGTCATATGAAAAATCTTGATGAAAGTAATGTTTTCTGACATTAAAAAAATATTTGAAACTAATGTGACATAACCTATTTTCAACCGGGAAAATATCTCACTCTACCTGGAAAAATAAATTTTCTCTAATTGTACGAATTAGTATAATTCTGATCGCAATATAATGTTGGCTGCCACTAATGGAATTAAATCACAACTTCAGCGTCCAATTTTCCATTAGCAAAAATTTATAAATCGGTGTGCCTCATAGTCAGATACACAGTACACTGTTCACATTCTATAGTACCACACTATAGCTTTGGTTTAAAATATAATACTTGAATAGGTAAAATAAAATAAAAAAATAAATTTAATGAAGTTTAGGAGTAAAATTAAAATATGTATTTAAAAGAAATTAAAAGAAAATTCCACTCGGCCACAGACTCATCTGAGGTGTATTTTTCATCTAAATATACCTGGCCACTTGTTAGGTATAGCCTCACAAATACCACCAGTTAAACGAGGGAGACTTGATCTTCCGCTGGGTACCCTGGAACCGTAACACAGTTTCGGGAGCTGTAAGGCAACCCGTGAAGAAAAAAAAATTCTAAGAATAATACTCAGACAGGTAGCTAGGAGTATTGCGAATTGCTATTATGAGTAGATGAAATAGTAAGAAGGCACAGGCCATGCAAAACGTCAGGGTTATGGTCGATGATGTTCATTGTGAGTTGTGCCCCCTCCGCTTTTTTTCAGACACATGTTTAGGCGAAATGGACCTATGAATGATACCTCACACAAAACCATTCCCATAGGTTTCTAAGTTATTCTATGGTTTAGTCTAGTTCTGCTAACGTTCCAAAAAAATTCTTGAAATGTATCTGGTGTAAATTCTAGTCATACTCGCGTGAAAATAAATTAAATGTTTTAATTGCTCTATGTAAATGCTTAGTCGATTTCTTTCAATATAATAAGAGATAGACCTAAAACAGCCTGTCCAGCCTGTCCGAATTTACTTGAAATTCCTTCGTCCTCATGCATTGCCAAAATATTTCCCACGACAATTAAGAATAATCATGGTTTATTTTTTATTTATAGTCGATCGAACTTGATTAACATAGGTACAACAAACAAGTCCGAGTCAAACTCTTACATCGAAGGTTCTGTATAATCTCTGAAAAGGGTTAAAAAAAGAGTAAATAAGTGGTTTTAAGTTGGTAGGGATAAAACTTGCACGGTGACTGAAAGGTCATTCACGTTCTTCTGAAATGTGAAGAGTTGACTGAGTACAGGGGACTCTCACGATGGCCTGCGCAACATAAAGGGGTTGATCGGCTTCCTGGAGAAGCTGGGGGATGGCAGGACTAACTGAATTCCCTCACGCAGAATATACCTATACTGATAGGTAAGGTACTGGTATTCAGACTTTAGATACTGACGTACCAGGGATAAATAAAACTATTGCATTTATTTATAGACTTTATGGATACTGGACACAGATATATTTTCCAAATAGACTTAATATCTAATTGGTCAGATATGGTTAAGTATTCATCATATGTAATAAAAACTTATTTAGTTCAAGATTAGTCAAACTTCTGTTTTGGTGAAAATTTGTCCACTAGTTTTTCAGAAATTAACGCAATTTTTGTTATAACTCGATGAAATTTATGCCAATTTCGATGACTTATTTCTGTAATGATATTGTTTATGATGTTATTAATAGCAAAATTAAATTAACTTTTTTAAAAAGTATACCGACTTCTAACGTTGTTCACTGAAAAGTAAGAAATCCCAGCAAAATCATTTAATGTAAAATAGGTTGCCAAGACTCACAAGCTCACATCGCTTTCACTGTTAAAAAGTTATCAGATTTCATGAAGAGCTATAACTCTACAAGACCTAACTCCACAAACCCTACATCTTGGTTATAAAGTATGGCTTGGCTGTTCCGCGACCGTTGTCAGACACTCCCATGGCCTTATGGTAAGAAATTAATAAGTCACTGATCTTTAATTTTGTGTCATGCATTTTATGAAACGGCCAATCCATGCTCCCAGATAATTAAATAATTTGTTTCGCCGTTGAATTTAAAGACAGTTGGTGCCAAATTAGAAACAACCTTAGCTCTAATTTTCATAGTAATCTAGACAATTAATTACAAACATAAATAACATTGAACAAAATATCTTCTTTAGACTCAATTTTTAGCTTAATTTGGCACCAACCGACTTCAAATTGTACGAAACGAAATGTTTAATTATTTCTTGCTTTTCAGTGAACATGCCAGAAGTCGGTATACTTTTTAAAAAAGTTAATTTATTATTTCAAAGATTAAATTATTACCTATATGAAACTAATTTAAATATTTTTATTTTCTATGCATTACTTTTTTTATAATAAATCAAAGTTTTGCGAAGTGACGACAAAGTGAGGTTATCATTTAGGTAAAAGAATCCAATTTCTCAACTAATTTAACTAACTTGTAGTACCTACCTACCATGGGACTCGTTAAAGGCAGTGGTACAGCTTTTATCAAAAAGGAGTAGTATAAAGCATACCACGGGAGAGAAACGTTACTTTATTTTATTTTTTATTATTTTTTATTTATTTATTAAGGAGAAATAACAATAGTGGACAGACGGATATTATAAGTACCTACATAAATTTATTTAAAAACATATGTGCTGTCAACCACCTCTACATTCTCTCAAAGTTTTACATTTTCAGACAGTAAATAATAAGTACTGTCGTCATAACTTCGCAAATTTATTTAAAAAAAACTACTGTTAAAAAATAACAAAAATATAGACATGTTGGATTAGTGACAGCAGAAAAAATGTTCAGCTACAGTGGTATGGACTCGGTTACAATTTTTCATTACATACCTCTTATAAAACATTAAAATTCCTACCATGAATTCGATACAATGTCTATAATAACGACTAATGATCATACAAATACCCATAAACCATTAAAATAGTTGATCTAATTGAAGTTCTCATGATTTTGCCTCTGTGAGAAAAGTAGTAAAGTGTACCCGCTTATTATAGAAGGAATTGATTGATATCTTTGTGGTTTTCATCAGATTAACCTTAAGAATTTTATAAGAATTCCGCTTGACTTTTTATTTGTGTAAGTTTCGTAAATGCTACCCATGATGTAATGACAGGCTCGCCACTTATGCCCTGTCACATTGCATTTTGTCCTGAAAGGCAATAAACATAGTTTCTATAGACTTGAATCACTGATGTAGAATGTGTGATGTAAAACGTATTGACCGCATCCGGGACGATGTCATTAGAGAAAAATGCGGAGTGAAAGATGATGTTATGACTAAAATGAAGTAAAGTAGTTTACGCTGGTTTATGGACACCTTGAAATAATGAAGGATGAAAGATTGAGTAAAATGGCTGAAGGGGAAAAAAAATGTTGGCAGAGGACGACCTAAGTGTTCTTTTATTGAACATATAAAAAATTATTGATCGACGGCAATATTAAAAGTACACACAATCGCCGAGCATGTATGAAAGGCATGTTGATTATAAAAGAAGCGAAAGAGGTATGTCAGGATCGTAGCAAATGGCATTCGATAGTCTCTAATAGCCCTCTTGGGATAAAAGGCGTGATGATAGATAGATAGGTGAATCACTGAATATACCTAGACCATTTCTTGATATTGTACTTAAATTTTAGATATAACAAATATTATTCTAATAATGCTGGTGCAGCACCAACAACAGCTGAAACCCTCATACGGCGTAAGTACGCGTCCCTTGCACAAGATTACTCATTTGCGCCGTTTGGGGTTTCGGACCAAATAAATTGTAAAAGGCACTATCATCTCATCTAATCGACATTTCAGGTGACAAGAGGGCTGGAGCATACCTTGGGCAACGTATTAGCATAGCTATACAGCGAGGAAACGCTGCTAGCCTTCTTGGCACTTTACCGCAGGACAGTGATTTCGAGAAGGTTTTCTACTTATGAGAATGTATCACTACATATTCATGATTAGAGAGCCACTCATGGGGTTACCTTTGTTTTTTTATAATGTTTAAATTTTTGTAAGTAGGTATATATATTAATTAATATTGTTTTAATAAATAAATTCTATTTAAAAAATATTCGGAGAAAAGAGGATTTCTGAAAGTCGTTATTCATAAAACGGTTGGAAGGTAAAAAATAATTCAATAATAGGGAAAAGTATAACATTGATTCTATCTAACTGCAGAACCACGTTGTGAACCATTAGTTAAGACTGAGTAGATGTGTCGCTGGGTTTGAATATATGGCTAATGTATCAGAACGCTTTTTTAACCGACTTCCAAAAAAAGAAGGAGAAGGTTCTCAATTCGGACCGTATTTTTATGTATGTATGTACATCGATAACTCCGCCAATTGTGAACCGATTTTGATGGTTTCTTTTTTAATCGACAGATAATTCTTCCGGATTGGTCCCATTTTTATCTCATAAAAATTGGTTCATTACTTTTTCAGAAATTTTGAAAAAACTGACTTTATAAGTACATTTTTCTTGATATCTCGATAAAATATGTACCGTTTTTGACAACTTATTTTTTTCAAGACATAATAATTTCTTGACATTATCTCACAGACATATGACGAAAATCGGTTCAGTAGTTTTTCAGAAATTCAGTAATTAATTTCTGTTTTCGGCTGAAATTATGTATCAGAAAAAGCCTTAGCAACGGTTGCTATTGACACGAAGTTGTCAATTTTCGTGACGATGGTCTAGCGGTTAAATGTAATGGGCTGCATAGGATGCACAAGCACATTACATGGTTCAAATCACATCCACAGGGGTATTTTTTTTTAATTTACCATCAATATTTTTTTAGTTGCGTTATTATTTGTCTCTCAAGGCAGCAAAATCACTTAAAAGGGTAAAATAAACCTTTTAAAAAAAAGTGCACCGACTTCAAAAATTTGCACTGAAAAGTAAGAAATAATAAAAATTTCGTCGTAGAATTTGAAGACGGTTGGTGCCAAATTAGAAATAACTTAGTAGGTACCCAAATTCACTAATCTAGATAATTTATTAGGAACCTACGATCATCAGTAGAAACATAATATATAATATTGAACAGATATTTATGTTCTTAGATATTTACTTAATTTTGTATCCTAATTTGGCACCAACCGTCTTCAAATTCTACGACGAAATTTTTATTATTTCTTACTTTTCAGTGCAAATTTTTGAAGTCGGTGCACTTTTTTTTAAAAGGTTTATTGTAATACCTACGTCTCTTAATTGTAATATAATAGGAACGGTTTGAATTTCAAAAAATCTTAATGCTTTGTGGGCATTACATTTTTTGTATATTTTTAAGGTTCCGTCGCAAAAGAAACCTAAATTTATGTCTGTCAATCAGTCAGTTTGTATGCCAAAATGCCACGATCGTTTTTTAAGACATGAAAGTAAAAGTTTCAGCGATAACATCAAAAAATAAGTAAAAATATAGTAAGTTTAGCTAATATACTTAAAGAATAGCGTTTCATCCCGGCTTTGCTTGTGAAATTTTGATATCAGTCCGATCCTATTGGCTGATATGTGGGCAATACATTTTTGTTTACCTAAATCCTTTAAGACATCGATATGGAACAAGATTCTAAGTCTAAGTACCCACAATTAACTCTGAAAGTTTCACTAATATTCGTTCAGACGTTTCGGATATTCTGGACAGACCTTGGGACAGATAGAGACAAAAACAAAAACTCATGAAAATAGCATAATTATTCCACTAAGATATTGCAATTAATTTTGAATTCACTTCAATTTTATTTATTTGTAAAAATAATTCCACAAAATTATACCTACATAATACATGCATGACGTAGTAGTTTTTCGTTTAGAATGTACTACGGACCCACAAATATTTATTCTACCATCTTACTCTGGCATACTTAATGATAACATGATTCTATCTTGCGGGCAAAATAATTTTATTAAACACCATTGCGTGCGAAGACGGGTAGCTGTTAAGAAAACACGCAACTCCTCTAAGTACATGGTGATTTAATGGTCGACCTAAAAGACTAATGACGTTTATTATGACAATCAATTTATTGGAAGCTAACGATAAAGATATCCTGCAGTTATTGGGAAATTGTTTTGAGTTATGTAGGTGGCACACGCCATTGTTGATTTGGTTCTTATTTCTTTTAGTTTAAGAGGCAGTAGAACATTGGATGGAGGTTCTGAGTTCTAGCTTCTCTGAATATGAAATCTTTAATGAGTTTTGCAAGTTTGCAATCTTCTATTTTACAATAATGTTGAAACTTGGTACATATTATGTAGAGTTTCAAGACCTAATCATCGCTGGGTATCCTGGGGCCGGAAACTGTATAAGGCAACCCGTAAAAAAGCCAATCGAACGCCATTTTTCGCTTCTTTTATATTCATAATACCTTTCATACATGCTCGGCGATTGTGTATACCTACTTTTAACATTACCTTCAATCATTAATTTTTAACCGACTTCCAAAAAAAGAAGGAGAAGGTTCTCAATTCGGACCGTATTTTTTTTTTTTTTATGTATGTATGTACGTCGATAACTCCGCGAATTGTGAACCGATTTTGATGGTTTCTTTTTTAATCGACAGATAACTCTTCCGGATTGGTCCCATTTTTATCTCATAGAAATTGGTTCATTAGTTTTTCAGAAATTTTGAAAAAACTGACTTTATAAGTACATTTTTCTTGATATCTCGATAAAATATGTACCGATTTTGACGACTTATTTTTTTTAAGACATCATAATTTCTCGACATTATCTCACAGACATATGACGACAAACGGTTCAGTAGTTTTTCAGAAATTCAGTAATTAATTTCTGTTTACGGCTGAAAATTATGTATCAGAAAAAGCCTTAGCAACGGTTGCTATTGACACGAAGTTGTCAATTTTCGTGACGATGGTGTAGCGGTTAAATATAATGGGGTGCATAGGATGCACAATCACATGGTTCAAATCACATCCACAGCGGTATTTTTTTTAAATTTTCCATCAATATTTTTTTAGTTGTGTTATTATTTGTCTCTCAAGGCAGCAAAACCACTTAAAAGGGTAAAATAAACCTTTTAAAAAAAAGTGCACCGACTTCAAAAATTTGCACTGAAAAGTAAGAAATAATAAATATTTCGTCGTAGAATTTGAAGACGGTTGGTGCCAAATTAGAAACAACTTAGTTCCCAAATTCACTAATCTAGACAATTCATTAGGAACCTACGATCATCAGTAGGTACATACAAACATAGATAATATTGAACAGATCTTCTTAGATATTTACTTAGTTTTGTATCCTAATTTGGCACCAACCGTCTTAAAATTCTACGGCGAAATATTTATTATTTCTTACTTTTCAGTGCAAATTTTTGAAGTCGGTGCACTTTTTTTTAAAAGGTTTTTTATATGTTCAATCTTTCATACTTCATTTTTTCAAGGGGTTCTAACTTGAATAGACCTACCTAAGTGAAAACGTAAGATGCCTTTTTTTAAATTTTTTCTTCTAATAATTACATATTATGATCGCTGAAAATTTATTCACTCGTTAAAATGGCATTTATGGCAAACATTAAAAAAAATATGATCCCAATTAGATTGGTACTGAAGATATAAGTACAATTTTTTTCATTTGTACAGATTACGTAAAGCAGATGTTACACAATATCGTGTACTGGAATTGAAACCGTGTATTAGAATTCAGTTCGTATCTGATCCGCCCCGTATTCGTGAGGCACTGTAACCGCCCACATCGCGGTAGGCGCAACCTTATCTAGATCCCACTTATGTAAGACAAAATGTACGTTATATAATTACATACAGTAGAAATAAAAATCTTCTGCAATCTACTTGTTTTGACCAAAGTAATAACTAACATCAATTGAATGAAACTTTTACTGAAAGCGACATTTGGTAACTTTGCAGTTCGTAACCGATAACAACTGTTATGTGTTTAATACAAATGGGAGTCCATAGCCTAATTGGATAGAGTTTACTTTAAACCGGGAGGTTCCGGGTTCAATTTCCACTCATGTCCAAAATGCTAAGCACCAACTTTCTCTAAATATACTTCTCTTGCTTCGGAGAACACTTCATCTTCTAAAATAACATACATTAAGTGCAGCAACAGGCTTGTCACCATGGACAAATTTAAAATACTTTATTTCAGTATAAATACTGAAGCCCATATTAACTTTCATCTTCTTGTCAGTATTTTTTTATTTTTTTATATTTTATTTGTGGTTTTTTTAAAGTCTTTTTATTTCAGATATAAGTACACGTAACATTAGAAAAACCTTAAACTATATTAATTATAATAAATATAATGAATAATAAAATAAAAATAACCGCCCGGGCTACACTCCGGTTTGGCCAAAGAGGTCTTGCCCGAGTGGCATGGTACCTAAGACGCTGGCTGCGTTCCCTCGCTGTATGGTGATGCTGATTTTTTGAGCTAGGAACGAGCCAGCCCTTATATCATCTGACGCGGTTATTAACTTAGGAGTTATTTTTTTCAAAAATGATTTTGCCGCCGGACCCCATGGACCTAAGGTTTCAACGGCAAACGGCACAAAAATGTATTCTTTCATTAAAGTCTCATATTCATAAAAAGTCAGTCTTGAGTTTTTCCCGAATCTTCCAACTTTCCGGGAAAATTTTCAAAATTTTCTTTGTCCAAGATTCGACTATTGCAAACTTTAAAAAAAATGTTTTTAAGATACAATCTATCTATCACGCCTTTTACCCCAAGAGGGGTACCTAGTCAGAGACAATCGAATGTCATTTGCTACGATCTTGACATACCTCTTTCGCTTCTTTTATATTCATCATACATTCATACCTGTCATGGATATACTATAATCAATAATGCATTTATCATTAGAACCAATGGTGTATGCAATATTTCACTTCAATTGTATAATTAATTCGTCCTGAGTATTGCGTTAAAAAGGGTCAAAATTTTGAGCCGTCAGATTTAGCGACAGGCCACACTTTGCTCGTCAGATTTGATTATTATATTGATATTCATTTGAGCTGATGATCAAGTTATTTTCTTCTAAGTTGAGTTTCTTCACAGCTATCCTTCTTCGCCCTGATTATCACGTGAATAAAACTCTCTAGGATCCCCTTCCATGATACATTCTCGGCGATTGTGTGTACATTTAACATTGCCTTTGATCAATATAGTAAATTTCAAAAACCCTTTCTGCTTAATAGCTTCAGCCGTTAAAGAGGATTTGGCTTTATTTGTGTAGATTAGTAAATGTGATATAAAATGAAATTTAGAAAATTTTAAATATCATGCTGAAATGCGATAAAACTTGCTTACGAAATATGCGCAAGTACATTCCACATTGCGAATTAACTAAATTAGCATTTGTATCTAGAAGTGGGCGTGTGAGATTCATGAACTGTTTCTTGTATTCCGCTCGTTAGTGCACCAAGCCGCTGTGACGGGAGCTATGCGTTATCTAGTTCTCGAACCATGAAATCCGTTTTAATTTTGCGCAACTGGCTTAAGGTGGCCACACATTCGTCCAGTCCCCGGCGTGTCGCCGTACGGTCCACCGACACCGACCACAGACTCGTCCAATTCTTGTAACGAACGGTCCGCCTCTAGATCGTTCGGTGGCCGGAATGGGAAATTTTCGGTGCGAAGCCGGACCAATGTGTTGTCTACTTTAGATATACTTATACTTTGCGGCGAGCTTTTTAGAAGTGCTAAAAAATTGATATTTTGGCCACATCAACACTTTATGGAACTCCTTGGTGATACAAAAGGAAAAATAATTTTCAAAATCGGTTCAATTAGTATAGATTACGTTTTTATAATTAAAAACCATAATCCGACAAACCACAATTAGAGGCTTTTCCATCTAAATATACCTTAACAGAACTGGCCACTCGTTAGGTATTGCTTCATAAATACACTTTGTCTTTCGCTGGTTACCCTGGAACCGTAATACGGTTTCTGGAGCTGGAAGGCAACCTGTTAAGAAAGAAAAAATTACGATTGAATAACATAACAAATTGTCAATTTCCACTATTCAATAAATGGTCAAATCATAGAGTCTTTATAAGTGACCTCACGAATTTCTTAATCATTAAGATCAAGGGAACCAATCTCTGTTTCTATGAGACCCGTGGGAAGGTTCGGTTGGATATCGAAGACGGGTTATTACGTCCCTTTACTCAAATTATAAGTCGGGAACGCATACTATTATCGGCGGCAATCGACGGTAATCTTTTGTCATATGTTACATACACGTGAATATCATAAATTATTTCAAATAATAGGTTCTAAAGCAAGCAAGTACTTCATTTTGATATTGCGAAATTTCTATCTTCGTGTTTACTGGTTTTAATGGGCAGGGCAAGTATAATTATCAGGGTTGCAAAATGTAATATAATTTTACTAATAATAACTTATAATTTGGTATATCCCACTAATATTATAAACGCGAAAGTTTGTATGGATGTATATATGTTTGTTACTCAATCACACCAGAACGGCTAACGGATCTGGATCAAATTTAGAACAGAGATAGATTATAGTCTGGAATAGCACATAGGCTAATTTTTATCCCGGAAAAAGGTATGGTTCCCGTGGGATAGATTTGTTTTTGTTTTTCACGGAATCGACATGATTTTTTGCATAGTGGTAGTTTAGGGGTCAGAGAATGACATATACTACTTTTTATACCGCGAAATCGGGCGGGGGAGGGGCAACTTACAGCCACGGGATTATTTCTTTTTGGAGCTTGTAAAATTATAGTTGTCGTAGACTGTCTTGGCATCATCATACATGGCACGATGAAAGATAAGCGAAAGTGTGTTTGTTTGTTTGTTTGTCATTCTGGTAAATTTTTACATTACGAAATGAGTATTTTAGCAGTAAGTAGATAAAGGTTTCGGAGTCTGGCAACCCTTAAAAGTATAATCAATCAATCACACTGAATCTGTTTGCTGATCAAGCTCAATCATGGAGTAACTTTTGAATGTAGGTAATCATGTAATGTCAAAATGGCGAATATTGTAAAAAAATATTTTTATTAAATTTTGAAAAATCCTTTGATAATCATAGGTAAGTAAGTACTTAAAACACGAAAAGTTCAGAATGTTGTCTAAAGTGTAAACACGAAAATCTCAATTTCAGATTTTCAGGTTAAGTTTTTCAATATCGATTTTCATATAAAATGGTAGGTACCTTACCGAGACTTGAAAATAGTTGAAGTATGCAATAAAGCAGTAGTGCACCAATTTAATAAAGTCGGAAAAACACGAAAAACTCAGATTGTTGTAATGTAAAATTTTATCGTCATTCTTTCTTCTTAGTGTGATTTTTTTGCACGGAGATAGTGTGAGGGCTACCTACATCATCCACAATAACCTATATTTTTCGTACAAATATTTAGCTCTGCCTGGCATTCGAACCTGGAATATTAGTATGCTCTTAGAAACATTTTTTTTTAAACTACTAGGGTAAACCTTCATTCCTATAATTTAGAAAATTCGTCTATATTTACAAATGAAATAAAATTAATCTTTTCATTGTTTCTCATTATTCTCAAGTTAATATAATATTTTAAAGAAGTAAGCAAAATAAACCATCATATTATTGCACATACTTTTGCACAATATATCAAATATGTGTCAAACAAAGCTATCTATTTTCCTCATACAGCAAGTACACTCGCAGGCAATCTTATTTACTTCAAACCTACTTAACAATCACAAAAAAACATTTAATTTTTATTTAATTTTTGAAAATACACCACACACAAGGCTATATTCTATTTATACTAGCTTTTCTCCCTGACTCCGCGTGGAAATTTTTGAAATGTGAAATAAGAATAAAAAAAAATCTTGATTAAAATCCTATATGACTCACTGCACTAGGATCAAATAAAATCACGTCGATCCGTAATCTGTTTTGACGTGCAAGAAACTAACAAGCAAAAAAACGAATACACACACTTTCGCTTTTATGATATTAGTTTGCCTTCCTAAACCACAGCGCAGGAGAGCAGAGCAGTGTATTTTACGTTGCAAACTTGCAAATTAATAATGTTCAAAGTATTTGAATGAAGTTTAGAATTGCTGTAAAACACCGATATCCGCTGGATATACTTTATTAATTCTTGCAAATATAGCAACATCTTACAAAATTACGAATTCGTCGCTTTCGCTACTGAAACGATGGGAACGTGGAGCTTGGGAACCAAAACTTTTTACAAAACTTTATCTAAGATGCTCGTCGATACTACAGGTAACCCAGGGCCTGGTGCGTTCTTTAAGCAACGTATAAGTTTAGATTTTAATTTTATGAGATAATATTAGTTTTGGACTTTTTTTTCTTTTTTCACAGGGCAACAGTGTTACGGTTCCAGGGTACCCAGCGGAAGACCAAGTCTCCCTCGTTTAGCCGATGGTAATTGTGAGGCTAACCTATACGAGTGCTTATGTACATACGTTTTATGTAAAAGACCCATTGGTACATGGCAGGATCGAACCCGGGGTCTGCCTAATAATTACCAGACGTCCACCGACACACCTTTTATTTGATGTTTATATTTAATTTTAAGGTTTTTCATATTGTTATGTGTAAATAACTTATAATCTATAAACAATGCATTTTAAATTTACAAATAAATAAAAGTTAAGTAAAAAATTTTGCAATTATAATTTTTAAAATCTATTATTAATTGTCAGTTTAAAAGTCTCTCCTCTAGGTCTGCGGTCTGCGAATGAATATAAAAGCCATATCAAACCTCATAGAGTACAGTCGCATGCAATTTTATTCGCTTCTGAAATAAACTGACAGTTTGACACTAACGACGGTGTACTAAGTGCAATGAATCAAGCACATCCCGTGCCCCCGCCTCTATAAATAAAGCGGCACCATAACGTAATTGGCCTGTAAATTTTCTTTCAAATGAGCATTAATGAGCGAGCCTGTGTCACAACTTCGCTCCTCTTATGAAATATTTATGATCTGAGATAATACTTTGAAAATTTTTGGGATTGCGATGCGAATTGTTAGAAGGGAGGTTGACAGTTTAATTTTTAAAAGCTGACACATTCATTTTATTTCTTTATTGCAAAGTAATAACATCAATTCTATGATAACTAGGGACATCATATTTTATTTTTGATTTGATTGATAACTGAATCTGGGATCATTTGCTCCATAGTATTATAAATATACTTTTAGGTAGTATTTTAGATTTTATGTAATAATTAAAGCCTCATTGTGATGTGAAAGTAGTGAGATCTCGTGAAACCAAGTTCAGCGTTTCAGTCTTTAGTTGAAAAATATTTTAAATTATCACTTTGCTATTTCCAGATTTCTGTGTGTAAATGCATATTTTATTGAAAAAAATTCTTTCAATAAATATGGATAGAAAAAAACCATTATGCCTCATAATTATGGACTTTTCACAAATTTCATATCCTATCCTATTTAGTAGCTCTACCGAGTAATTTTATATTATTTTAACTTCAAGATACTGTATTTTCTGCTCCGTCTTCGGCCGTAGAAAATTTAATGTAGCTGCTAACCTGATCCTATTATCAGATCCATATCTTGATCACTGAACGTTTCATCAAAATGCATTCAGCCGTTTGGGAGCCTATTTTGGACAAACATTGGAACAGACAGACAAAGACAGACAATAATTCTAATAAATACAGGTCAAGTGTGAGTCGGACTCGCACACGAAGGGTTCCGTACACTCAACAGTATGCACTAAGGTCAGACAAAGTTTGATGCCCCTGTATGATGCAGGAACAAATTTGCGCAAGTCCAACTTACACTTATCCTGTTTTTATTATTTGTTGTTTTATTTAAGAGTAACTATGCATTATAGTTATACTATAGACGTTTATATTTATTGCCATTATTAAAAACGGCGAAAAATAATAAATTACAGGGTCTCCTCATACAATAAATATATTGGGACCGACTGGCATAATATGCATAGATTCTTATGCCAATTATGCCAGTTACAGTTTAGTGTAGCGTAAATGTAGTGTAAGTGTAGCTGCTACACTTACTTGAGAGATTTTTTAATTTTTTAAAGACGGTGACATTTGATATAAAATTGGTAATTATTGACTATAAACGAGATATGTTGTGCACTTTGAGTATTTAGACATTGTGCAGATTTTTGTGCTTTGACTATTTTGGAGGTATCAAACCTTATATAATATTGACCCCATTATTTTTTTCTTAATTTTATATTTATTATTTGTTGTTATAGCGGCCATAGTAATACACACTCTGTAAAAATTGCAAGTGTCTACCTATTACGGTTCAAAAGATACAACCCTGTGACAGACGGATGGACAGCGAAGCCTTAGTAATAGGGTTTCCGATTGCACCCTTTGGGTACGGAACCCTAAAAAACGGTCATTTATTTTTCATAATCTAGCTCGCTTGTATTAAACGTGAGAAAATTATTTACTACCAAATAAGGATTCAAGTAGTATGTTATTATATCTTGACCAATAATTAATGACTTTAATATAGTAAAACAATTTTAAATTCCTTCCACACAATATGTTTATGTATTATAGTAGTAGTATTTTTTTGTAGTATCATCTTTTGACCCGAGCGTCTTGTCCCCAGGCTAAACAGTAAATAATGATCTCGACGTATGTATAAATTATGAAATGGAATCATAAACTTAGAGTGAACTAATATAGAGCGATTATAACCACAAGCAATAAATTTTATGAAGTTGTAAAGATAACGTGTTTAGAAATGTTATTAAATTTTTGGCAGACAGTAACAGAGATAATGTATGATAGCAAAATCCCAAACGTACCTAATTAGTTAAATCATTCTGAATTACATATTTTGAACCAAATGAGTTGACAAATTTTAAAATAAATAAATGCTACTGTGTGGTTATCTATAGAAATAAAAATTAACTTTTAAAAAAAATTGTACTGACTTCAAAAATTTGCACTGAAAAGTAAGAAATAATAAATATTTCGTCGTAGAAGTTGAAGACGGTTGGTGCCAAATTAGAAACAACTTAGTTCCCAAATTCACGAATCTAAACAATCCATTAGAAAACTACGATCATCAGTATAAACATAGATAATATTGAACAGATCTTTATTTTCATGTTTACTTAATTTTCACACTTTTTTTAAGTTTATTTATTTTTCCCTTTTAAGTGATTACAAGTATCATTACAAATATAAATAATTGAAATCGGCTTGGCAAATCATCGAGTTATGACTTATGACAAAAATTGACTTAGAAATCAGTTTTTATTCAAAACTACTGAACCAATTTTCACTAAAACCAAGGGTCACCCAGTCGAAAGTTCTGAGGTAACAAACATAAAAAAAAATACAGTCGAATTGAATACCTCCTCCTTTTTTTTGAAGTCGGTTAACAACTAGCTATGCCTTGCGGTTGCAACCGCGTTAATAGTTACTGCTCCGCATTGGGTCGTAGCGTGATGTTATACCTTCCTCAAGTGCAAAAGGAATTTTTCAAATCCGACTGGTAGTTCTAGAGATCAGCGCGTTCTAACAAACTCTTCAGCTTTATTATTAGTATAGATTAAAAAAAATATGGCAATGGATTACTTTATTTTTAAGTACCTACCTAGCCCTTTACTCTATAATAAAGAAAACAGCAGGCGTTTAAACTCAATTCCTTGGATGTCTCCACAGCAACTAATGACCTATATACTCTTTCAGAAAGTTAATTGAAAAGAGCACTTTTGGGAAAATAACGTGTCTCGATCTTATTGAAAAAAAAATGTTACAGTTGTAGTCTGGTTTTGCATTTGAAGCAAAAAAATCCAAATATGGCAAATGGTTAGGCCAATTTTGTATTACGCACACACAACACGCCATACATTTTTTACATATTTCCCTACCTACCCTCCGTTTTCCCTATAACGGCCCTCCAGTGGAGATCGAGACGTTAGTCGCTAAGTACCGGTGTATACGGCAACTCCGTGTCGATAAATACGCAACGGTGAAGTTGCGCTATACACATTCGTCGAGCCGCCGTCAAAATAACGCAAACACAAAGACAATAATTGTTTATACGCAAACCCGCTATTTAGTTAGTTAAACTAGGTTAAGAAGGAAAGTGTGGTGAAAGAAAGACGCAGTCAACCAACGAACCGAAGCACAGCAACCTATGGATAAAAATAACATCTCGAAGGTAAGAGCTGTTAATTTCCTCACCAGCAATAGTTATCCAAATTCAAAACAAAAAGTTTTTAAAACACTTCTAATTAAAAAATATACCTAGCTAAGTATAGATATATTTAATTTTAAAGACATCTATTTATCTATCTATCATCACGCCTTTTATCCCAAGAGGGTTAGGCAGAGACAATCGAATGCCATTTGCTACGATCCTGACATAACTTTTTCGCTTCTTTTATATTCTTCATACCTTTCATATTCTTCATACCTTCGCGCTAGGCGATTGTGTGTACTTTTAATATTGCCATCGATCAATACTCGTTCTCTGCCAGCATTTCCTTTCACTTCAGTGAAGTTCAGTCATATAAACCTTTTTAGTCAGTCTTTCATCCTTTATTCATTAGTGACATGATAGCTTAAAATTAAATAAATTAAAATACATATAAAAGTTTATTGTATAAATATGCCCATGGTGTTTGTCTAACTTTGTTGATTTTTCCAATTCACATTTTTTCTAAACTTGTCACACCCAATAAACCATTATCACAGTTTAATCATTCAGTATAGATCTAAATTATGAGAAGACAGTATTCTCAGTGTTTTGCATAAAGG
This sequence comes from Nemapogon koenigi, assembly GCA_963924495.1. NCBI lineage: Eukaryota > Metazoa > Arthropoda > Insecta > Lepidoptera > Tineidae > Nemapogon > Nemapogon koenigi. The sequence goes on from OZ004641.1 coordinate 8,626,449, forward strand.
TCGTTACCAGTTATGATGGATGAGGATCACACGATCTCGAGAGGAGCGCTGCGCCTGCGCAGGCCAGCTCAGTACCGCTGCAGGCGATCTTCATACAGATCTAAGCTATTTCAGCTATTTAAATGAGTTGTCAGAAAGTTTTTAGTTTTATTACCTTTGGCATTTTAGTGACATGTAATTTTTGCAGAATTTCTTGTAGCGTGAAATTTATATTGTGTTCATGACGCGTAAATTATGTTTACTGATTATTTTCAGAAACGGTTGTCAAAAAATATTTATAGTTTAATTGGACGGGGAATTTTCAATTTGCTAGTAGTGTAAAATAACATAATATTGTATAGTTTCACTTGAGTTATACAAAGGTATATATACTGAAATATATTATATTGAAAAATCCCTGTCCAATTATCAGCACCCCAGCCAAAGACTGGGTCTAATTTTTTCCAAGCTTTATTGAACTTACAATGTTTATTAGTTTGTTTGGGTCAAATCTTGCAATTTAAATTTGACTCACTTCCCGCGAGGTTAACATATTTAGGACAGCGAAGGACTCGAAAGTCAAACAGGGCCAGCCAAGGAATGCACGGACCGAGAATGGCCAACACTAGAATGCCGAGCAAATTGCTGGGTCGGGCAAAGACAGTACACGGATTTGCCCCGATATTGTAGGGTTCGACAAGCCATTTTTTACATTTTAACTTTACAGTGTCAAGTTTTCATATAAAAGCGTGCTACACCATCCTTTTCCCTCCTGCTGTCAAGTGTCAGTGATCCGTCTCATATATAGGTACACAGAGAATTCGCTTATCCTGGTTATCTAATATCTATGCTATTACGCTATTAAAAAAAGTTAGAGTATCCTCCTATAATGCAAAACCCCGTTGTTATTAAACGGTATACCCACACCAACAAAATCAAACTTCTGACCACCTAAAAATCCGAAACGAAGCGTGAGAAAACAGCGGCTCTGATGAGCAGTGACTCGCTTTCTTATGATATATGGGCTTAAACATGCCATTTAGCGCTTACGCGGCCAATCTTAAGTATAGTGGGCTAAATTAGAAAAAAAATGTAAATATAACATTGTAAGAATTCAATAATTAGATTAAGTTCATAATAAGAGGGCGCGAGATGCGGCGACGGCGGGACGCAAGTCTGTGAACGCCCCCTGGCGCCTCGAGCAAACCTTTTTTGACCCTATTTGTTTTAATTACCAGCGAATGATCTTTAGGACAACATAGACCTTTTGTGCTAGCCGAAAATTGACCTTAATTGGCGGTAGGCCTTATTGGATAAGGTTAATCGAGGGAATTTTGTTTGGGGGTGGTACAGGTTTTTTGGTCGGCTCGTGACTAACAAAGTATCACGAAGGTAATGATTCAGCAGAAATTTTTATTTGGCTTCTCTGTTGTATGTAATCAGTGAAATTGGTTAAATTTAGGGTCGTTTAATATCAATATTTTCATTTTTGTATTAGAGAGGATAAATTATCACAGAGAAAGTGCATGATATTATGTCATGAACTTTTTGAAAAATAAATAACAGTTTTAAATGTATGCCTGCCTTCCTGTCTGGATAATTGTTTGCTTAATTTTGATGCATTATACATTCTATTTTTTTGGGTTTTAATAATAATTATATTTTTATTAATACTAGTTTTGGCTTCCGCTTCGCCCGTGGAATGTTCGATAAGTGGCAAAATAAATGTGCAAAAATCACCACCATTTGATGCTCCGTTTAGACGTGAAAAGGGACAAACAATTAAACTAACAAACACACTTTATTCCAGTAGGTGTACCCTTCCTAAACTTTAATAAGTCCTTTTAATAAAATGAAGTTAAAAATTAAAGGGGTCCAAGATACAAGATACGTGTTTATTCGGCGTTTTTTGCTCGATCTTAATAATGGCAATACATACAAACGTCTAACTAGTATAACTATAATGCAGGGGCGTCAAACTTGGTCAGACATTTGTGCATACTATTAGTCCGACTCGCACTTGACCGGTTTATAATACCTAACCCCGTGACATACGACGTATGCATTACTCACTGATATAAACTTGTATTAAAAGCAACTTCACAATCATTTACCATATTAAAATACCTTCCTTTAAACATAGTACTTAAACCATTTTCTAAAGAACGTTTCACATTATTACTCCCAGACATAGTTATTACATTGAAGTTCCTATAAAATTCCAGGCATTTTTAACTCCGATATCCCGAATAACCCTCGTAGTAAATCGATTACCGAATAATTCAGTAAACGTCTCTTGTAATCGCCTCTCGAAAGATGCTATTACCAACCGTACAATTTTCGTTTTGTAGTTTTATTTTGAACGAAGTACTTAGGAATTAACCAAATATTTACGCCAATTACAAGATTTGGAAATTTTTTTTTTCAAGTAATTATGATTAGTAAATATGTTATATTATAAAGAGCTCTAACTTATCTATAATAATTATAAAGAGGTAAAGTTTGTAAGTTTGGGTAATATCTGAAACTACAAATCCGATTATGAAAATTCTTTAACTAATAGGAAGCTACATTATCCCTGAGTGCTATAGATTATATTTTATTTTGTTCGAAAATATCAACTGGCGAAGCAACAGATCAACGTGAATTTTAACCGACTTCCAAAAAAAGAAGGAGAAGGTTCTCAATTCGGACCGTTTTTTTTTATGTATGTATGTACATCGATAACTCCGCCAATTGTGAACCGATTTTGATGGTTTCTTTTTTAATCGATTCCGTCCGATCCGGATTGGTCCCATTTTTATCTCATAAAATACAGACATATGACGAAAATCGGTTCAGTAGTTTTTCAGAAATTCAGTAATTAATTTCTGTTTACGGCTGAAATTATGTATCAGAAAAAGCTTTAGCAACGGTTGCTATTGACACGAAGTTGTCAATTTTCGTGACGATGGTCTAGCGGTTAAATGTAATGGGGTGCATAGGATGCACAAGCACATTACATGGTTCAAATCACATCCACAGGGGTATTTTTTTTTATTTTCCATCAATATTTTTTTAGTTGCGTTATTATTTGTCTCTCAAGGCAGCAAAATCAAAAATCAAAAAACCTTTTAAAAAAAAGTGCACCGACTTCAAAAATTTGCACTGAAAAGTAAGAAATAATAAATATTTCGTCGTAGAATTTGAAGACGGTTGGTGCCAAATTAGAAACAACTTAGTTCCCAAATTCACTAATCTAGACAATTCATTAGGAACCTACGATCATCAGTAGGTACATACAAACATAGATAATATTGAACAGATCTTTATCTTCTTTTTAATTTGGCACCAACCGTCTTCAAATTCTACGACGAAATATTTATTATTTCTTACTTTTCAGTGCATGACCTAAATATATTCTTATGTACGTTTTATTTTATTAACCGACTTCAAAAGATTAACGTTCTCAATTCGATCTTTTATATTTTTACATATCCATAATAAATTAATATTTACTTCAAATATTATCTGGTATGGAAATCCTTCATGGAAAAATCAACAGTGTCAGCTCATAAACTTTGACAACTTGCAATTTTCTTTAAAGAAAAACATATAATGAAAATAGGTTACATACTTATAAATATTAAAAGAAATGGAAAAAAATATATAAGTGAAAATAAAGTAATAGAAAATTACGTGCCACGTAACAAGACAAAGAGGTTAGTGTTCTGTGGTTTCACTCCCAAAGCGATAACACAATTTCGCGTTTCTTTCAGAAGGAATTTCTTTAAAAATCTATGCCCTCCAAACAATATAACCTCTGGTGCAGTTTCATATGCAAAACAAACTAAATCCAGACATATTTCCAGAACTATATCAAATATCAATATATCAATAACTTTTAAAAACCTTCAAATTAATCACTACAATCTGAACAGATATAAATGTAATCATTACGGAAGACAAAATCCCACGGTCATAAAAGAAGCCATTGAGGTGAGAACCAACCAAGTAAACTTGCTTAAGGCAAACAGTAGAGGCTGCAGAAGATGCTGTGCTCGATCATACTTAGCATATCTCAAAACCACACAATATACAATAATAAACCCAGTCAATCAAAATATTTAGGATACCGCATATTATTTCAAGAGATTTTATTACTCTGTGGTCAGATTAAAGGCAAAGGCATTATAGTCTGTACATATTATTTTTAGTAAGGCTCACGCAATTCGACCATTCGGAGCACGTGGGAACGACTCAGTACCCTGAGGCTGTGCTTCGGTTGACGATGACCTGCGATAAATATATAGAAAGCATTAGTGTAGAATACGAAACTGACTTTACTGATTTATTTTATACTAGGTCTCTGCCCCGACTTCGTCTGTGGAAATGTGACATTGAGAGTGGAGAATATGAATTTATTTTTGGATTTCCGGTATAAAAGTAGCCTCCGGCGTGAAAGAAGGAAGGAAAGTGTCGACGAGGTAAAAAAGGACAAATAAACAAACACACATTCGCATTAATATTAGGACTACTTGGGAAGTTAGAATTAAAACTGGCGATCGACTGAAATATCCGCTATGACTATTGGAAGTTGTCTATCCTACACTGGACAAATTTCAGCGCGCTGAGTGTTCATTTGTTCAGTCAGAATTTTCGTTTCGTACAAGAATTTTTTTTAATTCTAGACCTTTTAGTTTCGGGGGGGGGGCGGTAAATATTTGTATAAAAATCTTTCAAGTAATTTAATTTAAACTATCAGAATTTTTAACAAACGAGCCCTTTTATTTTATATGTCACATGATGCACGTGAAAAAAATTTTTTTTTTCGTTTTTATTTTTTTTTTTCCAAAATTAACCCCCAAAATCGAAATTCGATTATTTACGCTATACGTCAATGATTAGGTCATTAAACTCTATATATGTACTATCAACATTTCGTCCAGTAGATTCGGAGATGTTTGGAACCCTAAAAATAGCAAAAATGTAGTTTATAGGCTAATCACTTACTTATTATTTTAAATTATGCAAAGATAATGGATGTAATTCTAGTAGTTTTAATGTACGTACACATTAAAGTGTGCGTGTTTCCAAAACGATCACCGTGTCTGTACGACCGATATAGCCTTAAGGCAAATTCTCCAAAAAACTCAGTCCAAGAGGTCAAATGTCGAACAATTTATGGCCCCTGCAGTAAGGGAACTCAAACCGTTTGGCCCCTTTCGGCCGCTTTGGGAAGATCCGCACCGCAAACCTCTAATTAGAGGGATTATGAAAATATTCACACAGGTGCTTGGTACATCCCTAATAAGCATCTTAGCTTTAGGCAAAAGTCGTGCAGGACCCAAGAGTTAATGTTTTGGGTGTTACTGTGCAGGTGGTTCTAGTTCTCTTTTTTGGGTCGACTGTGAGATAATCTAGGATAACTTTTTGTTTTATTGTTATTTGCTGATTTTAATGCAGCTGTAGTTACAACATTTTACTGTTTATTCGACTATGTGTAATAAAGTATTTTTACATAGATATGTAGGCCAGTATCGAAAAAGTATTCAGTCCTTGAATTCCCATTGGTTAGTTACCTTAAAATCTTTGAATGATTAGCTGATGAGGCTAAAACAGTATTACTACAGTAATGCTAATAAAATCAATAATTTTAAATAAAAGATAGAATGGAAAATACATAAATCATTTAGCACGATCTGTAAGGCTCAATTTATATTGCCGCGGAATAAAGTTTTCTGTACATAGCATAATTATTGCTGAGATCTCCTAAGTTAATTCGTTCATGAAGTAACATTGTGAAATTCTACCCACGAATATGGGGCAGGGATGAATGTGACTTACCCTACGAGAGACGATATTTTTTTCTGGATTTTACCTAAATGCGGTGATGCAGACGGTGATCCATCCCAAAATGGTCAAGATAGCTTCCTAGGGTCTCAATACATAGTGAAGTCACTAGAGACATCAGACCGAAATTAAACATGTGGCATAAATTTGTAGGGAGTAATTTCGTGAAATTGGACAAAAATATGTAACCGGAAATTAAAATTGAAAATTAGAATATTCAAATGTTTAGAAACATTTACACTCGCTTTTTTAATCTTTAATTTTCATAGCGTGAAGTTAACAAATTTTACAAAAAAATACTGATGATTTGGGATTAGCATTCTTAGGACCGCAACATCTTTATTTTCGACTCGAAGACCAAAAACGACGGACCAATGGTCAACCAAGGAATGCCCGGCCCGATAATCTACAACACTAGAATGCCGACCAAATTGCTGGGTCGGGCAATGACGTCCCAGGGTACCCAGCGGAAGACCAAGTCTCCCTCTTTTAGTATTTATTAGGCTATACCTAACGAGTGGCCAGTTCTGTTGAGGTGTATTTAGATGGAAAACCCTCTAAGTGTGGTTTGTCGGATTATGTACATAAGTTTTTTATTATAAAAAACCTATTGGTACATGGCTGGGATCCAGGATCGAACCCGTGATCTGCACGTATTAACCACTCGGCCGACGCACCAAGCATTTTAGTGTTGTAGATTATCGGACCGGGCATCCCTTGGCAGACACGTCGTTTTTGACCTTCGAGTCTTAAGAATACTAACCCCACTGGCACGTGTACCTACACTCACATTTCAAGATTCATCTAACCTTAAAAACGTCATAAACGGTAGTTTAAACCATTTAAGGACTTTATCTACGCCGTTTATCAGACGAATTGATGTATGGCGTTACAGATATAAGCATAACTTAACTACTTTTGATGCATTAAATGACATAAATATTAAAATCGTGAGAGAGATGGTAAGTAAAACATTACGAAATTTAATATACAGACTGTCCAATGGGTTCATATACTCAAGTAGATTGTCATAAGAAGACATCTAAGTTTTTTTTTCTTCACGGGTTGCCATACAGCTCCCAAAACCGTGTTACGGTCCCAGGGTACCCAGCTGAAGACCAAGTCTCCCTTATTTAGCCAATGGTATTTGTGAGGCTATATATCTAACGAGTGCCCGTTCTGTTTAGGTGAATTCGGCGTTTCCAAGTATTAGGTCATATTCCACGTATGTCATTTTGCAACTAGGTCAGATTTTGAGTTAGTAATGTGCATTACAATATTCACATTATACCTATTCCTCGCGTTTGAATTTATAAGTACTTTTAGGATTTTCCTCTACAAAGAACGAACATCGGGACATACACAGTGTATGTGTACATTTTTTCTTTACGGGTTACCTTACGGCTATGTTTAGATGGAAAAGCCTCTAAATGTGGTTTGTCGGATTATGTACATAAGTTTTTAATAAAAAAACCCATTGGCCGGGGTCTGCCTAGTTAATACCAGATGCCTTAACCACTCGGCCACCGACGCACCCTTTATCAATAATCTAAGTTTTTATTCGTAAAAATAAACTACGGAACCCTAAAAAGAACTATATAAATGCTAGCCACTATGAACATCAATAACACTCACAACCGTATTCAAGAACAACACTTAGAAAATTATTATCATTCTCCTGGCAAAATGTCAGATTTCTCACAGTAGGTACTAATTGACGGACATTGGAAGACATTGGATTGTATAAATTGGACTAGAAGTATTTTCACAGTGCCCGCCGATGTGCGGTGTGAGGCTGGGCGTTGAGCGAAGAAAAACGAGGATAGGAAAATGTAGCAATCCTATTTATATTTTTTAATCTGATGAAACGCCAGCCTTGGTGTTATATTTTCAGGAGCATTAAGGCCGACTTTACGTGCTTGTCAAATCACGAGAAGCAAAAATTTATTGAAAGAAACTTAACTTTGTTGCAGAGCTTTTTTTTTTGGTAGAGCTAGGAATAAACTGAGGGTAAATTGTAAAAAAAAATATTTTTATGAATACATCATAAATAAAACCACATAAAATTTTTGGTTTTCCTGCTCTACATTTCTACAGAACTATTCATGTCATAATACCCATCCCAATTGTTTAGTTTTTATTTCTACATTAACTATAATGGATAAAGAATAAATGTTGCAGAAATTAAATAACAATGAAATTAATAGGCACCCGAAACTCATTCATAAAATGACACAAAAATATGGGGTTTGAACAAATTCGCTCTCTGTATAATTAATGGTTAGCAAAAAGGATCCCACAAATAAAGGGTGCCATATTTTTGACATGTCGAACTGGGGCCAATTTTGACAGGGAGTACTTTAAATATCAAAGAATAAGTATTTGCAGAGGATACATTTCATTTTGATTTTTACAAAAAACTGCAGCTTGTGCCCACCATAGAGTTAGGTTCTCATTGATTTTAAATTATTTAATAATTGATACTAAGCCTTCTTCTTTAAACCGCAACTAATTATTCCAGTAAGTACCGAATTATTCTTTAATTATGCAACATATGGCAAATAGATGTTTCTAACTTATTAAAGTACTAATATAAATCATTATTTATTTTAAATTTGTGAATTTAATTTCGACCTTTGTTCTTGTTAGTTATCATTTCATTTGTGCAATTATCATATGGTCATCAAGTTTAAATTTTCAGTTTCAATAATTGATTACCATTTTCTTTCATTTGCTTTCAATCTCAATTAGAAAGAGAAGTATATAATTTCCCGTGTGACAAAGCAGGACAAAAAGTAGCATCGCGGAAACCGGTCCTTTTTATCTTTCTATCTGAGATTTTGTCTAGATCTCAGTAGATTCATTCTACACTGTTAATCTACCTACTTAAAATCTTTGATAGAGAGATGATATATATAAATATAACTAAGTTAGTCTCTCAGAGGCTTTAGAAAATTATCCATAAATACAATTAGCAAATCAAAAACACATCAGGATGTACTATCCACAAATGGTACCTACAAACTTTAATAGCCTTCTATTCCAAAAATGATTGTTATAATAATGCGGTGTGTTTGATTAGTTTGCGGTGAAACACAGTGGTCAAACAAAATAGCCGATCTACAGTGGCGCCAAATAATTATTCTTCTAGACATTAATATGAGACAGTCACCTGGATAAATTATAGATTTTTGACACAGATTAGTGGTTAAGGAAAATATTGAAAAAACCTTTTATTTAAATTGTTTTTAATATATTTTTTCTTGTATTGATAGTAGGTTAGGTACATCGATGGTTAGGTATATATACATATTCCAAATATTACTCGTGTCAAAAATGTTAAGCACTAATTTTCTTTAAGTATATATTGTGCTTCTCGTTCTTCGTACTTACACAAAGTGACCAATCTAAGTACATCAATAGACTTGCCATCTTCAATATAGGAAACTGGCTAAAACTGGACACATGTTACTGGTTGCCTGTGTTTGTTTTTGTGTTTTGATACCTTTTTTATGGAAACCAAATAAATTCAACTCTGTGATACAAAACAATTACGATTGGGTATGCAGAGACAATCGAATGCCATTTGTTACGATCCTGACATACCTCTTTCGCTTCTTTTATATTCATCATAGTTTTCATACATGCTCGGCGACTGTGTGTACAATTAATATTTCCATGGATTTATATGTTTATATGTTCAATAAAAGTACAATGAATCTAAATATATTTTTTTGTCTGATTAGATATACTATAGATATGTCAATCACAATTTCGCATTTTTTTATTCTACTTCATTATATATAATATATACGTAATATAAGGACCAACCCTCGCAATAAATCATACTACACCTTCTATTAATAACGACAAAATAACTATTCTAATACACGACATTAGCTATATTTTTATTAGCTAAAAAATAACACACAAATGTACGTACGAAAGGCACGTATCATCTTAAGATAGACAGAAAACCGCAAAGCTCTCAAATTTTTGCGACACAACAAAATAAAAATCTATTCCCGTATCATTGTGGGTTAGGCACCGATTATAACCGCATTTGCTCACAAATTGTGTAACATTTAATAACATGGTTTTACTGAACATATCTCGACGGATCCTTAATTATATAGCTGTCTTTTAACATCGATTTCCTATTTTTTCGTCCCGTTTATCCCTAACCGTACTTAGAATCGGTTCTTTGAATGATGGATTAAGAGATTTTTAAGAATTTTACTCTTTTAATAATTTTATATAGAGTTGATACCTGCAGATAGCCAGCGTAAGTTTCAATTAATCTGTCAAAGCACGTCAATCACTTTCTTATGTTTGTTGGTATATATATACACGTGGGAACCAATACGTTCTTTATATTCTAGTTGTTAAAAAAGTTGGCAAATGCTATTCTAGTTTTTAACCCAGCTTTGCGCGTGGATACCATTTTTTAATTTAGGTCATACAAAAATCCCATCAAAAAGCACTTTCAGATTTTCCCGTTTTTTCCAGTGGTTTTCAAGTGATGCGCTTACAAACGAACAACATTTAATTTTTATTTATAAGAAGTAGATTAACAACAGGAAAATTAATTACTTATGACTTATTGTGAATAACCATCCACACAGACAAAAAAAAAACCATTTGTTTAAATATTATGTAAATATAAACATTTTTATTCAAACTAAAAATAAACATTAAATCAAAACTTATATAATTTTAATATCTACCTACATAAAAAATAAATTAATTAAAAGTGGTTACCTATAATGTATTATAAATAAAATATTTCTTCTAGGAACTCCGACGACTGGCCTAGAGTGCCGAGAACACTAACTGCGTTACCACTTTGAATTTCTAGCACAACGCGTCTAAAGTAGGTCAGTAGAAAATTTCTCATACCGGCCGCCGGATGATCTAGGCGGACCGTTCATTACAAGAATTGGACGAATCATTGGTCGGGTAGGGTGGACCGTACTCACTCACTAGATACAGTAGTTAATTTCAAAATCACAAACATAACATTGTTATTTACGTATAGTTTGACAATCAGTTGTTTAAATTTTTATGTCAACTTGTCTGTGTGAAAAACTGAGATGAAAAATGCATATGACAGGCAATCAGACATAGGATTTAGTTTTTACAATTTTTTGTACTAAAGTCTAACCACTAATATCTTTGCCTTGCTCTTTTTCCCCTCAAAACACAATATGATAATATAAAACCTTAAAGTCACCTTCACTCAACATTTCCCTAATAAAAATGCCTGATAAACAACTTTGAAAAGGGTCAGAAATACAATGATATACATTTTATTAGGCACGGGCCTTTGCCACCTGGTATAAACGCTGTATGATCGACAGCTGTCAATCATCACAAACCTTTGAGTTATCGTTTTCCATTTTAGCCAATTAGAGGCCCCACCTCGGGTACGGTGGGCGATGAAATATTAATATGCAGAACACAATAGCTAATAAGGAAGTACATTTCAATCTGATTGTGGGGATTTATCTGGTCAATTTTCGTATCTGAGTTTTTCTTCCCATCGGGGTATTTATGCCTTGACCGGAATGTCCACATTTAGACAACAGGACGTTGGGTCCCGGAACCGTGAAACCCGCCCTAGGGCACTGGCGGAAGATTAAGTTTTTTTTTTCTTTCTTCACTAGTTGTCTTACAACTCCCGAAACCGTGTTACGGTTCCGGGTATCCAGCGGAAGACCAAGTCTCCCTTCGTTTAGCCTATGGTATTAATGAGGCTATACTTAACGAGTGGGCAGTTCTGTTGAGGTATATTTAGATAGAAAAGCCTCTAAGTGTGGTTTTTTTGGAATATGTACATAAGTTTTTAATTAAAAACCCATTTGCACGGGATCGAACCCGTGGTCTGCCTAGTTAATACCAGACGTCTTAACCACTCGGCCACCGGCCGGGAAAACGAAAGTACTTTTTTCTATGATCTGCTCTGTTGATTGAAATAGAAAAGATGGAAGAGATTTGTCAGATTATTGGTTTTAAAACCCGCAGTACATGGCCGCGGTGAGATTCGAAGTGTGTTATTGTGCTATGTTCGCTATACTCTTTATATGATCAATCCCATTGGACCGGCTTTTCCTTGCATTCCGTTTCAAGGCAACATTAAGTCAGTAAAGGGGATCTTTGAATAAATGGTTACTTAACTATTTTCAGATGTGCAAGTTCGAGGATAGTTCAAATGTTTGGCACCAGCCAGTGGAAGACGAATTTAATTCTTCCTCTTTTAGCCGATGGCTATAACGAGTGGCCAGTTCTATTGAGGTTAAATCAGATGGAAAATATTTGTATGCAATGTTCACATAATGGATTTAACTTGTCTGTGATATTTGTAAAATAAATCCTTGTTTAATAAATATACACTATGTATAGATAGAAAAATATTGAAGAACTTTATTTTCCTGTCAAATTGCTTTATCTATGATTGACAGGCAATGTTTGGTGTCTGTCTGTCTGTGTCATAATATTAGCAACTCAATCAAAACTTTTTGCTATGTTCATTAAAAAACATAAAAACATAAATGTGTTTATAAATGTAAATACATGTTAGCTACTCAGAACACAGAACATACCATACATAAATACATGTCCAGAAAAATACGCAATTTTTCGCTCCAGTCATTTCTCACCACGATTTACCAATTTTGGTATAATTTCTTATTATCAAGAGATAGGATAATATTAATAAAATCATCACGCCTTTTATCTCAGGAGTAGGCAGAGATAATCGAATGCCATTTGCTACGGTCCTGACATACGTCTTTTACTTCTTTTATATTCATCATCCTTTCACACATGCTCGGCGATTGTGTGTAATTTTAATATTGCCATCGATCAATACACTCTTTTGTTCAATAAAAGTACACCTTGGTTGTCCTCTGCCAGCATTTCCTGTCACTTCAGCCATATAAACCTTTTTAGTTCTTAATTATTTTATTATTTATTTGTATTATCCTAATTAATATATAAACCAATTCTGTGTTCTTGTATTTTTTTGTTATATTGGTTTTTTATCAAGAAATACAACAACCGGGTAGGTAGGTACTCTATTTTTTTTTTAAATATAATATGTATTTTAGTTTATTCTGTATTCTGTGGTATAGCTATAATTCCGAAGTCTTAAAAAAACCAAAGGCATTTACAAAATTACTCTGTGAACATAAATCACTATGAAAAGGTCGAAATAAAACACAATTATATTATCCGAGATGTAATAAATCTAAAAATAATTTTTCAAAAATTTTTGTTCTGCTACTTCAGATGGTCGTTACGTTAATACTGTAGCTAGAGGGCAAAATGCCTAATCGTCATTATGAATTTATTGCTAGCCTACATAGTTTTTGTATCAGACATGCACCTTTTGATGAATAATGTGATGTACGAGTATCTTGTATGAAACGATTAAATTTTGAAATCGAAATCAAAATTTTATACATTGCGAGTATTGCGACGTAATAGAGATACTTACGGGAAACAGTGTCCACATGTCGCAAGTTATCTTCATTTAATACGAACAGTAAATGATCCGACAAAATTTAGGTTAATCGACTCTTAACTAAATCCTCACTTCTTCTTAGTTATCAATTTAAATAAACATTTTAAATAAACATTAAATGCCGTTCGTTGGTAAGCGCATCACTTGTACCGGTTTGGCTAATTTCTATTGCTAATTGGTAATTCTAATTTAAATTGTTCGTAATAGTCTAAATAACGTTTGTAGGGAAAGAAAAATTGGAAAAGTTGCCAGGAAAATTGGAAAAGTCTGGGAAAACGGAAGTACCTACTTTTCTCTATGGGATTTTTTTTCTTTTTCACGGGTTTACAGAAACCGTGTTATCGGTCTCAGGTGGAATTTTGTGGCTAGTTCTTTTGAAGTGTATTTTTAGATGGCAGATCGTCAAGTGTGGTTTGTCGGATTATATAGGTACCTACATACGTTTTCAGTTATAAAAATAAATACTTAAAATAAAATTTTGTATGGACTCAAGTCCATTAATTGGGGATTGCAGTTAATGGGGTCCACGGACGAAGCCGGGGCGATTAATGTATATTTCTGTTTAGAAGTGATAAGGTATATTATGAACAACTCGTGTACTAAATGTAGACATTGTTACCACAGTGTATGGTAAGTAATAAAAATCAGTGACTAACTGATTAAAGAAACTATTGAGGTATTTTGAATCAAAAGGTCTCACAGAGGGACTGTTTAACCGCTGTTAACAATCTCACATGGAACTAATCTATTTTTATTTTTCTATTAAAGTCTTTTTAAAATAATGCATTTTTAATATGCTACTGCTACGCTTCCTACTAAATCTCTATTGATTACATAATAATATAATTGAATAGAACTGCCTGAAACACCAATAAATCAATATATTAGTTCATAAATCATTTTACGTCAGTCAAGGATTGCGTGCATGGCCTGACAGGGAAATTTACTTGAAATATAGCCTTTACAAAACCTTTGAATTCAACTTTTTTAACTCGCGGAGTCGATTTTAATTGACCGAGAAGTGGGCAACAACAAATCATTTAGGATCACTCAAGAAAGAAATTGTTCTAAATAGTCATGGGAACAATTTTGGATGCCCGTTTCTTTCAAGCTATTCCAGAGAATCGTTGCAATTTTCATTGATTAGTAAATTGCAAGCTTGAGAGATCGACTTGATTTATTTTTTCGAATCAAAATAATAACGATTTAATGTTGTAAAACCGGCCGAGTTGGAGGGGGTTTCGTACCCTAGTCAGCTCTGGAATTAAGTTTTTTTATTTTATTTTATAGGAATTTGTTGGTTTATGCCAAAGAAAATATGTCTCTGTTTTTGCGAAATTCATATCATTTTAACAATTTTGGTTAAAAATAAATAAAATTATTTCTTTTTTTCATTTAATTTTTAAATAACCGTTTAAAAAATATCACTATTATTTCTGCAATTATTAAAATAAAGCGTTTTTTATACATTTTAAATAACAAATTATTTAAAAAAGACATGCAAATATTGTTTACTAAATAAGATAAGTTTAGAAAAATAATACCGCATATGCATAGGAATATGAAAAATCAATTTGAAATTGTATGAAAGTTTAATTTAAAAAAAGTTTCAATGATAACAGCTACAGGCAACATAGCTATGGTTAGATACTTATATTTAATTTACATAATACAGCATACAAAAATTTTTGTCTCTGTCTATGTATCTAGATGTAAGTATCTAAAACATAATAGGCTCTGAAAATCCTGAATTAAGTTTTAATCACATATTATGGCTAGTGCTGTGATCAAAATACGGGCAAAACGGGGGTAAATTAACTAGCTTCTAATAAGAACACATTATGTTTCGGTAAATAAGCTGTTCCTCGAGGCGTGTGGCGACATCCCGTCTCAACAAATGACATTACGCAGTTCGGATACTCGCTACTAGATGGCGAAACTTGCTTAAATTGGAAATCATACTTTGTATATTTATTTTTTTTAAGTTTAATTTAATTATATTATATAAGTTACGTTCCAGAAATTAAAATTAATTTATCTTATTTGGGAAATCCTCAGATTAAAGAACGCAACCACTTCCTAAATTTAATCTAATTTGTAGGAAGTACCTATATACCTACATTTAATCCTGAAAAAGGAAACGGGGCGGGAGAGTGCTAGCTTTCCCCCCGGGCTTCGCCTGTTGAAATTTGACATCAATTTATCCCGAAGGAATTCCTGTGGCCCTCCAACAATATTTGTGCAAAAAAATCACATCGATCCGTTGCTCTGTTGTGACGTGAAAGATTGTCTACCTAACAAACAAACACAATTTCAAATTTGTAATATTGAAAGTAATGTTACTTAGCTGTTTAACCGTGTTATCCGCCTTAAAGTTGAAGGTATACCTCGCGGAAGACAATACGTATTTAGTCGATATTATTGTTAAATTCAGGCTCATGCTAGACTTTATTGAGTTATTTTAAGCTATATGTGTTGAAAGCATTTTAGATACTTCCTGAGGTTGCAAAATACGACTTTACCTCGATGTCATAGCAAAACTGTTCATATCTTTTACATCCTTTTCTGTTCTAGGTGCCTATATAATACAGGACCTACTATGTGGAATAAGGTACCTAAATTAAAAACTTTATATGAAAGTCTAATTTTGTGTTTAGTTAATTTAGTAATTTTATGCACTAGGTTTATCTGGAATGACTTTGTAATTCAAATGTGTGTCCTAATAAGAATCTAATTAAGGCATCTGGCATAGGTAAAAGGAATTTTAAATGTTTGTAGACATTGAAAGTAGAAAAATAGCTCAGGAATACTCTATCCCAAAAGAAGTCAAACCAAGAAGAATAATTCAGCTGGGTTGGTCACCATTTTATAGCCCATCACGACACGACTTAAAGTGATCCAATGTCTAAAGGCAAGATTGTTTGATACTACTTCCTATCAAGCATGACATTAGAGTCACAATTTCTGAAGATAATGGTTGCACAAAGGTCAATATAGCCTAGGATGCCTGAGATTCCCCGTGAGGATTCCCCTCAGAAGACAAAATACCAAACGTGGTGGACATTGGAACTATAATTGCGACACTAAAGACGTAAAGAGTCACAATTTCTGAGGATAATGGTTGCACAAAGGTCAATATAGCCTAGGATGCCTGAGGTTCCCCGTGAGGATTCCCCTCAGAAGACAAAATACCAAACGTGGTGGACATTGGAACTATAATTGCGACACTAAAGACGTAAATCGATACCTAATATGAACGACAGAAATGTTAGCAGCAGATATAACTAGCTAGATGGAGAGTAGAACGATCTGCGGAGGACAGAATGCTAATAAAGCCTACGTCAGCTACATTGGGCAGACACAGACTGAATATGATTGATGATGATGATGATACCTATCTTACAAATATCGGTCTTAAAGGATTGTCTACCTTAGGTTGCTACAAAACTTCAAAATCTAAGAATAGGAAAATAAAAAAAAACACTTGAAGAATAAAGGTAATTATTTTAATATTAGGTAAATTCTTGTAACTAAGAGATATTTCTAGTAGGTACTAGCCTCGGGAACTTAAAATCTAACCTGCTATTCAAAGGAGTTACATAAACCTATAAATATTTACATTAACAGTCAAACATTATTTACAATTATAGATACATTACAAAAGATTAAAAGAAATATAGAGAGAAATATCATAGCTCTAATTTTGGAATTGTTCTGTATGGGTAATACTTCGCGGTAACTTTAGGTGTATTTTAACTAATTGTTCTAAATTCTAAATCACTTATAAAACTAAAATTATCACAATAAATAATAAAGATATCAAAATAATAATAACAACCAAATAAAAAATAATGCCTACCTAAGAAACAAACATCAGTCTTGTATAATTAACTTGTTTACATTTTGTGAAGTTTCAATTATTTGTGCAGAAACAAAAATCTAGAATGTATAATCGGTGAGATTTATCTTTGGCTAAAAGTGCTTTAAGTTTTGCCTACAAATTAACGTTTCATTATATCTTCTATAGAAAATCCTAGACTTCTCTTTGGTTCTGCAGGCTTTGTAGGACTGATGTCTTGCGATGGAATCGTTGCCGTCGGCTTGTTTGAAAGGTCCAACAACGATATTTCAGGAATTTGACTGGTAGATGAGACTTCTTGGCATCCTTCTAAATGCTCTAAGTGATGCTTGTTCGCGTCGGCATGGGTTGAAAGATGAGTTTTCAGGTTAGATCTTTGGTTGAAACTTTTGCTGCAGACCGGGCACTTATGAGGAGACTCTTCCATGTGCAGAATCTTGTGAACGGCCAATGTTCTTGATTGACAGAATCCTTTACCGCATTCTGAGCACTTAAATGGTTTCTCCTTAGAATGAATGTATCTGGAAAAAATAGAAAACCAACATGAGTACAAAGCGGAACTTTCACTTCCTCTCACGACCGAAGCAACAAAAGAGTTAACCGATCACTCTGTAAATAAACCTCTAAACCGGTGTTTATAGCTCAATACGTTGAACGAGTTGATGATATAATAACCGATTCGAATCAAATTCGAGGTAATTCTTACATTACGGACACATTAGACGGGTAATGAATTTGAGAGGAAAAAATGAGCGTGTCTCGTAAAAGCGAAGAAATATAACGTGTAATTTGTTCGAAGGCGAACCGAGACAGATATGGAGATCGTAAAGAAAGAACCGGTCGCAGCGCGTGCGGGCCACGCAGCCGACCTCACAAAAAGGTTTACACTTTTAATTTATATTTTCTTATCGTCAACATAGTCTCATCGAAACACGCCTTAAATCACCTTGTTGGTATTAGGAGAGAAACATTCAATTTGATCGGTTGAAATTAATTCTGAATTGCCGAGTAATAAAGATAATAACTCATCTACCTTTATAGATAACGATTATTTCTAGTTAAAAATGATAAAACAGTTATTGGTAATTTACCTACCTGTGATCTCTTAGATGGTCTTGTCTTCGGAAGGCTTTCCCGCAAATGTCGCAGGAATAAGGTCTCTCATCTGTGTGTGTTCTCTCGTGGATGAGCAGGTTGTAGGACTTGGTGAACTGACGGTTGCAGTACTTGCAGATGAATTGTTTCTTTGGTCTGGTACCAGGCCCGCCCGACGCTCGCAGTGGCGGAGGATTCCGTACCGGCATCCTCTGGGCCATCGCCCCGGAATACCTCAAGGAATGATGGTATATTGCCGCATTCCGTATCCATTGGTTCATGAACATCGCGTGATAGGGTGCGCTAGGAGGCAGGGCTGCCACTTGAGCTTGGACGTAAGCAGACATCGGGTGCGTGTAGGATTGAGGTGCGACAGGAACTGGGAGTTTTTGTTCGTAGGTGTAAGGGTGCATTGGCGGCGAGGGGCGGGGGTAGGGGTAAGTTTGAGGGGTGGCTGCCCAAGTGCGAGGTTGGTGTCGGGATACCACAACCGCGGGAGGCGTGTCGTCTGTAGGTGTGTGGGGTGGGGTGGGGAGAGGGGGTGACGGACGCTCCAGTTTCACCAGCGCCTCCAGGGGAAAATCTGGGGGATAACCTGCGGAAAATTAAATTATTAGAACACAAGGTAATGTAATTTGAGCTACAATTGAATATGTGTTTGGTTTAGTTAATTGTGGGCGTTCATCTAGCAATAATATTGACTATAATTTTCCTAAAGTAGGTTTAGAAATGTTGATCCAAATGTTGAAAAATTAAATTAGAATATAGGTACCTACCTAAATCAAACTGTTATTACACATCTAAACTAGAGAAATAAAATTATTCAAATAAGATAATTAAAATAACAAGGATGTATGTAAGTTAAATTAAAGTAAAAATCTATTATAAAAAACAGTATTTCAAATGTTAACTTCGTATTAAAATCAAAAAGTACTCACTATGATTTTCTTCTAAATGGTCCTCTTCGATATTAATATCATCCGAACTATCAGCATAAAGTTTATCTTCCATTTTCACAAACTGAGATAAGTCCAATCACAAAAAGTCACTTGGGTTCGCGGGATGCGCTCAAGTCCGAAAACCGGTCTGAGCACCGACTCGGACGGGCGCGTGAAGCGTTGTGTGCGTGAACAGGGCAACTGCTAGTGAGTGACTATCGGAAAGAGGGGGGGATGAATAGCTGAATAAGAGGGGAGGGGGACATTTCAAAGGCACCGCTTCGGCGCCCGTGTTGACTCCTGTGGCGGCTGCACCTCCCACGAGGCGGAGCTTACTGAGCACTGCCTACCATTTCCACATGTCGCAGTTGTAAAACGTAGCATCTCCAAACTAGCTCAAAATAAAACGACTTAACTCCTTTTGCAACAATAGCCACTTACGACTTTTTAATTTGGAATGACAGACTTTGGTCCTTTCGGAATGGTTGAAGAATGCAAATTTTGGTGACACAAGTGAGTGAAGCTAAGCTATTAGGTTAACGGATTGTAGTCGTAATTGCGTTTTGTTGGCTGGGGAATGATTGCGGTACGGTAACAGCAGTGAGCTTATTATGTTTTGTTCAGATTTCTCTTACATATGGTTAGGTAGATCTATTCACTACATTTTTAGGTCATTCACAAAACAGTTGCGGCTTTTTATTTGTAATGGGACCTAGATTCTTTTTCAGAATGTATAACCATGCATTCATAAGATCTTAATGTGGGCAAAAAAATTAAGCTATAATAGCAGACAGGGAGCTCTTATAGTTTTACCCCTGTCTACCCTATGTAAAAAACCGGCCAAGTGCGAGTCGTACTCGCGCACGAAGGTTTCCGTACCATTATCTATAAAATCGGCAAAATATATCACGTTTGTTGTATGAGAGCCCCCTTAAATATTTACTTTATTCTGTTTTTTAGTATTTGTTATTATAGCGGCAACAGAAATACATTATCTGTGAAAATTTCAACTGTCTAACTATCACGGTTCATGAGATTCAGCCTGGTGACAGACGGACAGACAGACGGACGGACAGGGGAGTAATAGGGTTTCCGTTTTTACCCCGTTGGTTACGGAACCCTAAAAACAGACAAAATATACCTAAAGTTACACCCTAAATATCCTACCAAGTTAAAAATTCGTCTCTACTTCTGACCTACGACTAGATAGGACCTTATAACTATATTTATATTATTATTATGTCTATATTAATCTAAGATATATAAGAACAGATAAGACGTCTGGTGCTAACTAGACAGACCACGGGTTCGATCTCGGATCCCGGCCATGTACCAATGGGTTTTTTATTATTAAAAAAGTACCTATGTACAGTGGTGGAATAAAAAGGTTCGTCATCATAAGGTTGAATATCGCTTGAATTTCATGTAGACATAAAGGCAACGTTCATTTATATATTTATCTCTTATATTATTTGATTAGTGACGCATCCGTCACATTTTTTGACATTTGCAATTTGAGTTTTTTAATTAAATTTTTTGTATGTTAGGCAAAGATTTTGTAAGACGATGTTTTAAGTTAAAGAAGGTTGGTAAAGTAAAGAAAAAGTAAATATACTACCTTATGCTATAGTATAGGCAAGAGTAGTGATTTATGCATTGTTCAAAAAATATAACATTTAATTATAGTTATTAGTTATTTACTTTCTAATAACGAGTGTAACCTCCATCAGCTTGCAATCACACATTGCAGTCGCTGTTGCATGAACCCACAAGGCGAGTGCATAAGTCCGTTCCTCTTATGCCTTCCCAAACGGTTTGAGAATGTTGCTGTAATGCTTGATTTGTTTTTTCATTTCTGTTTTGCCATCGCTGCACCATTAAACCCCATATATTTTCTATAGGGTTTAAATCTGCAGATTTGGAAGGCCACGATGCCTATTAAACCACACGAGCTGTGTGTATGCGACTATTATCGTGGACAGAGTGAAACTGTAGCAATTCATCAGCTGGAAATGCAGCATTTGCAGTCAAAGGAATGAAGACGAGCTCGCCTACTCCACCTGACGGCATCCACTCTGTGCCTTCACCATGTATTCTGATCCAGAATCTCACATTATCTCTGGTAATATATTATATATTTGACTTATGATAGCCAGCTTCGTGGTCAACGATAATCGCTACCCTTTTCCACTCTTAAATTTCTGGGCATTATAAAATATTCGGACTATAAAATCTATGAATAGTAATTAATCTGTCATGAAAGCTAAATATCACCGAGCTTTGAAATATGTGTGTATCCCTTTTACAAGTTCGGTGCTAAATATATTGACAAATAATATATTTAATGACACTGACAGCTCGTAAATATTCTAAAATATACTCTTTATTGCGCTTTATAGGTATGTCGACAACAGATTTGTCATCGTGGCAGATATTTTTGAAATACTTAGAGAGATGTCATTACATAACTATGCGAATATAAGCTTTATTGCTTTCATATGTTCATAGAATATGTCAAAAAAAATGACGAAGGTTTTCATACCACAACTGTGCATTATCCGACAAACCACACTTAGAGGCTTTTCCATCAAATATACCTCAACAGAACTGGCCACTCGTACCATCGGCTAAAATAGGGAGACGTCTTACCCTGGGTACTCTGGGACCGTAACAATAAATATCGATTTGGCCAATTGGCAATAACAAAAGCGGTCACTTCTTAAATGGAAAATTATTCTTCGGAAAATTCCAAAATAGGGTGTATTTAAACGTACTTAATTAATTATTAATTTCACAAACAGAAACTTTGATTTATAATTTCATATTTGAATGGTAAATAAATAAGTGAATATGAAATCGTCTAATGTGCATCTGAACAATACTGCCATTTTCCTCAAGTCTGTCGACACTTTTTCCTAACTCAAATTTTGGTTATTACGTCAATATTCTTTCATGTTAATCAGCTTTGACTGTTTATGTACGGTCAATCAGTGATTCTATAGCTCAACTTTTCAATGCAAATTGAGCTTTAATCTACCGTTTTAAAGTCTAATTTAAAGTAAATTATTTGTAGTTTATTCAGTACAGGACAAGGTGTGTATGATATGGACAAGCAAGCATGTTTGCGAGCGGCACCTTTGATCGTTGTACAAAGGGTACCGCTTCGCGTCATATGTCCGTCAACCACCTGATGTTTATTTAAGTACGCATGACACGCGTCTCAACTGGACTACAATAAACCTCTTTATTCCAATAGTTACTCGATACGTTGTTTTTGGTAGTGGGTGTTGAGTAATTAATGTTAGGTTCCTAATTCTGTTTATGATTTCTTGAATTGAAGTCGGTAGACCTCTAAAGGCACGCTTCTTCATAAAAAACATGAACTAAGGCATTTATGTATTGTGGAACGGTCAGAGATAAGTTGCCAAAACTTTTGATGCCTAAAATTTTTCATATACAGAAGTTTTCTGATGTTAGGATGAAGTTAATATTTATGATACTTGTATATGTACCGTTTGTAGATTAAATTCATCTATCTATTTATCTATCATCACGCCTTTTATCCCAAGAGGGTTAGGCAGAGACAATCGAATGCCATTTTCTACGATCCTGAGATACCTCTTTCGCTTCTTTTATATTCATCATACCTGTCATACACTACGAGTAAGGAAAGGAAGTTCATAGGTAGGTACATGTTCGGCGATTGTGTATACTTTTAATATTGCCTTAGATCAATAATTTTTTTACACCTAGGTCATCCTCTGCCAGTATTTCCTTTCACTTCAGCCATAGAAACCTATATGAAGCATAAAAGATACAAATTGGCCAAAATGAAATAGTGGAGTCAGTGCTTCACATTAGGTAAGTACATCAAAGTTCTAGCATTCAAACTATCTATAAATAATATTATAAAGAAAGTATAAAAAAAGTTTTGTAAGTTTGGATATAGGGGGTAATATCTCAAACTACTGAACCAATTCTAAAAATTCTTTCACGAATAGAAAGCTACGATACCTGACCAATAGAGGCTTTATTTTATTTTGTTCAAAAATATCCACGAGCGAAGCCGGCGGCGAAAAGCTAGTGGAAGTGCGATAACAAACAACTCAACTGAAACTTCTAACCTTTGGAAATTTCTACCCAATTTCTTCTAGCTACAGAAAAAAAATGTTTAACAAATTAAAAGAAAGGGAATTGTAGTTAAATAGTGTCATACATAAATCCGAAATTCTTCAGGTTCAATCCAAATTCGAGCTGAAAATCCTTATTTAGAAAATGGTACAAGGCTTAAAGGCCGTGAAGTTGCGCTTGAAATCGTCTTTATTTTTCACATTTTCAGTCATATATCAATTGGCGGTAGGGTAACTGACCAGTCGTTGGACAGTTAAGATTGTTAATTTTTAGTTTTTTTTTTTCTCCAATCGTATAAAAATACGAGAAATGCTTATAATATGTATAGATAGTTGAAAAGTTCGGCCATAGATTGTTTATGGTTTTGAAACCTTAATGGATGTCTAATAACTTAAAAAAAATAAAATAAAAAAAAATGAATAAAAAGTATAGTTATTGGACAGCATTGACAGTCTCGGGACATATTTGTGATAGTTATTGGACACTATTTTGTGATACTGTTTGACTTTATTCCTGGCTTCCTTATTATTACCTACCCACTTAACTACTACAAAATGATATTCGTAATTAAATTTTTGTCACTTAGTGAACTGGGAAAGTCAATAAGTAATAAAACAAGAACCACGAAAATATTATAATAGGTATTATCTTTATCTAGTAGTAATAATGACAAATAAAACATTAGTGGTAAATATAAACATAAATAATAAACTTAAATTAATAATATTCTTTCCGTGCACTTAAATACTGTTGGTACAAGTATCTTGCCGCTTCTTGGCTATTTTCTTCCATAGATATGGTGGAATCATCATCACTAGTATTGTGTTCAGAAATAAAGTTCTCGTCATTTTCATCGTTATCTTCTTCCTTATAACAAACATGACACACAAATAAATCTATACCTATGACTTCGGGTACATGAATTTTGTGTTTACTCGGTACACATTTAGTGTGAAAAATTGATTTACACATGTCGCAAACAACGCGATTACTTGTTTTAAGCATAATTTACAAGCATTTGTATCCACTTTCGTAAGTTTCTTTTTTTTCTGATAACTTTTCTTTTTTATTAGCTTCTTTAATAACTTTCGTTTCTTCTCTTATTCTCTTTCTCTCGTCTTTTTGTCTTACATCGGTTTTTTTCCTCTCTATTTGCTCTTTATACATTGCTTTGTATTTTGCCGAAGTAATGGCAAAAGGCATTCTTTTAATCTCTCGTTTTCCTTTCCGTTCAGGGGTTTTAGGTAACGTTAGGTATGAACCTAAATCAGAGTTAATAATTTTATAAGATGGACTCATATCATGTACTAGAGGGGTTTTTGACGGAGTTTTTTCAGAAATATCTGTTGAAGTTGTAGGTTTAGTTAAAATACCTGTAATGGGGCATAGCACATAAGATGGGTTAGAGTCTCGTTCTTTTATTAAAATATTCTGAAGAATCGTAATGGAATCTGGTGTTGCTTGAACATCATCAGTTAGTTCTGGGAGCAAAGTGGAAATATCGTCATTTTGGATAAGCGAAATATCGTCTGAATTGTAAAGTATTGCCGAAGGTAGGGTCTTATATGAGACGTTATCATGGGCTGCACTTGGAGATTTAGACAACAACATGCCATTATTATTATATCTTAACGGTTCCGTCTCAGCTATTGTATTTTCAAAAAGAAAAGCTGAGGGAGAAGTTACCGGGATAGAAGTACTAGAAATAGAAGTTGCTGAGATAGACGTTACTGGGATAGAAGTTGCTGGGATAGATGATGTTAAGATAGAAGTTGTTGGGATGGAAATTACTGGAATAGAAGTTGCTGGACTAGCAGTTGCTGGCATAGATAGACTAAAGCTATTATATATACTGTAAAGAATGCGAAAATTATCATCAATGAAGTCGAGTTCTTTAGCGTTCTGCAATTCTGCAGCTTTGCTTGGACCGACTAATCTTAAAAATTGAGAAAAGGTCATTATGTCATCACTATTTGAGGCCTTAATGATGTCAACGTCAGCTTCTTTATTTCTTGGTATGCACTTAGCATTATCCACAGCGTTAGGGTCAAAAGGTACCAGACCACATGCTTTAAAGCCATTAATAAGGGTCTGTGCTTTAATTGATTTTTTAATGACATCTCAAGCACTTCAGCAAAATTTACTTTTGTAATTACTTGACCGGGGTTTTTACTAAGCCATTCCCTTATAGATGCTTTCCAGGCTGCTTTTACTGGTTTAAACACTGCTACGTCTGCTGGTTGGAGGATACGTGTAGCATTTGGGTACAGAGCTATCAACTCTATTTGTAACTCTGAACAAAGTTTGCTAACTTCATACGATAGATGTGTTTTGATAGGTATGTTTTCCGTTAAGATATAAGGATGGAAAACATTAGCTATGTATTCAAAGAATACCTCGGATGTCATCCAGCCGTTTTCGCTTCTTCCTACACCCCAAGTAGATGGTACGCTGTCTGCTACTTTCTGAGGGATTCTTTGATAATTATAAACTATCATCGGAGGGCAGCATTGACCAGCTGCTGAGAAAGTAAACATTACAGGCATATTGTCTTTTGAGGAGCTTGTTTCTACACTGTATATGTTTTTCGTCCCTTTCACTGCCAACACCTTTCCTGTTTTCGGACACAACTGAAATCCACTTTCGTCACCATTAAACACACGCCTTGGATCGTCCATAACTTGCATTAAACCCTTTTCAATTAAATAGTTACGAATTTCATCGAACCACTTGCGAATATCTGTTTCTGAAACGCAGGCACTCGAAAATGTAACACCCTCGCTAGTTCTAAAACTAATGTTAGGATGTCGCTTTAAAAATCCTCGAACCCAGCCTTCTCCAGGATAATTATCCTTAAAAGGGTTTGATCTTGGATTGTCATTCAAAAATTTTTGAACACTCAACTGAAGATCCTCTTTCTTTAGAGGAAATCCTTTTTTGGATAACTCTAGGATCCAGACTTGAAGAGAATTTTCTTCATCGTGAGTGAGATAGGGTGACGGTCCGAAAGTAGTCTTATGGTCAGGATGTTTAAGTTTAAAATGTAACGTGGATTTTGGGATCCCATACTTGCGAGCAATTTCTCGGATTTTCCCACCGTTACTCACTTCATCCAGAGCTTTACTTAAACTTGCAGCATCATAAGGACTTGCGGTCTTCGGTTTCGGCATCTTGTCTGATATCTGCAATAAAAAACTTAGCATGAACTTGATAGTAATTGGACGATGGTGTCCAACGACTGATTATATAAGAACATGACAGTTATTGGACGATGTCCAATGACTGCAAAGATAGCAAGTAAATTAATAGGAATAACATAAAACAATATTAAGCCTTAAACACATCTACAGAGAAGATAAAATTAAAGAATTTTAATTTTCCTAGATATTAGTGATTGGACAACTTGTGATTGGACGTCCAATAACTAATAGCCGAACGTATTTTTTTACAGTCCTTGGACACCACATAACTTAACCTCAAACTGTAAAACATTAAGATTACCTATTGAAATAACTCGTAAAAGAATATAACTTACCATTAAGTTCGTTGCAATTCCTCTAAAACATTGGTTGTATATATTTTTGATTTGTTTTGTTACACTTTTCCTTAAGAAAATATTAATTATTTGTTTAAAATTCCACTAAGCGTTGCAAACAATAATGTAATATTTTTTGTCGCTAGTGTCGCCATCTGTGAGCACTTTTGAATATTAAAATATCGTTCCGTTAAACGCAAGATTATTAAGACTTATTAAAAAAGTGAAAATATCCCATGCAGTTCTTATAAAATCTATATTAGCAGAAAATGTCCATCTACTAGTCGTGTCCAACGACTGGTCAGTTACCCTATATATTATGGGGCGCTGACTCTATGGGTGCTCAGGGGCTTCAGCACCCACGAGAGGTATATAGGGTAAAGGTAGAAAAAGGGATTATCCCAAAAGTGAATTAAGTATGTAAGGGAGCGAGGTCGGGCCCTTGTATGGGATGCTACGTGCGTGGACACATTAGCCCCGTCTCATCTCAGGGAAACAGCAATCAAAGCGGGAGCTGCGGCGGAATGAGTCTAACAAACGGCGCAAATATAGTTCAATTATTGAAAACTACAAATTTGTGCCGTTTGGTGTAGAAACTCTAGGTCCGTGGGGTTCAAAAGCCAAAAATTTTATTAAAGATGTATCCCCTCGACTGATCATCTCTTCTGGTGACAAAAGGGCTGGCTCCTTCCTCGCTCAACGAATCAGCATCGCGATTCAGCGGGGAAATGCAGCCAGTATTCTTGCCACTATTCCACGCGGACCTGGTTTATTTAGTTATTTTTCATCTTTAGATTTGATTTAAGGTTTTTATATTAATAAAAAAGATATGTTAAAAAAGTATGTAGGTATATACCTATGTAGATTGTATACCTATTTTATTTTGTTATTGTTGTCACTGATAAAATTGCGTAGTTGCGGTTTAGTATTAAAAAAGATACCCGCAAGTATCTAGACGTTGATAATAATGAAAGCATATGTTATATTAGTCACCGTTGAAACTTTGCAGACAAAAAGGCTTGTCGCAGATCCTTTGAAATTTGATAGTTCTTATAGACGGTATATACTGGTACCTATATAATGTATGTTTATATCTCTAGTAGAGTAGGTATGTGCACCTATAATGAACAATGAAAACTTTTTAGGGTTTATTTGTCTATGCAGTACCTACCTAATATCTTATCTCTTAAGGTGATTTACATAATTATATCTAATTCAGCTTATGCGTTGTAGTGTTGTAGGTTTGGTTTTTGGATATATTATGATTTTCGATCATACTTTCTTTAATCGCCTAGGCTCAGAAACATGATTGAATATACTTTTTTTGATAGAAAAAAATCGCAAACATAGCTAACATTTTCATTTTTGCTTTTATCTCTGAAACACCTATTCAATATCTTACGTTTAAAATTATATTCAAATTGTAGGTTATTGTTATAGTTATTAACTAGGGTTCATTCAAATCGTTGTGCATTGTTCCCGGGAAATCAAGCTCGAGAAAAGTTGAGAACTCGAGAAATCATGTATATAGAAATTAAATCGCCGTAGTAGAGAGTAGGCAAGATGCCAATTTATTGACTGCAAAAGCCTTAATAGACGTACCTATTGCTGAAAAAATTAGATTAGATTAGATCAATGATCCTTTGGCCCTCAAATTAGTAGATTCACTTAAGTTGAAAATATCAGAGCGCCGTAATACGTCTCTAATATCGCTGCTAAAATACTTGAACAGCACTGACAATTTCATGCACAATAAAAGTAACTACTTCATTGATAACAATAAGACATTTTTGATCGGATACGCTGAAAGAGAATATAATCGGCAAACTTAGACCGAAAATGAGTCGGGAGTGGTAGAAGAAGTAAGCCCATCAGAACCGGAACCCGAAAGCTTCGAAATTCAATTAGAAAAAGCAATTAAAGGCATTTCAACAAATGAGGAGGCAAGTGCAGTGATACTGTCAAAATCTATAGTAAAGAAAGAGTTCTTACTTTTTGAACAGACTGGGAAGAGATCACCAAATTTAGAATCGATGTACAAAGCATTGCTTTCAGTTAAGCCTACTTCAACTGAAAATGAAAGAGTGTTTTCAATTTCAGGAAATATAGTTAATAAAATAAGAAACCGGCTGTCTGATAAAGCTATAAATGCTTTAGTTTTTCTAAAGGCATATTTCATCAGACGTAAGCTGACCTAATTGTTATGTATCTGTCTGTCTGTATGTTCACTGTTCAGCTCCTCAGCGTGAGATGTTCCATTTGATCGTGCAAAGTTTTCATTTGTTTTTATTCTAATTAACATGCCATAAATGGTGCTGTGATTGTAATTTAATTATAATTTACATTTATTTTCTACCTGAATTTAAGATATTAACGTTTTCTTTCATGTTATTTTTTTTTTTGTTTTATAGAAGCTATTTTTTAGTTTTTTTTTTAGTTTTAAGTTGTTTTTTTTCTAAATAACCAGCCAAAAATGGTGCTGTCATTATAATTTATGAGTCTGAATAATATTATTTCTGTATTTTTTTTAAATATTTTTAGCTTATTCATAAGATTAATGTTTTTGAATATAATCAATAAAAGTTTTAAAGAAGAAGAAGAATAAAAGTTTTATAATTAATTTGATACTTTTATTTGAGAGGAAAACCACTGAATTTGTTGACGTTATTGGAACCAAATAATATGAGAAAACGTACGTAAATGTAAATTTCTCGGCAACCCGAGAAGCCTCGAGAAATTAGCCTCGAGAATTCTCGAGACCCGAGAAATTGAAAAGCTCGAGAAATCATGAACCCTATTATTAACATATTTAAAAACTATTAAAAATTAAGATTAGTTTTTCTATATATAAGCAAAACGTGGTTTGTCGCTTACGTCACTTATATGAGGCGCGATCGTATATGAAATATAACGGATAAATAGTTTTGATAAATGGGTCCTCTCTGGTTTTAGCCGATGTTCTAGCCTGGCTGTCGTAGCCAAAATGCTAAGCACCATAAGCTTCGTCCGCACTTTTGATATGATGATGAAAATAACTGATAGCATCTAAGGTCCGTTTTTCTAGACTTGTCTTATTTTGGTAAACAAACTTTGCATGTCTTATTTAAGTAAGTTGTCATTTAAAATTTTTAAAAGACGTTATAATAACAATTTTAGATATTAATTAATATTTTTACCCTATTTTACATTTTGAAAATTAATAATTATTCAAACAAAAAGAAAGTAAATCAAAATCGGTTTATCAGTTTATCAGACAGACACACACACACATACATACACAGACACACGTTAAACTTATAACACCGCTCTTTTTTCAGGGGTTAAAAAGACATACAAAGTTTGTTTACCAAATAAGACAACTCTAAAAAAATACTTTACTCTCCTATATCCTAATAGTGCTATATTTGCAGCCGCAGTTTAGCCAGCTTTCTAGCTAAATGTAGTAATTGTTACAAGTGTTTCTAACCACGCCGCAAGGCCCTGATACTTGTAAGTGTATACCTGCCATTAAAAATATTATAATGGCTTAGGTTAGTTGGTCGGTCGGTATGGATCAAATGTTATGATTAAGATAAGAAACTTGAACTTCGAACCTTCGACTTCTTAACCTTGTTAGGTGCGTACAGGTGACCTAGGTTAGTAACTAACACTGGACTCGAGTATAGTATAAAGGCCGATTTAGACGGTTCTAGTGGTTAGTAGAGTGCGTTAGGATAGTACATTAGTTGAAACATGTAAACGGTAGTTTCCAGTACTCGTACTAGTACGTTCCACTCGCCTTTCAACTAGAATCAAATAGAATCGCTTTTTATTTTTGTTTCAAGTGACACCCTCCCGCGCCCGCTCAACCCCCCGCGCGTTCCTGACTCGCTACTCGCTGTAGTCTAAACGGTCAGTTTTAGTAACTTGCACAAGTTGACAAGGAGAGTTATGTGTGTTTTGGCCTACAAAATGGCAATCTACTGGAAGAAGTATAAACGTCACTGGAAAGCTACTAATGCACTGGCATTCGAGTGCCACCTACGCACTCTACTAAACACGTCTAAATCGGCCTTTACACTGGTCAACACTCATTTTGTCACACGAACTTTCTGATGATTTTTGTTTGTATTGGTGTACCCTCATAAAAAAAAATATTATTTTGTTCCCGTCACATCCAGTTTTTTTCTGACGGCTTTGTATTGATTTTTACCTCATTTACGTGCTTTTTTTTGATTTAAGGAGGTTTACCGTCAGGTGGCGCCAGGCAATATTTCGCAAATTAGGCTACCCGCTAAGCATGAACATATCCTATCTTTCCCTTTGCCCCCCAAGGCTTCAACTTCACCCTCCCGCCCCTCCCCTAATTCTAACCTCCTTAGTTTGTCAGTTTGATTAGCTTAACTTCGGTGACTAGATAAATACCGTATTTGACTAACTTAAATTTTTTGACGAAGTTTGTTAAGCTGTAAATATGCATCGAATGTGCATAAACCACCCGGACAGTTGTTTGTTATGTGTGTGGAGAATTAACTTTTGCATCTCAACGTCGAAAATTTACACCATTAATAGAAAAAATTTATTTAGACTATTTTGGTTTTCCTGTGCGTAATCAAGACAAATCCTGGGTTCCATATATATGCTGTGTAACATGTATGAGACTGTTATCAGGTTGGGCTAACAAAGAATCTAGACATTTGCCATTTGCTACACAAACGATTTATTGTACAGTGGTGATTATTGCACTTTTCATGAAATATGTTTTCATGTCACAAAAAAATCTGACGTGTAAATTTTTTTTCATTCATATAATCATTCTGTGGCCGTAGTACATACAAAATTTTTTCGTGTGACAAAAAAAAATTTAATTTGTTGACCAGTGTAATTATTGCTGTCAAACTACGAGAGTGTCAAATAAGTTGAGACATTTACATTTTTTTAAATATCTAAGTAAATTTTTGTATTGCTCACCTAATATTGGTGAGAACTATACTAGACAGATAGCAACTTACAATTGCGTTACATCCTTTATAGTGGATTGGTTTCCACTTTTCAATCGACTTCAAAAACAATAACCTACTGAGAATTGAGAATGATCCAAATTTTCCAAAGTCTCCACTCGGGTACATAATAGAACTGAGAATAGATCCATGATGGATTTAGCCAATGGATTTATTTACTTACTGAAAATTATCAGAATTTTCCAAAGACAGTGCAAAGCTATTCTATTTAAAATGTGTTATTTCGGTAAAATGTGGTCTAATAATAATAGACTGTCGCACTCGTAAACTTTCACAACTTTGGTACACTCGCTAATTGTGGACACTTTTACTCGTCGTTTGCCACGCTGCGATTCAGAAGGACCGTGATGGTACGTTTTGCGTCTCTACTTGATTTGAAAATTTATATCCTTTTGATGTCGCTTAACATGCTAAATTGTGTTATAATCAAAGGAAAATCTGATTTGAATACAGACTGGCGATTAGATATTGCCGGCAATGTTTTAAAAGGGAGACGAAAATCATTGAAGGGTGCCTTTATTTCATTAAAGTTGTTAGATATTGAAAACAGTAATAGAAGCGTGTTGTTTTCACTAGAATTGGACTTTGGATACATACATCACGGCTGAATTCCAAAATATATGGGTAAGCAGAGAGTAATTTAACAGCCACCATTTGCACCCATTTTTTTGGGTTCCGAAACCCTGCTGTTGTGCTACCGATGACCGGTCCTTCTGTCTGTCACAGCTTCACAACTCACAAGCACTAACTTTTAAAGGAAATGAGATAGAGACTTGAAATTTAAGTTCACAATCTAAGACGGAGAAAGTTAAAACCTACTTATTTCGGGTAGGCAATGCGATATTGGCATCATCGTTTACCTTACATTTGTACGAAATTGTAAAATTCGCAATACTTTTGGAGTTTTACCTGACTCTACAGAACCCGATCTATAAATCGTTTTAATACAAACAATCTACAAATACAAAAGAAACGGGGCCTTTTGGGCCCAAGTGATTTGAGTTGTAACAAGTTGAAATATATTATAAAAAGGGTTAGGTAGGTATATTAGTAGAACCGTAGAATACAAAAAAAAACCAATTTACAATCTAGGAATCTAAAAAAATATATGTAAAGCAAGCGATTAATCGATTCATGTGAATGATTGAACCGATTCAAGTTTGCTTCAAGTGAAGTACTTGTATGAAAAATGAGTGACAGAGGCAAAACAATGTTTTACACGCGTATTCGATATCTCTAGTAATCTAGGAAACTATTCCTAGCGCTCTTTACAAAATAATAGACTACTTTCATGTTCTTTTTAATAATAAAACTTAATTAAAAACCTTAAAACGAATTTAAACATTAAAAATAACTAAATAAACCAGGTCCGCGTGGTAGTTGCAAGAATACTGGCTGCATTTCCCCGCTGAATCGCGACGCTGATTCATTGAACGAAGATGGAGCCAGCCCTCTTGTCACCAGTAGAGGTGATCAGTCGAGGGGAAATATCTTTAATAAACTTCTTACATTTTGTTTTCACCTGAACCCAAGATCCTTTTCAGGCAAAATGTGAATAATTATCGCTTCAGTGCCTTCATGACAATGATTAAAAAAAGGAAAGAAATACCACCAAAGAAGACTTAGATAAGCAATCGTTTACTAATAGCACCAATACTAACTACCTAAGTACACTCTATATTTACGCAACAGATACCTAAACAAACAGAAAAATCGTATACTAATTTTGCAACTGAAAAAGTGCCGACAATATCGAATACCGATAAAGAAAATAAAAAATCACTAACAGAGGAAGTAATTCAGACATCATAAAAATCCGAGTCAAAATATTTCGTCAAAGAACTCATTGTTGAAGGCGCCTATAACGTGCTACTGTGCTTTTTGTACTTGCCGCCGTAGTATAACATCAATTTTATTTTCGTGTCACAATTAGGAGGGCCTATTTGAAAAAAGTACCTATTACTAAGTATGGTATTCAAAAAAAAAAAAAAAATACTAAGTATTATTTGTTCCGGGTTACCATACATTTAAGTTATGACAAATATTGTTATTGTTTTGAAAATATGATTAGAAACATTTTACTCGATAGAAAAAAAATCTAAATACACCTCTGAAAACATACCTACAGCAAAAAAATTACAGCTCGCAGACCAAGTCTTAATTATGTCCCATTCAGAATCACATATCAACATTAATAATAACCACAAATTCTATTACTTCTTCTTATTCTTTCTGCTCTTTTCCAAACTTAATAAATGTGAGTGGATTAGGGGTGCATCGGTTCAAAAATTTCTATCATGTTTTTAAAGGTGGGTTAAAAAAATCTCTCTCGATATGTAGCTGTGGAATTGTAACCGGATGCATCAATTTTTCGTGCTTTGAGGGCACGTAAAGCCGGCTTCCGAACTTTGTCTGAATAAATAGACTTCTACAATCTACATCTATTACAATTGCTAGGTCTGTTCTGTTTAAATGAGTTACTGTCTAAATATTGACACTGTTACTGGGTGTCTCTGATCTGGCCACGTCACAAGGCATAAAGACCGTGACGTATGTTTGATGTTTGTTTCTTATACCAGTAGGTATGTCCAATTAATCAATATTCATTGAGTACAAGACACGTCTGCCAAGGCACTTAAATTTACACGCAAAACAATACTTAGGTAGCCAGATATCACAAAGTAGTTTCTGATAAAGATTATCAAAGGGGACCGACATTTGATAAGCTTAGTTCTGACAGGCCGACCGCGGCGTAACGGTAGCCGCAATAAACGGCGAATATTATCGTGAAATCGCTTTGAAGTCACCGCTTGATAGCGAATTATGAAGTATCATAGCAGATCATACTAAATTTCTAATCGGATATATTATTATAATATTTGGTGGATTGCAGGAAATGTGTAAATGCGGCATGCAGCGAAGCGACAGTCTCAAATAAAATTTTAAACTTTATCTTCAGTACTAAAATCTGTCATCCGGTGTAAATTGAGCCTAAAACATTTAATCGTGCCCCATTTTTAACCGACTTTAAATAAAAAGGAGTAGGTTCTCAATTCGGTTGTATTTCTTTATGTTTGGTACCTCAGAACTCCGTCATTTATAAACAGACTTGTCTTAATTACATTGTATTTTTTTTAAATAATGATTATTAGTAGTAGAATAAATATGTAAAATTTTAAACTTTATTCAAAATTAATGCAATTAACAAAACTAGACAGGGCTAGAAAAACGGACTTTAGATAGATATAACGCTCCTGAAAATCTAGAGTTTTTTACTACATTTAGCTTAGTTTATCAAGATTATGCCTATAATTGTCTAAACGAAAATCGATAAACGTTTATTTTTCAAATATCATGTCAAGTCAATACATTACTTAATCCTAAAATTCCTTTGAACTACTGAAATAAAGATAAAGATAATATTGTGGACTATTTATTTATAGAAATGACAAATCGATAGCTTAGTAATACCTAGTTCTACAAAAATAAAACAACATAAGTAATTTTTTTTTAATTTCTTTATATATATCTATCATCACGCCTTTTATACCAAGAGGGATAAGCAAAGACAATCGCATGCCATTTGTTACGATCCTGACATACCTCTTTCGCTTCTTTTATATTCATCATACCTTTCATACATGCTCGGCGATTGTGTGTACTTTTAAATAATTTTTTTATATCTATTACTATAATATAATATTATAAAGAGGAAAGATTTGTATTTTTGTATGTTTGTATGTTTGTGTGTATGTTTGTAATGAATATGTAACTCAAAAACTACTGTGCCGATTTCAAAAAATATTTCACCATTGGAAAGCTACATTCACCCTGAGTAACATAGGCTATATACCATCACGGCATGACGACGGGAACGGGGTGGGCAAAGGTGAACATGACAAAAGCTATGTATGAAGTGTATGTTTGCCAACATTCTGAAATAGTCACGTACGAAGTCGTGGGAAACAGCTAGTGTTCAATAAAAGTACACCTAGGTTAGGTAGACCGGTATTTCCTTTCATTTCAGCCATATAAAACTTTTTAGTAAATTTTTTTTATCTTAACTTTATTGATAGAACAAAACATAATGACAACATATTGCCTGTCTTAGTATGAGATTTTTTAAGAAAGCCTAACTTCATCTTATAAATGCATTTATTCTCAAGCGGTAAAAATACTGAACTCGAGACCGTCTGTTTAATAAGGATCAATATAACAACTAGGTCAGTGTTCCTCAATTTTTGAATTTTTTTAACGGGCACAGCATGCTTGTAACTTTTTCAAAAATCGAATCCGAGTCCAAATGTAATGTAACGAAAAGTAGGTACCTATACAATTTTTATACATGCTAAGCAAAAACTATTTCTTTTGGACAAAGTTAGAGCAATACCTACACACTAAATTATTCGAATTTATTTTCTAATTGTTGAAGATGAATTCATAAACCTACCAGGAACCGTCCTTAGGGTACCCAGCGGAACACAGTAACGTCTTACTCGCCAATGACCTGTTCATATTTTGAAAGTACAGTTTTCTGATTAAGTAACGTTTGTTTTTTTCTCCTTCTATGTAGTAGATAATTTTTCTCAATGTCAATACTACGCTACATTAGGACACAATCTGATCTCATGGAAACAACAACCAAAGCGGGAGCTGCGGCGGAAATCGCAGAGTCTAACAAACGGCGCAAACATAATAATGTAGTTCAATTATTGAAAACTACAAATTTATGCCGTTTGGTATAGAAACTCTAGATCCGTGGGGTTCAAATGCCAAATTTTTTATTAAAGGTTTATCCCCTCGACTGATGATCTCTTCTGGTGACAAGAGGGTTGGCTCCTTCCTCGCTCAACGAATCAGCATCGCGATTCAGCGGGAAAAAAAAGACGTTTATTTTAATGTTTAGATTAGATTTAAGGTTTTTATATTGTTAAGTGTATATTTTTATAAATTAAAAAAAAAGTTTAAAAAAAAG
Organism: Nemapogon koenigi; assembly: GCA_963924495.1. Classification (NCBI taxonomy): domain Eukaryota; kingdom Metazoa; phylum Arthropoda; class Insecta; order Lepidoptera; family Tineidae; genus Nemapogon; species Nemapogon koenigi. The sequence continues at coordinate 8,663,318 of OZ004641.1, forward strand.
ATTAGGTTTGGCTAAAAATGTCAATTATCCCAAGTGACACCACAAAGAACGCTAGTGAAAATATTAGTAAATATTCATTTATTGTTAATGATATTGATACGGTAGATACATCGTCGACTAATGCAGGTGTGTTGTAACATAATGGAAGGCCTCTTTGTAATCAACGTGTTATGACTGTTTCAAGTGGATTTTAGTTCCTATCTGGACGGTGACACAAAGCGGCGGTATGTCATCGGGTAATGTGAGAATTGACTGATAATTTTTGATTGAATAATGCCGAAAGATCAATCTAGATTTTGCGTAAGTAGGGGAGAGGTGTGTCAATAGTAACAAAAAATTTTTAAACTTTTATAATATTTAAATTAACAGTCACAGTGTAGTAGTATTTTTTGTCACAATATATGTTAGTTATCTAGCTAGAAAATAACATAAGTATATGAAAGAACTAGAGTGTTATCAATATTTGAAATATTTCAATTAGCTTTCGCTTAGCTAAAAATTACTTTCTTCCGTAAAAACCGAATTAATAAATATGGACAGCACATGGGCTTACTGACTTTCTTGCAAATTATTTCGGTCAAGCAGAGTCAGATACAGCTTCGATTGCAACAATAAATAGATGTTGCGAAATAACTTAAGTTACAATTAACCCACTGTTACTACTGACACACCTCTCCCCTACACTAAAATAAATGGAAACAGAAACTTTCGCGATTTTTTAGTGCACCAATCGTTTTAGATTTTAGAGCATCGTTTTCACAGATCGTAAATAATATTTTACCTATTATATTTTATTTCGTGACATATCGAGCTCCTTAGTCCTGAAAACAATCCTTTTCTCTTTCTAAAAAATATAACCTACATTTTTATTACTTTTAAATCAGGACGCACTATGGTATGCATATTATGCATGCATGGCCAATTGTTTCTTTCATTCTTATTTTGCGAGATAGTAAAATAGTACCCATATACAAATACTCTAAAAATATTTGAGTTTCTAGTTTTCATTCATAAACTGTGAGCCTCTTGTAAATATTTTCTTATCCTAACTTTAGCAAAAGATTTTTATATAATATCCAGCGGGTTTTCCAATTGAAATCTTAAATTCAGTATAAATAAAAGCTATTATTGCACAAAAGAGTCGACATAAGGGGTAATGTAAATAAAATGTGTAGACGCCACTTCGACCACCCACGTTGAAATATTTGGATACGAAAAATACACAAGGGTAGATGTTTATTTATACCTATTTTTAATAGGTAAATACTGCCTATTATTCAAATTTCATCAATTATAAAGTTCAAATCAAAATAAAACTAACGTAAAGAAAAACCCAAAATACTGACAATGTACCCACGTATTGGTACTCTAGTATATAAGCTCCTTGATTACAAATACTACCATCGATAGAGCAATAATTGGAAGTGTTGGACTTGAATTCGAAATAAAAATCTTAAGCAAATATCATACCAAAATCCCGTAGAATAAATCACTTTCAGATTTTCCCGAATTTTCCGATTAACCGGGCAACTTTTAAAGTTTACTTTAGGGTTTTTAGGAGTTTTTAAACCTTATTCATACTTATTACGAACATTAAAAAAAATTGCGAAATCGGTCAAGCTTACTTGTAACAAATATATCAATGGATCATGACAATTAATTTTTATTTGTATTAAGATAATGACTGATTAAAAAATATCATATTTTATACCTTGTAACCTCGCGAGAATAACTGAACAGATCTGTACCTTTACCTATGCAGTTTACACTAGTACGATCTGCAAATGCAATAAATTTTGAGGACTGCTTCAAGTAGGTATTTCTGTGTTTTGTATTAAAAATTGCCTTACCACAATTTAAAATCAACTATTTACACGGGCGAAGCCGCCTCAAGTTTTCGATTGCAGATGTACTTTAACAGAAACTACGATTAAATCTTCGGATTTAAATGGATGTCGGTTACTTATTGTAATTCAACACTTCAATACCACATTATTACAATTCGGTGTGTGGTCCTTATAGCGAGTAGCACCATCAACAAATGGGGTCAAAATACCATGAAATTGCGTCACATTATTTGCAATTTATACACAATTCAAAATGTGTAAATCAGCGTGAATTTCAATCGAAAGTGACATGCGCTTCTCTAGTGTCACACTTTTTAGTGTACTCAAGTGTTATGTGTTCAAGATTTAAACCGAAATTCGAGGGAATTTTGTTAAGAGGACTTAGATCGATAAGAAAAACTGGGTAAACAATTTCGTTTGGCAAACTCTTGTAAAATTAAATTGATAGCGGATTTCGAGTAGCTTTGGATATCGACACATTTATAATGCTAGTATCTTTTGCTAGCGGTTTCACTCGCTTGGAAATAAAGCAATTTTTTAAATTGCCAGTGGAAAATGTTACATAATAATTTTAATAAAAATTTGGCTTTGTCACTTTCCGGCCCACAAACTATTTTTTATTATTATATAATAACTAGCTGTTTTCCAAGACTTCGTACGTGACTATTTCAGAATGTTGGCAAACATACACTTCACACATAGCTTTTGTCATGTTCACCTCTGCCCACCTCGTTCCCGTCGTCATGCCGTGATGGTATATAGCCTACTATGTTACTCAGGGATAATGTAGCATTCCAATGGTGAAAGAATGATCAAAATCCGTCCAGTAGTTTTTGAGTTTATTCGTAACAAACATACAAACATACAAAAATACAAATCTTTCCTCTTTATAATACATATAATTAGTATAGATATAAGTTAAGAAATTAGAATTATTTCCTACCCTCGGCTAAAAGAAGGAGACTTGGTTTTCCGCTGGGTACCCTGGGACCGAAAACACGGTTTCGTGAGTCGTAAGGTAACCCGTGAAGAAAAAAAGGATTCTTTTCGTGGTTGCTTTCTTTTGAAAATAGAGACCAGCTCTATTCTGTTAATTACGTGAGCTATTTTTCTTTAAATTTAGACTCCCCCCTCCCCCTTGGTGAGATTGAGTGAGATTTAGTGGGATCCCCTCCCCATACGTGAGATTTCTGCTACAGTTGTTAAAAAACTACATTTATTTTTATAAAATCGGTATTGTCGATCTATACTTTATTTTTCTTTTAAAATCTCTGATGTTTCATTTTTTACTTTTTTATTACTCTATGAGATGTTTGAGCGGGCAAAATGGGACATTTCAAGAGAAGAAAAAAAAATAAGTATACCAATGTTGACGTGAGATTTTCAATTATACCCCCCTCAGCTTAAGTGAGATATGATGAGATTTTACTGGACCCCTCCCCCCCCCCCCATTTTGAGCTCACGTAATTAATGGATGTCCCCTTTATGTCCGACTTGCCATCTGTTCAATATGGACAACTCGCGAAATGTTGACAGTGTTTCTGGCCACGCCGCAACACTAAAGACTCAAAATTTCACAGTCAAAATATCAAATCAACATATTCTACAAAATCCTGGACATTAGGATATATCCACGACATTGTAATAAACATAACTGCACACTATTGTATGCGAGACAGAAAAGGAACAATTAACTATGAAACGTGTCAAATGAGGAACAACCCTTGTTTGAACAACAAATTAGTTACATTATACGGTTATAAGGAGGGGAAAGTTTGTGATTTTAGGCCTATTTGAGACAGACAAAACTAACGTTGCATTCGTGATTTAATAGGGGGCCATTTATCCAATTATTATTCTGGTTATTTAAATGACTTTTAAGGAAGTTTGGTGACTATTTGGTATATCGGGTCTAAAAAATATGAATAGACATTATGAAAACTTTTCTTCAGTATTTCTTTTGTACATCGGATAAGGATAAGGACCCACACCCAAAAAATCGTAAATTAAGTGTAATATATTGATTTTCTTTCGCATTTCAAACCTTTGATAAAATAAAAAACATAGATACGTTACGTTACGTCCTAACTATTCATCAAAAAATCCGATACATTGCAGCTAGACCACACGACAGCCTTGATGAATTCGACGGACAATCTATGAGACTGTGGACTCGTAAATTAAGCGTCACAAAAAAGTTATGCTCTCATATATATATTTTTTTATTTTATCTATCTATCTATCATCACGCCTCAAGAGGGATAGGCAGAGACAATCGAATGCCATTTGCTACGATCCTGACGTACTTACCTCTTTCCCTTCTTTTATATTCATCATTACCTTTCATATAAAACTTATGCTCGGCGATTGTGTGTACTACTTTTAATATTGCCTTCGGTCAATAATATTTTTATATGCTCAATAAAAGTACACCTAGGTAGTCCTCTGCTCTATGGTCCTCTGCCAGCATTTATTTCCCTTCACTTCAGCCGGTTCAGCCTAAACATTTTAGTCAATCTTTCATCCTTCATTCTTTCAACGTGTCCAAACCAGCGTAAACTACTTTTCTTCATTTTAGTCACAACTTTTTCACTCCACATTTTTCTCTTATTTTTTATTTTATTAAAGTTTCAAACTTATTAAACACAATACTTTAAGCATAAAAGTGACCAACTATGAAATTTTATCAACTTTTTTTGGTTTTGCTTTCAGACACTATCTGAGGTATCCAAAAGATATAATGTCCTCCTATCTTATAACAACAAAAAATGTCATTTTTGCGCCAATTCTAGACAAAAAATTGGGCACACGCATCTATTCAAACAAAACTTTGCTTCCATTTGTCGGCAATTGTATCTACATACAATCGTCATCTAAAACAAGGACTATTGAAGACGTCTCTTTAACAAAAATATTTTTTGGACAATAGTCGATCATAAACATCCATTCTATGTTTGTAATAAAGTAATTCTTCTACTACTGTAGCTTTGTGTCCCAAATAACTAATAAAATTAACACTAGCGGCGTCATGCAAAGGTTCATGTTTTTGAAGCGATTTTTTGCAATAGGTATCTTAAATGTATAAAACAAATCTCAAAAAAGGCGGAAATATTATTGCTGATGTTGTAAAATGTATGATTTTAAACTGAGTCAGTAACACAGAAATGGCTTCAATGGTATGTAAAATTGGATATTATTGCAAATAATAAATGAAATTTCCATAGCCAGATATATTCTTCCTCTTCCTAGTTGTGTCTATAAATTTTTGGACAATCGCCTCCATGTGCCCCGATCCTGGGCAGTCGGCAGACCTGCCCATTATGTGGGCGATGGACCGCGTGGTCTTTTCCCGTCGACATTTCCTAGCACGATTAACTTTTCAAGGTTGTCAGGATTTCTGCGAGCAATTGGTTCACTGGTTTTTCAGGAATTTAAAATATATATAATTCTAGCAAACTGCTACAAAACAGAGAATTTTAAACTACTTGTGCACGAAACCTACTTCTCACCTGTCGAATTTTGTTTGTTGTCGCAATTCTTTTTACTGACCGCAAGCCGCTACCTCTGCAAGGCACCCCTTTTCGCGTATTTCAAGCAAAATTTGTATGTACTTTCTTATTAATTTCTAAACTTACTTGAGTCACTTTTACCATTGATATAAATGATACACCTACACTATTCTAGTTTATTATTTTTGTTGAGGGTAATTATTATCACTGTCTCCTTACAAAAAATCTCTAAAAATAATCTACATAAGTTACACAATTTTTGTAACAATATAGAGAAAGCAGCAATTTAGGCAAACTAAAGAAGCAATTAAAACGAAAGCTCAAACTGTCGTCGGCTCCCTTTAGTCACCCGTTACGCACAACTGTCCAATATTTTACTGTTTTATTATTTTTCATAATTTCGAAACATTTTTTATTAACTGACTACCTACTTTCTTCCGTTACTCCACTTTATTACTTTGAAGGGACCGAATGTTACCGTTTTACTAATGTTACAGTATACCTAGCCTATATAAATAGTAAAGAAAAGAAGCAATTTTTTTCTTTAAGGCCAGAATACACATGCTTGTAAAACGGAACAGTAGCGTGCAGGCTATAGTTATCGGCATGTGGAAGTAACTGGCACACTGTGGATACATTTGCAAGTTAACTTGCAGGCAATTTGCTTTCTTGCATGCCTGTTATTTGCAAGAAGTAAGTGTATATATACACAAGGCAGTTCACGAGTCAGTCCTATACGCTTATAGACGTCATTTTTGTAATGGAAAACATTCTAGCAGTAGAATATGAGAGAAAAAAGAACAGAAGAAGAAGACAGATTTTGGTGAAAGATTGGTTTAGCTTGCCTGTAGCTGTCGCGTACATTCACACGTGCCAGTTTTGCAGCCCCCTACGTCCCCTTCCTCACGTTGCATACCAGTAGATCAAATATAAGTATTCAAACTACTTGCTTGTCAGCAAGGAATATAAGTACTCTCTACCGAGAGAAGAACGCTAACTCCATAGTAAAAAACTGCGCCCATACTTTACACACCTATTGACACTAGCGCCATTGCGGAATAGCAAAATGTATAAAGGCGGGAATATTCAAAACTGACAATTCGCTTTTTTGCCGCCCGTGGCCTTGGATGACCAACGCAAGTTATTTTTGTGTAAATTGAGTCCGCCGCAAAGTGATATAATTGTTTCTATCACTTTGCGACGAACTCAATTTACACAAAAATAACAATTGGCCATGCTACATATTTATAATATACTTTTTTTATAATTTGTTTTGAAAATATAGCCCATTTTAAGAAACTAATTTCGATATTTTTGTTTTTTATCCATTGCGTCTATTTTTAATATATTTTACAAATTTTACCCGCGAAAAGTAAACGTGACGTCACAAGAATTTAGAACAGGATTATAATCTTGGCCACTACACATAAAAAGTGACAGTCAATCAAATTAACGTCAAGCAAACGTCAGTCAAGGTCGACTAACCTAAAAATTACTCTTGTTTATATACTCGTGTTTATAATTATTTAAATTGAATAGTTTTTTACAATGGCAAGTAAATAGTGTTTCATCCCGTCATGTCCTAATAACAAAGAAAATAATTACACGTAAAATATAATTTATAAAGATGTCATTCAAAGGTTGACGATTGCCCTTTTTTGTAGGCAAAGGTATTATTTTTTCATACTGCTTAAGATGACGTCATACATCGGTCAAATTAAGGTTATTGTTTGTTATTGAATATCTTAAAAAGTATAGACTTAATTTAAAATCTGATAAATAGAAATTGTACTGAAAGCTTATATCTCGAAACGGTTTCGAGATCTTCGTTTCTGTTCAAAAAGTTAGCATGGCCAATTGCGTTGGTCATCCAAGGACATCATTAGTTCTGAATTCATAGTATAGTATTTTAAATTACAATTGAAACAAAACAACCGGTCTATTTAAAAGCTTTTATTTAACTTCACATAACTTTCATAATTATTATGTAGATACATGTAACTGACAACTTCGGCACTTGGCACATTTTCTTTAATCGTTCGAAGACATTTTACACAAATTTAATAGTTTATACACTTAAAATAAAAACACAAGTAAAAACGTCTCATAGCTTAAGTTTCGTAATTACGTCCATTCGTAAATAATAATTATGTACAATACAAATGTAACACAAAAACACTTTAAAAATGAGCTAATCAAGGAACAACAACTGGTGGTAATAATTATTTAATTATCCGGAAAAAATGTTGCGGCTGTGCAACAATCACAACAAATTACAATGGCGGCCGGTCGGTCCACAGAGTAAGTAAAGGTCGGTCCAGTCCACAGAGGAGAGGAAGGAAATGATGAGCAAAGACAAGATAAATCTTTACAAAATATAAGATATTTTTCTGTCTATGCACGCTCTTGATGAATTTTAATGAATAAAACATTAAATTAACTTATATCGAACTTATACACAGGCATATAGCTTATGTGGGCAAAAGTTAGTACCTAATATATGAATTCAAAATTTTATTGTCTATTGATGTTATTTTTTCCTGTGGTATACATTAGCAAACACACAAATGCATTTGTTTGCATGTGTGGAAGGGCAAACATTTTTCTATAGAAGACGATACCCCCCTTGTCAGCTACAGGCATGTGTATTTACCGGCTTTATAGTCCTCCGAAATTATCTAGTAGCGACTGTCTACTACTGTATACCTACTTGTTTTGTCAAGTTTAAATTATAATAATCGGAACTATATCGGAAGGCAAAACCAAAATATATTCCTTTCAGATAATGAACCTATCTCCAGTTTATAAGGCCCCGTCAGGTTCAAATCCCCCTCGTGACAAAAAATACGTGCTATAATTGACTAGGTACTCGTGCATCAGAAGGCACATCTGCACTTCTAAAAAATAACAGATATACGTCTGTTAAAGAAGTGACACATCTAGGTTCATTAACTGCAGCAACGAGCTTGCCACCTGTTCTGTTCAATATGGACAACTGGCATAAGTGGACACTGTTACCGGTGTCTATAGCAGGCTACACCGCAAAGTACAAATGCCGTAAAGGTGCGTGTGTGTACATTGTGTATAAAGATATGAAATAAAGAAATAAAATCGCATGTAGGAACATGTAGGAATGAAGATTTTAGTAGATTTATTAGATAATAGCGACCCGTGGAATTTAATATCACAAGTCGTCGAATATGAAACTATGCCATTATTGGTTACTGCTCGGCTCCCAAAAGATGTAGCGTGATGTTTTATACACATGAACCATAATCTAAATCGGTCCAGTCGGAGTCGGACTCGCACTAATTTGTTAATAGTAGTTTATGAAAGTGTTGTATAATGAGGGGTATTAAAACCCGAGTGAGTGTTTAAGAACCGAGCCGCTAGGCGAGGTTTTTAATAGTATCACACGAGTGTTTTAATACTTAGTTATATGCAGTTTCATACACTACTTTATCTACTCTCGTACATTGGGATTCAACCTACTAAATAAAATATCCACGAAATTCAGTAACTACAACAAAATATATTCAATGAGTGGCGCCAAAACCTAGCACATCACCGCGCATGCGTCAAAGCGGGCGCTGTCATAGACAAGTAAAAATTGGAATGAAAACTTTTTTGTAATGCTATAAAAAATGGCGCGAACTGCATTTATGCGTTCCATTAGAAAAAAATAATTGATAGAACCTTGTTGGTGATATAAACTCTTTGGATTTACCTGTATCGTAATGGTAAAAAAAATTACTTTATAACATTATTTTGTTAGAGAAAGTGTGTTATAAAGTGATTTTTTTATTTTATTTCGGTATTGTGTTTATAAAGTATGTCAATATAAAAGTTTTGAAGTTTATAATTCGACTTTTACGATATGAGAGTAGATAAAAATCTTTATCAAATTATAATTTAGTTATTCCATACAATTACAAATATCAATACAATTATACAAGTAGGTATCTATTGATTTAGTGGTCCGTAGTTTTTGCGCGATTTCCAAAAGCCAAAATCAACTTTCCTTTGGTACATCAATTATATTACTTATAAGAAATTGCAAGGGGCACGCCGTATAAAAATAAATTATCGAAACTTTTTAAAGCCGTAATAAAATAGAAACCCTTTAATTACTTAATTTGGCAAAAAAGAAAGTTGCTTTGTGAAATTTTTGCCGGCAAATTGTTAAAAAATTAACCCGTTACCTAAATTTTATTGCACAGCGCAATATTTTACCAAACACAACACAAAGGCTTTCGCTAAACATAAAATTGTAAAAAAACATCAAAACTTTGCAGTATCAATAAACCCTTTACTAAATTCCTAAAGCATTTGCAACTCAATCTCACACTTTAAATAGTTAAACAAAATACCCTTTTGCCAACCGTAACTAAAATTTTGTCCAAAAACAGTTCGTCGCTTTAAATGTCACAATACACAAAAGGACCGCTAAGTTTTCCGAAATAGAAAGAGTTGCAAATAACTGTAACAAAACAAGGGTTGAAATGAAACAGCCCTTTAAAGGCAATAATCGTTAACAAGCTTTCAATACAGAAAGTCTTTCAGCGCGTAGCTTGGAAGCTCGACCATAAATCGAAATACAATTAGGCCATTTTTCTCTTGTATAGGGAGTGTAAAAGTGAAATTTCTATACGTGATTCGTTGCGGATGTTAGAAGACTTGAATGTTATTAATTAACTTTCACTAGTACCTACTGTTAAAATTTTTACCTTAGTCAACTGTCGTAAATTTGGTATTGTGTTTTGAAATTTTCGGAAAGTGATAAATTTTAATGGAATGGAAGCTAAATAGAAAGTTGTTAAAATTCAAACTTTCTAGAAATTACTGAAAATATTTCATAATTTAGACAATTAAAAATTTCACTAACAATTTTCGTGTTTTTCCTATTAAAAAGTTAGTTAACTTTGATGTCAGTCTGTCTGTCACCAAAAAATTACTAAAGCTGGTGATAATGCGTAAACTTAGGAGTCAGAAATAACACGATGATATTTGCGAAGTAATTTTAGAGACATTACTAAAATAGTGGGACAAAGACAAAGACATACAGATCGAAGATTATTTTGTAAAGATCCTGTGCCCATTTTAATTTTGATCTACTTTCTTCTAGGACCAGGCAATTCGCAGAAGAACCTATGGCTGAATTATTAGTTTCTTAGTTGACACCTAAACAAGTCTGTAATTTGAGACATCAGGCAGTCAAAAACATGCAAGAAACCGTTAGATTTTATTAGTTTTAAAGCAAACAAATGGCAATCTCTATTTAATTAAATATTGATTAACAAAACATCCCTTATACTATGTATTAACTTCATTGATATAATATTATAACATAATATATCAATGATTAACTTGAACCCAAACTGTCAGCAATGATCGTCCAATATTTATTTAGCAAATCCAAAAATCATAGTATGTAAGTTTGGATAGGGAGTAATCGCTCAAACTACTGAACCGACTCTAAAAATTTAGAACAATATAATATGGGTAATAAGTTACAATTTTATAAAAACCCTTTGATTTTGACAAACTTTGCATGATCTTCGATGTATTTGATTATTAAAACATTCCCACGACAAGTACTAAAATGTTACAATTTTAATTTCGATTTTTATGTTTTTAAAAGTGAAACTTCCATTCGTGAATTGGTTCCAAACTTAAAAAACTATTCAAAAGTTTATAGAAAAAACTGATTTCGTTGAAAGTAAGAACAGTTAACTACTATGGAAGTAGAAGCTCTTATAAAATGCTCTACTTTAGACATATTTATTAGTTACCATAAAAATATGTTCATTAGGAAAAAACCGTAAACGACAGCTTGAAGGACGTTCTCAGTATAACGGGCTATGACAAGTTACAAATGTGATTTTTTGTGGCATTCCTAGAAATGGAAACCGAAATTTGGACAAACTGCGGTGTTGAATGCAGCGTGAAGTCTTCTTACAATGGTAGGCAAGCGTGCTTGTATAAAGCATGTTTTGACATAGTTCACTTTCAATAACCGTAGAACTGTATGCTATGTTACCAAGTAATTATTAGAGGGATGTATTTGGTAACTGTAGCTATGCGGGAGATTTCTCTTTGTTTATTGTCTTTGTAGAACGTTTCTTACTCCCTACTGCTCCGTTGTTACGGTTTTAGAGATATTCTTTGGAAATATTAATACAAAAGTTCTAAAAGTGAAATTGTCATCACTTTTCAAATTATCTGTACAATGCATCCTTTCACTTTATATGTATGAAGAATATACTGAGAATAAAAGTGTCGCCAGAGAGGGGTGAATCAAGTTGTCACTTCTTAAAATGCGGGCCAGTACTTAATAAAATGGAAACCTAAAAATACCGTTACCTCAAAACATATGCAACAAATAGAAATTCGATCCGATTGCTTCAATATTTTCGGTAGTTCCCTCATATTACGAATTTCACAGAACTGTCAACATATTTTTTTCCGACAGCCTAATCCTCGGGTAGCAAATAGAACGTAAAATTGCTACAAATTAACAAACTATATGATGCGATACATTTTGTTATTTGTGCATATGGTGCTACGGGAGATAGGCTTGTCAGTACCTATATAATATAATAGATTGGAAATTATGCGTCTTGGACGTCCTTACATTCTGCTATCATTTTGTAGTACGGTAAAATAAAGTTTGGCCTGTCTTTCTCATTTTAAAGTTTTACTTGCACACTTTATTTAAGTATTTAATTTAGGTAGGATTGAGGCTAACACACATAATATAGGTATATCTCCTATATCTATATCTAATATATAAAAATGAATATTTGTTTGTTTGTTCGTGTGCCATAGACTCAAAAATATCCTGGACCGATTTGAAAAAATATTTTTGCATTTGATAGCACAATACTTAAGGAATGTTGTAGGCTATTTAACATGACGCTACCTACCCAAGGAGGTGAATTATATTCCTAATACTGGACCGATTTGTCAAATTTTTTGTTCGTAAAGTTCGCAATAGTCCGAATCAGGTTTTTAGAGAAAGTAAAATTGGATAGTTTCCCAGAAAATTGGAAATTTAGAGAAAAACTTAAAGTGCTTTTTTCTATGTGATGTTTATATCAACTCAAGACCATAATAGGGGATGAAAGTAAATTTGAATTTGTCTGTTTACGATAAAACAGAGTTAACGTGATTTGCGCAAACTTGTAGGGTCGCAGAATGCCACAGGCTACTTTTTATCCTGTAAATCTTTCGAGCGGAAAGCGAAATAATTTAATTCCAAAGGTCACCATGGTATATATATGGTATCATGTAGTCGCAGTGCTGGCTGCACCAAGACACGCCAGCTTAAATGATATCATTCGTCGGGCTCTTGTCAGCAGCAAAGTGCCAGCCGTTTTTGAACCAAACGGTTTGGCACGTGATGATGGCAAGAGACCCGATGGCATGATACTCTCGCACCGTCCCATCTTCCATACAGCGTTAAAAGTTGGCAATGCGGCCTACAATGCTGACATGGCCAAACGTCGCAAGTATGCATATCTTTCGAAATAAAACATATTTGAGGCGTTTGGTGTGGAAACGATGAGGCCGTGGGGACATGGAGCACACAGTCTGTATATAGATATTAGTAAACGACTAATGGAAAGCTCACATGACCAACGGGCTGGCTCTTAGGTACTTCGGTCAAAGAATAAACATTGCAGTCCAACGAGGCAATGCAGCCAGTCTGTTAATGGGTACTCTCCCAGACGCTCCTAGTAGACAGCGATTTTTTTATTTTTTTTGTTTAAGTTCATGTTGATACCCATTTCTATATGTAAATTAAATTAAATTAATAATCAGGCGGTGGCAAGGTCACATGTCGTCTTCTCTATAAAAAAAGTGGTCGACGGGAAATTAGAATCTGTTTAAAACGCAATTAAAAAAATCTTCAAATATTCGTGTTAGTTTTTGTAATGATACCATCTAATATTATATCCATAAAAGATAAATAAAGTTTTCAGAGGTGTATTTAGGATTTTTTTCTATCGACTAAAATGTTTCTAATCATATTTTCAATACAATAAAAAGATTTGTCATATCCTTAAAAATCAATATTATACACATATTTTTCAGTTTCGTAAAAATAGATCAGGTTTTCTGAAAATTTTGATGACTTACTTCCCCTTAATTAAAATAAAATTCCAATAGGTATACTTTATTCAAATATCAGGACTCCAATTTTAAGCTTTTTTTTGCTATCTACTTATATTCATCATCAACACGTGTAAAACGTCATATCATTTAACAAAAACCTGTGTCTGTTCTCACCGCGAACATGTTCCCAGAAGTGTGCCACTTATCGGTAGCAAATATTTCAAAATAACACTATGATTTTTTGCTCCCTTGCCCAAAATATTGCCAATTTCAATAATTTAAGGGAATAATAAAAGGCAGAAGACGACCTAGGTGTACTTTTATTGAACGTATACAAAATGTATTGATCGATGGAAGTATTAAAAGTAGTAAGTACACACAATCGCCGAGCATGTATGAAAGGTATGATGAATATAAAAGAAGCGAAAGAGGTATCAAGATCGTAACAAATAGCATTCGATTGTCTCTGCCTACCCCTCTTGGGATAAAAGGCGTGATGATAGATAGATAAAATAATAAAAGTTTTATTTATATTTCATTACAAATAAATAAATATAAAAAAGTGCTTGTCCGTGATTTCAAAAATAGGTAATTTTATTTTTGTTTGTCCAGAATAGGTTTTGAAACGGCTTGATTCACTAATAATGTTATTTCTCAGCTCCTAAACATGATAGGTCCACGTTTACTCGTAAAGTAATGAAAACCGCAACAAATCCGTTGCGTAGTTTTTGCGTGAAGGTCACAGACAGATAGACAGACTCGGCGGGGGCATTTTTTTAAAAATGTTTGATAGTGGTAAATGCTCTGAGATAATGTTTCTATGAATCCCATTTAAAATATCTAAATTGTTTGTCATAACTGCGTTAATAATTGAGTATTGCACTCTGTCTATCAACAGATAGGGTCACAGCTGCCTACATGCTCAGATAAACATGCCAGATGGGGTATATAATGACGATTAGTAAGTACGCCCACTAAAAAGTTCAAATTACACTTGCCTTACCATCTACTTCCTATCATGAAATTTTATATTTCTAATTTAACTGATTTTTTTTTCTAGAATAGGTAGGACTAACTGATAGAGTGAGTACCTATGTCTAATCGCTATGTTACTACGATTTACATTATGGTTTAAATTTGTTTCAGGGTTCCGTACCTTAAGGTATTCTCAAAGGATTCGATAAAATATACTATTTACGGTAGACCAAAACGCTTTTGAAAAATCTATGAGCTTACAAATTTATTGCCTGTGCAAAAATTTCGCACCGTTAGTTCAACTGATCCACAACAGATGGCGCATTTTATAAAATAAATAGCATTTGGGTGAATCAACTTTTCGTTGTAATAACGAGCTAAATTGTTAAAAAAAATTTTTTTCTTAATACTACATTTTCTTTAGATTATTCATAAATAAGCACCATTAAAATTTAATATTTCAGGTAGTGCCGCGAACTTAAATATATTTTATTGGTATTTTAGGGCTGAGTAAAGAAATTTGATCTTATAAGAGGTCTCCTGGGTAACTGGTTTTTTATTCAATAAAATAATGAGAAATTAGATATTAAATCATTGTAATTTAAATAAGGATACAGCTATGTTATATCACTAACTTCAAATGAATGAAAAATCATGTACATTTTCAGAAATTGTTATTTATTGTGTCTCTTGAGTCACCAAGGGAAAAAGTAAACCAGAACTTTGTTATAATTGTTGTCCAAACAATGAAATAAACATAAAAATACCTTGGGCTAGCTGCTCCAATTAATATCAAACCAGTCTTAAAAAATAAAATAATAGATACACTGTTTTTTTAACAAAATAGTGCAATAAGTTACAACATTATTGGGACAACTTGGTTTGCCAGGAGACGAATTTGGTGACTCCAGAGACACGACTGAGATGCTAATCAACTAAACAACAGTCAACAAAATTTTAAATAAGTAGTAACATCCTTCTAAATTAAATTTTACATATATATAGTGATCTTTATTATAAAAAACAATTTTGTAGGTATTAATTAGTAATTACTTAAAATTAAATTTCAAAAATATCAATAGGAGCGCTGAATTCGTAATAAAATTGACCTCGTTTTTCTTTAGTCACTGGTTTTTGAAGGATTTTGACAATATCTTTATAATCGACAAAAGACGTCATGTCGGTTTTATCTAAACGAAACTGTTGACCGTTTTTCACGCATCGCAAAAAGGTAACAAATATGTCTTCATCTTCATCCACATTATTAAATACACATGCATACCTATAGATTTTACCATTTGTTGCATGCACAATCACAGTTAAATAGTTGACATTTTTCACAGCTTTATTTCTTTTACCATCCTTATCATAAACTTCTTCTTTCCTGTCCCACTCAAACCACTTCATAATTTCAGAATTGTTGAATTTGTTGTATCATACTGTACTTCGTTTCTACCACATTTATGACATGTTCCATATAATTAATAAATATTGAATAAATGAGCACGTTTAAATATTCAGACTTTATTACACGCTTTCTTTTTTTCGTCCATCTATTGAAGGCATGATAACGAAGGAAGGCCGATTTGAAATGTCTCTAACAAAAAAATCATGTATTGGTTTATTTAATTTGGTTACACTGTCTCTTATTTTCAGTTTTGTCCTTAATTGTCCTTGTATTCCTAACGATTTTTATTATTTTCTCTTTCGAGCGTCCATCAATATTCTCAAAAATACTTTTTAATAGTCTCCTTCCTGCTTATTTTTAAGGCATTGTATAGCATTAGTTAGTTCTTGTATTTTATTTTCTCATCTGCCTTTAGTTCTGTCTTTGGTTTATATTGGTTTTCCGTTCTTTTTATCGCACTTCTATCTAAGCTTTTCAATTTCCTCTTTTAATTTTAAGTTGTTTTTGTGTAGTTTCGATCGGTTGCTTTTCACTTTTATCCTTCCTCTTTCCTTCTAAGTTGAGATTGGTGATCACGTAGAGTATCATTTCGCAGTGGTTGATCATTATTTTGAAAACCTTGTGCTTGTTTTATGGAAGGGGAACTTGGAGGTATAACATTCAGAATGTTATTCAGATTTTTCTTTTTTTTTCTTAGGCCTCTCTTTCTCAGTTTCCAAATAATCCTAGAACTAAATTTTTCCTTCGGTGTAAGGTCTTTCACTAGTCTTTTCTTTGCATGATAATTTTGTCTTTTCTTTCTTTTGTATTCTTGTATTTTTCGGGATTTAGTTTCAACTTCTCTTTATAGCGCTTTTGCTTTTCAGCTGCTGTTAGTGGTGGCATATTAATTAAAACAAATGAAAAACATACCTATTTAACCAGGAAAAAAGCAAAAAAAAACCCAAGGAAGTAGTCGAGCAATGCATTTGTTAAAATTGGCAATAGCTAAATTCTCAATATTTAATTTACAATATTTAAAGATAAGGAATGTTAACCAATATGCAACTGGGCAGTATATCAGTCTAAATACTAAACTTTGTTGGTTAACTCGGTCACCGCTTATTCAGTAATTTATCGACTACCAGATTTCAAAGTAATAATTATTTAAGCATCAATAAAATAGTGTAAACATATGAAAAACTTATTCGAAACAACGTACAGTCTTCTAGGTCACCACAGATGTCTCTTGGGTCACCACTAAAGTGACTCAGGGGACCGGTGACTCAATGGACATTTAACGGTATAAACATTTTTTAATATTTATTTTTTATAAAAACTACAACAATGATTACTTATATAAGATATTAGACTTTTAGAAAAATAAAAAACACCTTTGATATTATAATAATTATAGACAAGCTGTCCACATTTGTTTCTTTACAATTCAAACTAAGCAAATGCCACTTTTAGTAGATATCGTGTTTGAACACTGCCTTAAAAAAACCGGAACACTTATAAGATTAGGTACCTACTCTTGTGTATGTCACAGAAAAAAAATAGATTGAAATAGGTAAGTGCAATAAATAGTGTGCATTTTAAAAATTAAAAAAAAAATGTGTTCCCTATAACGAGCTCTTTTATTTGACATGTCACAAAACGCACTTGTAAAAAAAAATTAAATTTACTTATATAAGATATTAGACTTTATTGCTACGTGTTATGCTTCAAAATATATTAAAATTTCAAAAATTTTATTTTTCCCCCCGAAATTGCCTCCAAAATCAATATTCCGTCTAAGCCCACTGATCTCCTATTATGTTTCTAAGCTAAAAAATAGATTTTTAATATGATTAAGTAGTCGATATTTTTCGATAGCTGATACATACCTACCTATATTAATTTACTTCAAAATTTCAAAATCGTTGCATCAAAAATCTATGTAAATAAGTGTCGTCGCTAGCCTAAAATAACCCACTTATTAGAAATCACCTCTGTGAACATTTTCACACTTTTATCGCTTTCTCAGCTAAAAGTGTGATTATTGAAGTGGTTGTGCAAGGACTTTGACTGATACATTCAGCTTTAAAGCGCTGTATTGCTTAGGAAAAAGCTTTTAATTAATTTTATTGAAAATGTAAGTATGAAGCCCAAGGCATTTTATTACACATCGATGGTATCTGCAAATATGACTAGCCAGGAAAACATAAAAATCTTGTAAACAAAATTATTCATAGATTTTAGTGGACGAAGGCTTTGATATAAATGTATATACTAACCATAGGATAATAGAGGAAGTCTTCCGCTGGGTACCCTGGGACCGACAACACGGTTTCGGGAACCGTAAGGCAACAATACATATATAAACCGTCCAAATTAAATAGTTGGAAAATTCTGAACAACTTGCTTTAAATTGTCTACTAAGTTATTTAGCCGTTACGGCAGCCGTATTTCCCTTGTGATTGCAACGCATTATCTTGTTTCTACAATCTCCAACCTTACTATAAGTACAAGAATAAAGAATTTATCCCAGAAACATAAAAATATTAGATTTAAATAAATCGCTTTTGGGTTTAAAAATAAGGGTTGAAACTCCTTCAGAGGTTTTTATCTGAGAAAGTGAAGTGATTTTAAGATGTAACGTTTATGGGGTGCTTATTGATGGACGCTTACATGTGTTTGAGTTTACTTTGGAATTTTAAGTAGTTATACTGAGTAGATAATAATGAAGCTGTGATGCTACTTAAAACTTGTTAGAAAGTAAAAAAGAAAATAATAATATTATAATGAAATGGAAAAACATAAAGTCTGTAATCAGGGCCATAGTAATTTGGCATTTAGTACACAAGCAAGGGGTTAGAATCAGTATCTAGAGCAAAACTTTGCTATATAGAACTTGGAGTCATGTGTGAAAATTTATCTATGGGGCCATAAAAACCTTTAAATAAACGGCACACATATTTTTGTGCAGATCCAGCTTTGATTACTGTTTCTCTGAGATTTGCTTGTATTCATAGATATTTTAATTCACATTTATAATATGTGTATTGTAACTTTATAATAATCTACCTGATGACATTAAAATACTGAATGGAAATGTCTATTTACAAAATGGCTCCTCGAACATTGCTTTTATGGAATAAATGAATACATGTGTCACAAAACTATGTAAAAATTGTAGAAAATTAATGTAATTGTATAGATTTTTTTGAGTAAAAATATATCTAACTAATGTTTCCACACCTGAAAAAAATTATGTCCATACTCACCAAAATTTTAAGACCTAAATTGTATTCTTGCAAATAAAACATTTGATTTGATTTGATATATAGGTTTCTTAATTTTGAGTCAAATCATTTAAAGTTTCACATGTAGAAGTTACTTTATTGCAGGAGGATGAGAATCTGTAGACTTCACAAACAACCCCTTGCAAAGCTAAGGAAATGTTCGTTCCGCGAATTCCAACACAATAAATAACCCAGAAACGAGTCGTAAAACTTGTCACAAATCTAATTGAAAGGGTAAAACTAAAAACTGAACTAAAACCCCTTCAAACCAAATCTAACTATAAAATCGTGTTTTTAGTACATTTGTAGCAAAAAACCTTCGGTAAAGCAATTGTTGTTTCGTGTCGCGTTATAAAGCTGAACAGATTTCAAATCGATTTATTTTTATATTTGTTTACGATCGTTAACGTAAATGGGTGGGTGTCTTTTGGGGTTATAAAAACGGTAGGTCTGGTAAATTCTCATACCATAAAATACTAAAATTCTGTATATTACCTACATACTCCTTTATCCATTATGCGCTTTGAAAACCAAAGTCACCTGTCCATCACAAGTCGGACTATCTTCGACTGATCTTAACACAAAGGTATAAAATACAACCAATGGAAGGTATAATTACCAAATAAATTCAACTTATTTGGTGGTAACGGTATCTATGCTATGAATGTATAAGGTCCACTTTTTTGTTTAAAAAATTACTTGACGAAAAAATTGAAATTTGGTACATTTGTAGAATTTCATGACCCAATCACGGAATAATACTTGAATTTCGATTTTAGGGGTTAATTTTTAATGTACTTATATTAAAAAGTTAAAATAATTGTTTTTACAAGTGCATCACATGTGTGACATCAAATAAAAGGGCTCGTTTTATAAGAAATACAAATATATATTTTTTATAATTTTAAAATGAATATTTTAAAATTTAAAATTATGTTAAGGAAATATGTATACGAAAATTTACAGTCTCCATCCCTTTTATCCCCGAAACTACTTATAAAAAACTGATAAAAATAGGGAATATCTAATTCACACATATTAATTAACATTTTTAACATAATATTTTACACTTGCATTCATATTTTTAAACGGTTATTTTATTTTTTTACAATAAAAAGACATGCAAAGTTTGTACCAAATAAGTACAGAAAAACAGACTATAGATAGATATACGGTCAAGTGCGCTATACTTTTATACTACACATTTAGCTATCATAGACTTAAATCTTTAGTATTAGATATTACGCAAAGACATTTAATTAATCTCTTTGATATTACGTAATTTCAATAGACACTGCCTGGAGGTATGATTTTTCTTATAGGAAGTTTTGTTTTTGCAATTTTATCATCTAAATCCAGGGTAAACGTACGACATGTTCATTTGTATTGTTATATGGCTCATTTTACAAAGGGAAAAATAATAATTATATTTATGTACGCACCTACAGCCTACATCGTTTTCTTAGCCAAGTAGGTAGATTGTGTACGCAAATAATTGGAAAAAAACCTCTACCTGTTATACAAGAACTCAGTACTCTTATTCCGGGAAGCAAATATCAAAAAACTCGTATGTTTTAAAACTTTTAAACCAAGCCGGCCAATAATATTTAATGGTTTTCCGAAATAAACAAAGCGTACGGACACGAGCAACTTATTGTCGCGCATTGTAATCATTGTTTGTCGTAATGTGACGACGTTAATAGCTGGCCCGTCTGTTTGTTTGTTTTAATTAAACAAAAAATTGTGCATTTAACGCGTGTTAACGCTGTTTGCGTCTTGGTACTCGGAAATTAGTGATGGACATGAGGTGAGGAGTCAATGCAAACAATCCCAGCGTGATTGAGAGACAAGGTCTCATACGTCATCGATTTCGGTTACTTCTTTCTTATGTAGATTACTCGTTAGCTAAAATTTCTGTATTCTATTTGACTATAGGATGTCACTGATTTCATAACAAAATATAGAACAACCCTTCTATTCACATTTATTCTGTAATATATATTGTTTCTTCTGAATCATTCTCCTCGTATTATGTCTAAACTATCTTAGAATTATTTTCTCTATTTAGGTTATTAGGTATGTCTTTTTAATATTCTTATCAATGATCACATATCGACTGATTATGGGTTTTCAAATGGTGGTAATTATTTTATTATCATCTATAATGTTCAGATATTAAAAGGTCTACTGTTTATTTTCCTAAGATTTTAATAGGTACATATTCAATTATATTCTCTTCTCTTCTTCAACCGGTATTCACTCACTGTTGAGTGGGTAGGTCTCCTCGTATTAGTGATGGCCTGATGGGCCGAATATGAATTTCACCGAATATTCGGTTAACATTTACCGAACAGAATATTCGGCGGAATGTTCGGTTAACCAAAGTAGGTGTTTTGTTTTCTTGATTTCTTTTGATTTTGTATTGAACTCTTTTTTGGTTAATTGGTTATTGGTTAAATAAACGTTTGAAGTTTATTATAAGGCAATTTAAAGAAAGGCATATTGCAATAATGTTAGTAAATGAAAGTAGAAATATTTTGAATGACATGTATGACAAAATGTTGTAGTAATGCAACTATTTCTTACCAATTGCAATAAACAATTGTATTAAAATTTTGAACACAAATAATATTATTTCATTTTGTATTATAGGTTTCTAATGTACTGTATCTTGATCGAATATTCGGCCGAATACGAATGTTCGGTAAAACTGCAAAATATGCCAAATACCGAACATGAAACGAATATTCGCGTATACACGCCATTCCTGTCTGTCCTGCCTGAGCCTTCTGCATCCAGTTTCTTTCCGTCATTGATGTCATCAGACCATCTCGCTTGCTGTCGTCCCATGTTCCTTCGGCCCTGTCTCGGTCTTCAGTCCACAATCTTTCGGCTCCATCTGCCATCGGTTCTGCGACTCACGTGACCCGCTCAATGTCCCCAAACTTATAACTGAATATATTTATTATAGTTATGCAATAATAATTGATACTGTGAGTGATCATTTGAAAAATCTATCTAATAATAGATAACAAAATAACTAGAATTATATACTTAGAAGGCAATTCAGAAATCAAGCAATGGAAAACAAAACTCCTCTCGTTTTTTAGTAAAACGTCTTTGCTGTATTTTCTAAGTAAAACCTCATTGTTATGACAATATCTTAGAATCGATTCCTTTGTGGTCAAAATTGCGTAAAAAGGTAGATGCTTTATCATTATTTTGTGCGAAATTATTGACGGAAGTTTTTGACAAAGAAGTTCTGTTTTGTTCATTTAACAAATTGCCTTCTACGTAAAAATCGTCATTGTTTATTGTTTAAATAGGTACCTAGTTTGTCTTTCTCGCCAACAGTGCGATACGAACCAACGTAATTAAGTTTGTTTAGATGAGGTTTAGATGATTTTTAGGGTTTCACACATCCAATGAAAAAACGGAACCCTTATATTATCACTCAACCTACTGTCTGTCTGTCTGTCACAGCTTATTTTCTGCGAATCAACTGGACAAAAAACGTTGAAATTTGGTACTTTTGTACGGACATATAGCGTAAATAATCGGTTTTCTATATTGAGGGTTAATTTTAGAAGAAAAACTAAAAAGTGTAAAAAAAAATAAGTTCACCATATAACATATCAAATAAGAATTACAAATATATTTTCATATAATTTTGAAATGCGTAGTTTAAATTATATTAAAGAAAATATACGAAAATTGAGCATGTAATCCCTCCGTATCTAAAATTTCTTTCTATTTCTTATATTTTTCAGGAAAACCTAACGATAATCCTGTCAAGTTAGGACCGAAAATGGTACAAAACCCTTAGCAGTTGTGTTGTGACTTGTGAGTCGTACTCTGAACTTGGTATTTTTTTTGTAAGTAGGTATTCATTTACAAAATCTAAAAATATTTATTTCAGAATTACTCAACGGAAATCGTATCTATTATCAAAAAGCTATAAATTACTTCAATTTATAAGGAATATAAAATAATGAAATAGATATTAAAAGTGTATTTTATGGTAAGGTAACAAAAAATTCATATTTTATTTATTTCATCTTTGTCAATTGTCAAAATCTATTGAAGAACAAAAGTTGAACATTTTAGTAATTTTTCTGAGAACAATTCTATAGAAACTTCCGAAGTTGTCCTTAGGTAGTTATGATCCGTAAAAATTATATTGAAAGTAATGGTTTTACAACACAGACGCGTGGCGGCGCGCGACTAGCCGCTAGCATAACGGACGAAAAAAAATTAAAAAGAAAACAAATTCTAAAACAGTCTTTGTTCTTGAAACGTTAGATACAAACAGTTGAATTAAAAAAAATAAACGGTTTCTAATGCTATGGAAACAAAAGAGTTGTATCATGACAAACAACCTCCTTGTTAGGTTACACAACTTCTAAAGAACGGTATAGGACAGCAATAGCAAGGTTTACATTTTTTTGTCTTATTTTGCATTTTCTGTGATAAACTATTCCCAATTTCTCTGTTAATAATCCACCTGTGTCGCTGTAATTTAGCATAACTTAGATACTTATTCAATATATCTAAGTGAAATAGCTGTTATTTTTTCATAAAATGAAAATGAAAATACAAAATAATAATATTTTTTATGACTTTTAATTGGTGAAAAATAATAAAGTAATCAAGTATTATTTTGAATTTTCAATAAGCTTCAAAAACGCGATGTATACATATAATTGAAGGGTAATGGTATAACAGCGTTTAAAAAAAATTAAGAGCTTTGTGATAGATTATGAAAGAGAAAACAGGTGCAAATTAATCCTTTATTATACCACCCATATTTCCTATTCAAAAAAAACCATGATTGAATAAATAACGGCTTTGTCACTTAGATAATATATTGAACAAGTAACTATATGCTAAATTAAGGTGGATTATTTACAGATAAATTGGGAATACAAAATTATGGATATAGAAAAATGAAATCTAAATGTTTTGAAATGAAATTATAATTTGCTGAGAGGAAAAGTAAGTTCTGCCCCGCAATGACCACGTAGAGAAAATCTACAGGGGTTAGACAAAATCTACTGTTAGTGTCAGTTTGTCTCTATATGACATTTATTTTGTCCCTAGAGAATTTGTTTTTTAAGGGATCACGTGACAAACGCCATAAACTTATAGATTTTGTCTACCCCGTGTAGATTTTGTGTCTACTGGGCTGGGGCTGGTTAGGGTTCCCAAATCTCCCAACTGTGTAAGGCATAAAATATTCGCTTCAGAAAAGATAATCTGTACAGAATACAACCAATACAAACATGCATTCCATACAAAATCACAAAACTTTTCCACGAACATAGCTTTAAGGTAGCTAAAATATACTGTTTACAAACTCGTGTGAAGTAACACAAAAAAGTAAAAAAAATATATCAATATTTACACAACTTGCATGTAATAGACAAAATTCACAATGAACATGGTTGGTTCCCAAAAAAACCGCATCAAGTGGTCGCCTGTTATCTATTAAGTTAAGTTTATTCAAATATTTATGTATTCCCATAAATTTCGATTTAATTCTCACGAAATAACATCTAAATTTGTTTACAGATTAAACATTATAGTGATATTGCAAATACCTACTTCAACCTGATCAGCGTGAGAGACTAGATTAGTTAATATTACAGCTGATAATTTATTAATTTCCTGTGGGAGAATTTCTAAATTAAATTAAATGTAAACTTTATTCAGGCCATCGCCTATTCCATACCTTAAAAATATAAAATAATGGTTTGAATGAAACATTTGTAAATACAATATGTATATCTATCATCACGCCTTTTATCCCAGGGGGGATAGGCAGACACAATCGAATGTCATTTACTACGATCCTGACATACCTAGTCGGATTTGAAATTAATATAATATCACGCTACGACCCAAAGGAGCGGAGCAGTAAAAATTTACGCGGGTGCAACTGCAAGGCACAGCCAGTCTTCAATAAAAGTAAGTACACCTAGGGCGTCTTCTGCCAGTATTTCCTTTCACTTCTGCCGAATAAACCTTTTTCATCTTTCATCCTTCATTCTTTCAACGTGTATACTACTAGAGGAGCTATCATAGACAAAAGGCATGCTTCATTTCTATCTATATATATATAAAAAGAGAAGTTCCGATTCACTGACCATCAATGCCCAGCCCAAACCCTTGGACCTATAAAGCTGACATTTTGCACAGAAGTTCCCTTTATTATGTAGACAAGGAATAAGGAAGGAAATTTCGATATTCAACCCCTAAGGGGGTCAAATGGGGTAAATACGTTTGTATGTAAAATCTTATTTCCTGCGTGAATCAACTTGAAACTTTGTACAAATATTTTTCAGTACAAATAATAAATACTTATTTCTGGATTTTTAAAAACAACCCTTAAGTAGAAGTGCAACGGGGTGTAGAAGTTTGTATAGGGAAATCGTATTACCTGCGTTGTTCAACTTGAAACTTGGTACAAATATTCTTCAAAACAAATAACAAAACACGTATTTTTGGATTTTTAAAGACGACCCTTAAGGAGGGGTGCAACGAGGTGTAGAAGTTTCTATAGGGAAATCGTGTAGGTATCACCTTGAAACTTGGTACAAATATTCTACAAAACAAATAATAAAACACGTATTTTTGGATTTTAAAACACGACCCTTACGGAGGGGTGAAACGGGGTGTAGAAGTTTGTATAGGGAAATCGTATTGCCTGCGTGTATTAACTTGAAACTTGGTACAAATATTCTTCAAAACAAATAATAAAACACGTATTTTTGGATTTTTAAAAACGACCCTTAAGGAGGGGTGCAACGGGGTGTAGAAGTTTGTATAGGGAAATCGTGTAGGTATCAACTTGAAACTTGGTACAAATATTCTACAAAACAAATAATAAAACACGTATTTTTGGATTTTAAAACACGACCCTTACGGAGGGGTGAAACGGGGTGTAGAAGTTTGTATAGGGAAATCGTATTGCCTGCGTGTATTAACTTGAAACTTGGTACAAATATTCTTCAAAACAAATAATAAAACACGTATTTTTGGATTTTTAAAAACGACCCTTAAGGAGGGGTGCAACGGGGTGTAGAAGTTTGTATAGGGAAATCGTGTAGGTATCAACTTGAAACTTGGTACAAATATTCTACAAAACAAATAATAAAACACGTATTTTTGGATTTTAAAACACGACCCTTACGGAGTGGTGAAACGGGGTGTAGAAGTTTGTATAGGGAAATCGTATTGCCTGCGTGTATTAACTTGAAACTTGGTACAAATATTCTTCAAAACAAATAATAAAACACGTATTTTTGGATTTTTAAAAACGACCCTTAAGGAGGGGTGCAACGGGGTGTAGAAGTTTGTATAGGGAAATCGTGTAGATAACAAATTGAAACTTTGTACAAATATTCTTCAAAATAAATAATAAAACACGTATTTTTGGATTTTTAAAAACTACCCTTAAGGAGGGGTGCAACGGGGTGTAGAAGTTTGTATAGGGAAATCGTTTTACCTACGGGTAATCAACTTGAAACTTGGTACAAATATTCTTCAAAACAAATAATAAAACACGTATTTTTGGATTTTTAAAAACGACCCTTAAGGAGGGGTGCAACGGGGTGTAAAAGTTTGTATAGGGAAATCGTATTATCTGCGTGTATTAACTTGAAACTTGGTACAAATATTTTTCAAAACATAAAACAACCCTTAAGAAATTGTTAAATAGGGCATGGGGAAATATTTTTACGTGACTGGGAAGATATTCATATATAGGTACCGAATTTATACTTTTTGAACTTCTGACTGACGGGGAATTTACGGGGGTAAAAGATAAATTAAGGGAAATCTCTCCGTACCTATTTACATAAATTACGTAATTATTCCAATTCTACGCGAACGAAGTCTCGGGCAAAAGCTAGTAAAAAATAAAACTTAAGTTCGCTGAAGTTAGTCGCTAGTCGAGTAACCAAACGGTATAAACACACAGCGCTAGATCGCTTCTAGGATGTAGTTTTCTCGCGACCAAAAGGTCGAAAGCGCCGTGAATTTACACTAATGAATAACTCAATGGTGTCAACTACTTTTCTTCGCTTTGATCACAATATTAGATATCTTTCACTCCGCATTCTTCTCTAATGACGTTGTTGTGCCTATTAGATTGTTCTCATTTGCCTGCTAGTTCTTTTGCATAATTATAATGTAAATAAATAGGTACATAGTTGTGTCATGCATATAATTCAATAGAATTTGTTGATAAACATATTCGTACTAATTCCGGTGGGGAAAAAGCATTATCTTTTTATTTATAGGTAATTTTGATTCATAGCGATAATTTTCTATTTATACATTGTCGGGTGGTGGGGTAGGTATTGCAGGAAAACTCGTAGTAAACTTTCACCATTCGTTTATTGGTCGAATTAACAAGGAACAAGCAGGAGCAGCAAAAGAACAACCAGTAAAAGGATCCGTAAGGAGCCTTCAAAGGAACCAAGGAGAAGGAGCCGTAAGGAGCGTAAATACTTATTTGCGCTCCTTTTATATTAACATAGATATTAGTTCTTGAATATTGATACAATACATTTTATTTAGTTGTTTACTTAGTTGATTAAATAGAAATATAATAAATTTTACAATTGGCAGAATGACTGCCTAAGGTTTGTGAAGGAATGAGTAACATTTTAATTTAGATTCCACACATAGGATATTTGAAAATAACATACAATGTTCTATTGAATTAAAATGAACAATATCGTGTTCTAAAATTAAAATAAATGCTATTAATGATGGCCAGCTTGTAAGCGGCCAGGAAAATAAGGTCGTATCATCACAACATGAAGATGAATGAAGTTTTTAAGTGTATTCGATGATTGTAATATCAGCCTGATAAATAAAAATAACAGCGTTTTTCTGAATACGACATTGAAATAATTATCTAAATCGGAATCGAGGCTAAAAATAATCCAAATGAACAAAATTGATATAACATTTTATTTTCCAAATCGGTTTGTAGGATTTTTTTTTCTAAATATCTGTAACTATTGAAAACTTTTCAATGCAATCGAATCGGTTCATAATTGACGGAGATGTGCTAATAAAACATACAACCGAATCAAATAGCTATGTTATTTTTTTCTAAAATATAGATACCTAGCCACTTTTAGTTTCCTCCGCCGACCTGGGAGCAGCGAGCGTGGGAAAGCGGTACAGTTGTCACAACCGACAGCAAGACTACTTGAGAGATAATCCTTCAATAACCTGTCAATCGAAACATGACTCTCTGTTTAACTTTCGTTGTATATATCACTGAAATTTTACTCCTGATAACACGCACTAAGTTAAAATTTCACCTGTGACAAGTCAATATTTACTAACTACTCGATTTTGAGACGATCTCATATCTTACTCTTGCTTTATAGAAATAGGAAAATCTCCTTTACCGATTTAATTCGGCTTCGCCCAAGTACGACTTCCAAATTATTATTTTTTTCACGAGTTGCCTTACAGCTTCTGATACCGTGTTATCGATCCCAGGTTACCCAGCGGAAGACCAAGTCTCCCTCTTTTAGCCGATGATATTTGTGAGGCTATACCTAACGAGTGGCCAGTTCTGTAGAGGTATATTTAGATGGAAAAGCCTCTAAGTGTTGTTTGTCGGATTATGTACATAAGTTTTTAACCTTTTCACTAATATATAGGTTGTATTCAACATAGACCTATCATAGCTTAGCATAACAGTATAAGTGAAAAATGAGTAGGTAGTACCAGCGCGTTTTCCATGGCGTATGCTGTCTAATCTGTCAGAGATGCAATAAAATTATGTGGCAAAGAATTCTGTAGAATAAAATGATCTACAAAAAAGTTCATAGTAACATATATCTGTCTCTAATAGATAAGTAGTTATAAGCGTATTTATGTAGGGGGCGGGGTTCTCTAGTAGGTATATAATAAAAAAATAATTATTTTTCAAATAAGTAAGAAGAAATTATAACACTTGTGGGCTGTGGGTTGTGTGAGTCGACTCCTCAAAATGGGGTTATGTATCCAATTTTATAATAAGGTCCCCTCTGACAAAATCTACCATTTAATGCATTCAAAGTTACAATAAAATTTAAATTAATTAACAAAAGTTATTATAAGATATCAGAGTACTTGGATGATAAGCATCCGTGTGGGCATAGCTGGTGATTTAATTTTTAACTATTCATGTATCAATTTTGTTTTTTTTTTTTAAATTGTAATTGTATTTTAGTGACATATTATTTAGACATTATATTATATAAAGTTTATTTTAGATTGACTATTTCTGACATAACGTAATTTGTATTTTTTTTAAATTAATTATTTTGGACACCCATTAACATTTATAAAACATTGTATTTTTTCTAATTTGCTAATTCAAAAGTGTATTGTGTTTCTAATTGACTATTTCAAGTGTACCTTGTGTACCTACAAAATAAATATATTTAGAATTTTGAATTTTTTGAACAAAATTTCACTTCACAATTTAGTTTCAAGGTATAAGTACTAAAACTTCATATTTTTAAATACTTTTAAAACACCCAAAAACTCGTGAAGCAAATGACACCTCTTAACTTTTTGTCAAACTTTTAGTTAAGTGCCAGATGTATCATGATATCGTATAAAATACTTACTTGACAGATGCTGCGAACTTTTCATACCTAACACCACCCGTGGCGATAACCATACACTCCGTAAAATTCAGCTCTATGTCAAAATTACTCTGCGTTTATCTAAATTCTAATCTACTGCTATAACTTTGTAAGTGGATCGTAGAACATTGATTTGGCTCCAAATTAATTTGGATTTTTTTTTTGTTTGACATTTATACTGCTACACTCCTTTGGATCTAGCGTGATGTTAAAAAATGTAAGGTTTCCTACTTACCAGTTCAGCAGCACACCAGCCGATCAGCTCCAAAACTTCACAGTACCAATGACACATAAAACATCACGAATAAAAACACGGGATCTTTTGTAAAAATACTTTGCTTACTTATTATTATTTTATTGTGACTCTATTTCTATTCTATTTTTTTCAAAATGGCTACATCAGGGTTTTGACCGCATCCGGAACGATGTCATTAGAGAAGAATGCGGAGTAAAAGATTATGTTGTGACAAAAATGAAGAAAAGTAGTTTACGCTGGTTTGGACACGTTGAAAGAATGAAGGATGAAAGATTGACTAAAAAGGTTTATATGGATGAAGTGAAAGGAAATGCTAGCAGAGGACGACCTAGATGTACTTTTATTGAACATATAAAAAATATGTTGATCGAAGGAAATATTAAAAGTACACATAATCGCCGAGCATGTATGAAAGGTAAGATGAATATAAAAGAAGCAAAAGAGATATGTCAGGATCGTAACAAATGGCATTCGATTGTCTCTGCCTACCCCTCTTGGGATGAAAGGCGTGATGATAGATAGATAGGGTTTTGATGATTTCGCCAATGTCAAGTATTATAGACGTCACAGTAACAATAAGCCGATAATCGGTAGGTTAATTGCTCCCGCCGGCCGTGATAACCATCACAGCACGGGCGGGATTAAACTGGATTCCCAACACGTCTTCGCGGCGCCTGTGCTATCCACCAAGGCGTGTCGTAGAATCTTATTGTGACTCCATCAGTGTTTCCGATGATTTGACAATGTCAAGTAACAATTTATCGTGGTTTCATGATAAAGAAACTCTTTGTGAATGTAGGTAGTGTTAAAAAATAAAATGTTACATTAATGATGTGTAGTTTCGTTTGGTGCATCGGTCCACCGAAATCGACCATAGACTCGTCTAATTCTTGTAGCGAACGGTCCGCCATCCGTTTTCAAATCGTTGTATTCTTGTGTTTCTGTGTGAGTGAGTGAATTGCATGTGATCTAGATCGTATGATTTACATCGCTAATGTGTGGGCTGTGTTCAATCTCAATCCTACGGCGGCCGGGCCGAAAATTTTCGGTGAGATACCGGACCAGTTCGTGGACTAATTTAAAGAGCTGCTCTGCTGCTGTGTTGGTAAGTAGGATACTTTCCATATTAAAGTAACAGTAGCCGTAGCAAAATTTCAGAGGTTTGCTGAGGTGAGCACTGGGCAGACTTCTGTTATGGGTCCAGAAGGATTCCGGGGTGGGCCTGAAGGATTTGCTATGCCTATTTACCTAACAAAAGTAGGTACACATCTTAAATGTATAAGTTATATCAACACAATAATATCTAATGTGGTTTCCATGATTTAATTTTCTGAAGGTTTTGACCATATAATTTATTTATATTTTCTAAGGGTATATAAAAGATGAAACCAAAAAGACGACTGGTAAGTACCTGTAAAACTTAAGATGGCTTTATTTTCATTGACAAAGGAAAAGATCGCTTGCGGCTACCAAAGCTCATTCACCGGTACTAAATTTGGTTATATTCCCACCCCAGGATCTCGCTTCAGAGCTAATATGATTTTGGAAGCAGCAAATACCTGCTGCCTTTAGTTTACCGCTATTTGAAAATATTTTAAACCTTATTGTTTTACACATAGACTTGAAAATTGTGCAAAAACTGTAGGCTACGACTCTTGGAAATATATTACAACTTTATGCTTCATAGATATAAAGTTGATATCCGAATGTCTAGGACTTTGATTATAATGTTTGATGTTCAGCCATCTACCTTTGAAGTGGCGCTTCTGCATACAAATTTTATGGAGAGAAAATTGTCAATTTTGTTGGCAATTTTAGGTAGGTCCCTATCTATATACTATATATCCACATACCTATGCATTTTATTGCGAAACACAGTCATAAGAGGAACTGTGAAAACATGGCCTCAATTTTGTAGGCAGATTTGATTATAATCCCAAAAGATCCATGATACAATGTTACCTTGACTCATACTTTTGTCGTCTCGGAGTTTATTTTCTTCAGTGCACACTGTACCTACATATCGATTCATATCATATTCATTGATATTTTTTACAGTCTTTTACTTCTTCTTTCATTTAAGGTCTTTTAGATCTTGTCATTGGTCGTTGGAATAATGAATAATCGCAATTCTTCTCTATTTTCCGCTTATTTAACTTAATGGTATGACACCGATATTAACTTTTTCTAAATTCTTATCTGCGTCTTAGTATTCCTAGCCTTGTCGTCTACCATCAGTTTTCACTTCAATTTTCTTTATATTTATAAAATAGCTTTTACATATAAAAATATTTTACGAAGGTTTTTGGACAATATAAAATTAATCTTTATGATAAAATTGCACTAACAGCCAATAGCTTGCCGATTGCTGCTATATCAACTACAGCGCCATCTGTGATGATCTAAGTGAACTAAGTAAAATTTTATAACAATGTCAATAGATCTACAAACTACGGACTTTGTTGGCAAGATGGCACTCTAGTAAAATAGTTGTGTGGTATTCATAGTGTAATCGTTTCTTCTTGATCTTATATAATTTCGGTATTTATAAGCATACAACAGTTTCTATATTTTATTTATTTATTTATTCAGATAAGGTTCACAATTACAGAATAACTGCAAATATCACAATATTTCTTAACAGGATAGAACACTTTTTATACAGATATTCCAATTGGCAGTGAACACGACATGGCTGTACATTTACACGTTATTGACTACAAGTTATCATACATGAGAAAAAGTACATAGGTAATTGTAATATAAAGAAAGGAATTATAACATTAAAAGCAAAAACCAGATCAAAATAAAAACCTGAAATCAATATCAAATCAAAATTAAAAAATTCAAATCAAAATCAAATTCAAAATTGAAATTAAAACCAGAATCAAAATTAAAATTAAACATAACAATAAACACACCCAAAACAAATCCACCACTCTGAAATAAACATAGGTAAGTACATAATTAATACCACCTAGTACCTACTGAAACATCTATTCAAGTCAACTTTGAATTTATTGATAGAGTTGTGGAATATATCCACATCGTAGTCTCCGTGGCATACTATATCGTCGTAGAGTCGGCACAATCGATGTAAAGGATTATTATAAGCTATTTTATTGGTACAACGAGGGAAACAAAATGTTTGTCGTCTCCTGGATACCTTTTCAGGAACCTTGAAAGATATCAAAGACAGGACAGAGGTTGAAACCCGCCCATTTACCAATTTGTGTAGGAACATCAAGTCCAATATCTTGCGTCTGATCTCAAGACTCACAAAATCAAAATGACACAGTCTACTCTTATAAGATAAAAGATTTCCTGCTTCACCACATCTAAATGACAGACATCTCAGAAAGTTTTTCTGAACTGACTCATATCGGCTTATGTAAACTTTGTATTGAGGTGACCAAATTACGGATGCATATTCAATTCTACTCAGTACCATTGATTTATACAATAAAATAAGACTGTTTACATTCCTAAAGTCCTTTGACATACGAAATATGAAACCCAATAGTTGAAAACACTTGGCAGTGACATTCTCACAGTGCTTAGCAAAAGTGAACTTGGTATCGATAATGACACCCAGATCCTTCACGCTGCTCTCTATTCTTAGATGATTATATCCAATATTGTAACTAAAACGAACTGGACGTGTTTTACGTGTGAAAGTGATTGAATGACACTTTTCCACGTTTAACGACATTTCGTTTACCAAGGACCATTGATAGAGAGTGTCGAGATCTCTCTGCAATTTTACACAATCGTCAATATTATGAACACGTGTGTAGATTTTAAGATCATCGGCATATAGCAGGCACTGGCACCCAATATTAGTGATAAGATCATTGATGAAGACAATAAAGAACAATGGTCCCAAGTGAGACCCTTGCGGTACACCAGAGGGTATATACGATGGAGCTGAGAGGTAACCATTGACTGCAACCAATTGACTTCTGTTGGTAATATATGATCGGACCCACCTCAATAGACTTCCATGGATACCATAATGCGAGAGTTTATGAAGCAGGATTCTGTGGTTGACTTTATCAAAGGCCTTTTGGAAATCTGTGTAAATTGAGTCAACTTGAGTACGTAGATTAAACGATTGACAGATGTAATTAGTGTATTCAATGAGATTAGTGACAGTAGATTTTTCTTTGACAAAACCATGTTGCTCCTCTGCCAGTATAGGCTTAACGTGAGAGTATAATCTCTCATAAACCACGGACTCCAGCAATTTAGCAAAGCAATTTAATATACTAATCGGTCTATAGTTTTCGCATCGCCTTTTATCACCTGACTTATAAATAGGCACCACATGTGCCTGTTTCCAACGATCGGGGAACACTCCAGTGGTAATGGAATTATTAAAAATACTTGTTAAGGGAGCAGCAAGAGATTTTGCACAGTGTTTAATAAAAGTTGGAGGAATGCCGTCAGGACCAGCTCCTTTGTTAGCGTCGAGTTTAATCAATTTCCCATAAACCTCGCTTCTAGTAATCCCAAAGCACGATAACTGCTGATTGTATGGGTGACCCATATCCGGTTGCGTACCGTGGTTATCGTCAACAAACACACTACCGAAGTACCTAGAGAACAGCTCGCATACATCAGGTCCCGAGGTAGCCACCTGACTGATATAAGACAAAGTCCGAGGAAGGCTCTTGTTTGCTTTTTTACTTTTGACAAACATCAAAATGAAGCTGGATTGAAAGCTGACTCTAAATAAATAACTATGAAAATTGGATAAAAGCTCTAATAGAAAATCTGCCGTGTTGAAATAAAACAGTTTAAATAAATTGCAACTACCGCCATCTATCAGACTTATGGAGAACGATTAGAAGAAAGAAATCAATATTACATACAGAATGATCGCAGCATAAGAAGCTTTCTGATTTTTTGTGCAGATGTCACTGTACTCGCAACTGTGATATTATTATGGACAAGTGGATGTTGTCCGTCAACGTCAGCAAGCTGCAAGACTGCCACCTTGATCACCTCCCGGAGACGCCACTCAGCCTGCGAGGATAGGCTCTGGAGTAAAATAGTACTGCCAAGTACCTACCTGTATTGTCAGATAACTTTGTATAATGCGAGGTATCATGCAGACAAATGCGACGAAATATACCATAGCAATCGAATAGTTGGTAGACCACCAGCGAGATGGAGTGGCGAAATTATGTAGAAAGTAAAGGACAACTGTGGAGGAGAACAAGAAGTGGCGGAATGCTTTTCTCAGTGGATCATTACAGGCTGAAGAAGAAATAGGTATAGCCGTATAGGAAATACACTTGACCATATGTTTACGTCCTAACACATTACTCTCAGCTATAAAACGTATCATAAATACAGCCATTATTTTACAACACACTTTATTGGAAGTCGCGTGAAATACATGATTACATAGCACAGCGGCGTTTAGTGAACTAATTGGGCGTCACGTTATGTTTGTTTGCGCCTCGTCGCCACTATCATTACTCGGGCCTAATAAATCTGATGGCGTGTCAAAATGACGAATGTTACTTGTGGTTAGTATTTAATTAGACTTTGTGCTACGGAAATACATTTATACAATCACTACACGTATCTTAATGGATTTTGATGCGGTATCCCTTGTTATCGCAGTTTTTTTTACCCAATCGCAGATAGGAGAGAATTCAAGTCAGCGAAATTATTTGCCGCCAGTCGCCAGCGCATTCTTATAGAATAGGCTGTCTAATCAGTTGGAGATATAAAATAATTGTTTAGAATTAATTTAATGATCTAAACAAATTATATTATTATGTATTTAATAGACTTATGTAATACTAGCGAACCCGGCAGACGTTGTCCTGTCCTGAACTTTGGCCTGCCTGCACTTGGCTTTTGTACACCTTGGGTTACATTATTTGAGTTTTAGTAATGATCCGTAATTTTTTTGAAAATAGAATATAGCCTATGTCACCCGGGGATAGTGTAGCTTCAAAGCACTTTTCAAATCGGTCCAGTAGTTTCGGAGCCTATTCAATGCAAACAAACAATCAAATCTTTCCTCTTTATAATATTAGTATAGATTAATTTTGATAATATTGTGAGCTCCTGAAAATAATCAATGATAGCTTGCAAAATGAACCTACAGTCATTGTCACATTGTCTCTAGCACAAGTTATTTAAGCCATGACGGTCTCATTATCCCCATTATTAACTTTAATTAAACGTTTCATGTCAAAGTACTGATTACATTTATCACCACTACTCAACCGTTATCACACTAAAACGTGTTCTCTATTTTGCCCTTGTTAATCTTTGCTGAGTAATTTTGCAGATCGACGCTACTTAATCAGATTCATTACAGCGCTGTTAGGTAAACAGGAATTTTGTGATGTTTACTCTATTCTGTCGGCTTTTATGGGAGCGACAAAATCGATAGTCGATAAAATGTCTGCGAAAAGTTGTCGCATTTATGACTATATATATATATATATACATATATATACTAGGTTATTTCCATGGTTTTCTCTAAGTATCTATATATGGATTCCTTTTGCTTTCAGGACATCGTGACCTCTAGGTAGGTATGCACAA
Source organism: Nemapogon koenigi (assembly GCA_963924495.1). Taxonomy (NCBI): domain Eukaryota; kingdom Metazoa; phylum Arthropoda; class Insecta; order Lepidoptera; family Tineidae; genus Nemapogon; species Nemapogon koenigi. Next base: position 8,699,934 of record OZ004641.1, read on the forward strand.
TGAGCCGAGTGATTTCTCATTTAGCAGATGATATTTTTTTAATTACCTAAATAGTGGCCCAGCTATGTGTTTTGAGACCAAAAAGTATTTTAGTAGGTACAGGCAATCACTCAACCTTAGTTTGATCTTGCATATCTACACTGACGAGCAATATAAAAAAGCCACAAGTATCATGAAATATTTCCGAAACCACGCCAGACAGCTTTTTGAAATAAAAAACAACATTTAAGCTTATTTAATAACAATGGAAACAAAACTAATTTAATTAAATCTGTTAAACAATGTAAAAACAAAATAGAGCCATTTGGGCAAAAAAGTGGCAAGTGGCTTTTTTATATTGCTTGTCAGTGTATTTTTAGGTAATTTTAGAGATATCGGCTACGATCATGAAAACTTTCAAATAAATACCAATTGTGACCTGTTTAGTTTCCTGAGAGTTTTAAAAACGGAAAATACCTAGGTACTTGTTTCTTTATTTATATTGTAGAGTTTAGAGTTTATGGCAAGTTTCAGGGTATCTAAATCCTCACCACAATATGTTTCCCATACATAACCCCTTAGGAATCGAATATCGCAAATCCTTTCGTAGTGGGTGCTTATAAGTTGTATAAGAAAAACTGACTATCAAGTTTGCAGGCTTTATAGCCACGAAAACTTTATGATGAGTGAGTGGAACTCTAAGGATAGAAAAAAGCAAAGTTTTCCATTTATATAATAATAATTTAATGGTCTAACAAGACTCTATTTAAATCATTTCCTATAGGTTCCTGTGTCACAATTTCAATCCCAGCAATCAACCCCTAGCTTCAAGGGTCGACACCCCATCGCAGGGGTCTACAGGGGGTAGCAAATTGTGATTGTAGGCGTGGTTCGTCCAGCGAAGGCGGTTCTTCTGTAGTCTGTAATCCGCGCAGCCGCCGCCGCGCCGCCTTGCAATCAAAAGGTATTAGAATGAATGGGCTTACATGGAACGCATTTTAACCAAAGTTATGAAAATAAATTATAAATAAAGCCACGATGTAATTTACAGTTATCACGTTCAAAAATAATGAAAATTTCACGATATGTAGGTAGGTATTACCGGATCTAGATGCATAGTATATTTTTTCCACTTGCCTTATTTGGTAAACAAACATTGCATGTCTTTTTAAAATAAGTTGCCATTAAAAATCCTTGAAGACGTTATATTAACTTATTTACATAATAATTAAAATTTTAAACCTATTTTACATTTGCAAAACTAGTAATAATATTTTTATAACTCTTATTTAAAAAAAAATACAATAAATCGATGTGCAAAGTAAGTTTACCAAATAAGACAAGTCAAAAACAATACACTTTACGATGATGCTTTTACAATGAACATAACGAAATCTCCGGTCCGAAACTATAAAGGCTACAAACTTTAAAATTCTTTAAAAAAAGTAGATTCATCGAACTAAGGAAATACCCAAAATAGGAATATAGAAATTTCAGCAAACTAAACAGGTATTATTATAGATTTTAAAACTCTATCCCTATTGAGATGAATTACATAGATGTGCTGTAATAATGTGATGTATGTTGATTTTATCAATGAAACAAATATAGTTAAGCATTCTCTTGTATTCTAACCTTATAATAAATGTTCAAAGTATCTTCCACCAAATTATAATACACAATTAAGAATGTTTTGTAAAGCTTATTTTTCGTTTTTCAGTGTCTCGACTACGTCATTTAATTTTTAGTAGTTTCAGGCTCTTTATCGTATACATACTCGGGCCGGGCAATCCGTGGTCTTGTGCCGAAGCCTGTACTCGAATTCCTGCCCGGACATTCTCGGGCATACCTACTCAGGCAGGTCAATTCATGGTCTTGTTGCGAAAACATGTCGGTCGTGAATTCTTAAGATTTCTCCCTACCAAATATCGCTCAACGCGCCTATAAAAGTTTTAACTTCAAAATATTTATTCCTGTTTGGTCATTACCCCCTCTATCACCCAAATCTGTTCATCCTAACTTCCTAACTAATATTATTATTAATACGAAAGTGTTTGCTTATCATTTAATGAATTCCACGCACCCTACATCTTATACTAGCGCCATGTAAGCCTACCATTACGCGCGTACTTCAAGGTCCAGGATTTCGGATGGCACGTCGTCTACGTGATCCGTCGCTAATGTTTGTGTTATTTATTATTTTGAAAGCACACACTTCTTTGTGTTTATCATTGAAATTGTGGGCAATTCAGAAATTCAACTAAGCCGTGTACCTACAGTTTGGGTGGCAATTATTTTGAAAATAATTATAGTTTGAGGCGAATATTTTGTTTTCCGTTTTTTGTTTTTTTTTCTTCAATTTTTGAATTTGTTTCCTTATTAATGAGAAAGTGGGTAAACCTTGAACCAATAGCCCGATCAACGAGTTAAAATAAGTATTAAATTGAAAAAAATTGAAGTATCAAGAATGCGGAGTTGTTGAGTCTGTTATAACTGTTTTATATTCGCATTTACTATTTGCGCTAGAAAATTGAATAAAAATACATTTCCCTTAAATGACACTTTACATGCTGCTGAAAATAAATGCATACATAATTAAATATCTGATTTAGGTACCTACCTACTGTGATTCATGCCGTATCCGTATATTTCATGACATTCTCTTCCTTTTCTTTCCTACTAATATTATTTTATTTTCTATCCTTCTTTCTCTTTTTTTCAAAGGGCTATGAACTTTTATTTAAGAAATGACATAAGGGAGGTCAATTAAAATATGAAGAACTAAAGACTAATACAACTGCAACTGTATCAAATTGACTATTTAAATTAATGAAAATGATATTATGAGTGCCCAAATAACTTGTTGTTAACTTTGTATGACAATGATCTGCCATCTGCAGTTGTAAGTTTATCAAAAGTATATTTTTCATATGATTGTTGGATTTTAGATAAGTCGCTTGTGATGTTGTATAGAATTTCAAGAACATTTAAAAATGCGGCGACCAATTCTTATGGATGTTGTTCCCAAACTTTTATAGTATTTAATTTTATACCTTTTTATAGATCTGAGATATAAGTTTACTTTTTGGTTTACTTAACTTGTTTTGTTTAAAATGGTTGTAAAGTTGTGGTTTCAACTAGATATTTCAATCAGATATCCAAGCGAATAAAATTTACACTACCGACTCCACAACGCTATGTCCCTTCCCGCCTGCTCTACTCTTACGTCACAGTGCGTGCCCGAGGTGGTGGCAATGGTATTATCGCTATTCAGCCAATGCACAATGTAGGTACTCATTTTTTTGTTAAATTAGGCACTCAAATACCGTTGTCAGCTGTCTCTATTTGCCTCTAAATCGTAATTTTTGACATGTTATTCAACTTAATCGCTATTGTCCTTATCTTTGCCGCGATTCTTTATTTCTTATTATGGTATCTTCCTATTCTTAAACTTAAACCCCTTCTACATGGTGTGACAACCGACTCAACCGACGTGAACGTGGTGTTGTGGAACCAATAAAACGTCGTCTTCAATCCCCTCTACTGTGGCTACGAAAGTTTTGATGATTCGGTAAACACCAGAACCGACTTGACCTTGGTGCGTGGAACGCCTTTTTCAATCCCCTCTACTCGCCCATAAAGACGTACCGCAACCAGGGTTCCCAACTTAGGGGTTTCCCCCCAAATTTAGGGGGTAAATAAATGTGATAGGATTTTAAGGGGCTTTTTGATTTACGAGTACAGGCCCTGGGATGACCCAATCTAGCCAATCTAATTATTTGTTGACCTAGCGACTTAGCGACTTCAAGTACAATACCGCGTTAACCATAAACATTTATTTTTGTTCGTTCTTCCCTAATGGAACAGCCTAAGGTGCTACAATTTGCAAAAATAAGTTGTATTAAATGTATTTTATTGTATTGTATGTATGTATGAATGTATTGAAATGCTACAAAGTTTGATGATGGTCCGATACACATTGCAACGAAATGGTGGATCTTGCATAACATTTAATCCATCCACTAAAATGTTAAGATTTTTTAATATCCAAATGTATGATTTTAAAAAGTCAGAACCAGAAGAAACGAATTATATTTGAAATATTAAATAATTTATAAATGAAAAATATTATAAAAAAATAAGGAGGATTTCAATGTAATTTTCAAGGTTTTTTGACTTTAGCAAAACAAAAAAATAATAATTATATAAATTTATAATAAAGGTTTTTTTTGGGGTTGGAAATATAGCTAGCTCAGTTGAAGGCCAAGTCGTGGGAAAACTTGTGTTTTGGGGATTTCTCAACCGTCACTTCGGTTCTCTCAACCGTCATTTCGGTTCTCTCAACTCTCACTGCTATCTCAAATTTACTTTTATTGTCTGAAAAAATCTTTTTCTGTAACATTTCATCTCAACTACTTCACTATTGAATGGCGCATTAATTTACACCCGCAACTGGCGAACCTATGGTTGATACAACTTGTTATTATATATTTTATCTTTCTAAAGTTTGAGAACAACTACCCTTGAATATTATACGATGACCGACTCCCTCCCAGCCAGCCCGTTCGCTGTGACAAAAAAAGTTTTTCTTTCTTTGTATCCGCCAGACGGCGCGAGTGACTTACCGGGCGTTTGTTTTTTTAGGCTGCCCCGCGCACGATACAAAATTTTTTATGTGCTAGTAGTAGCTAGGGCTGCGATAGGATTTATCGATATTTTAACTTTTGTCTATACTATTAGTTATAATTAGTGTCCGACCGAAACTGATTTTTCAGCCGAAATCGAAACCGAAACCGAAACTTATTAAAACATTTAAAATTACGATTATATACTGAAATTTACTGTTTTTTTAACATATATTAACACATAAGAAAAAATCATGTATATATACCTACATAAGACATGTTATACAATAAAAACATAAAATCATTAACGTAAATATATTTTTTTATGACATGACTATACAAGACTTACTCTTGGAAGTAAACTTAAAAAAAACAACTTTCAGTTAGAGTGCTTTAGACATATACTATATAACATGCAATGGGTAATGGGTGTCGCTATTGTAGAGTGTTGGAAGAGTGAAAAGAATAGGGTAAGGGAACAGAAAAAAGTAAAGTCATCGATAAATCGAACGCGCAACACTATTTTTCAATTTTAGTAGTACATTGTTTACGGAAGAGGATGGCCGTATACGGGAAGAGTGAAAGAGATAACTCAAGGACAGCGAGAGCAGAGATTTAAATATTTCGTTTTCCACTTCATAGGAATACAATAGAAGTCAAAAGAGCTGCTTAAGCACTTTTACTGCATCTACTAGTTTATGTAAATCTATCATCCTTAGCTTAGCTTGGGATTAATTATATTCATGGGAATTTCTGAAGTCCCATTCATAGATTAGAACAAAGTCCCATAATTTTAAAAAGTTGCCTGTAATTACAATTTAAGGGTATGTTGAAAATTATATGTTCTTATGTGTTAATCCAAGACATTTTGGTCATACATAATACTCCGAGTTTGATGTTGTATGTGGTGTCATACCTACATAGACTATACTAGACCCACTCCAGCTCTTCACGGGTTTGTATCTGTATCTATTCTATACTAATAATATTATGAAGAGGTAAAATTAGATTTTTTGTATTTATGTTTGTAATGAATAAACTCAAAAACTACTGAACCGATACTAAAATTACATTCACTAATAGAAAGCTACGATATCCCTAAGTCACACGTTATATCTATACTTAATATTATAAAGAGGAAAGATTTGTATTTTTGTATGTTTGTATGTATGTTTGTTACGAATAAACTCAAAAACTACTGGACGGATTTTCATCATTCTTTCAACATTGGAATGCTACATTATACCTGAGTAACATAGTAGGCTATATACCATCACGGCATGACGACGGGAACGGGGTGGGCAGAGGTGAACATGACAAAAGCTATGTATGAAGTGTATGTTTGCCAACATTCTGAAATAGTCACGTACGAAGTCGTGGGAAACAGCTAGTTTTATATAGTTTGAATATATCCACGGGCGAAGCCGGAGGCGGAAAGTCTAGTATCATCTATATAATACAATGAGAATTTTCCCGAAGTAATGTGATATTTTCCTTGGATAAGTAACCTCAACAACTACGGTCAACAACAACAAACTTTTGAATTTGTACCTAATATTAGTAGTAGGAATAAACTAATCATTTCCGCCCCGGCTTATTCCCTGACTAAATTTATATATTATATATCTTTCAAACCGCATGAGATGTCGAGAAGAAATATAATATGTCTAAAGTTTGAAAGTTAGTTCAAAATCCATTCAACCTTTTCGAAGGCTCTTCTGGACAAACATTGGCAGGCAAAAAATGTACCTACTTTTGATATCATAGAAAGACACTTCAATTTTATTTATTTCCATAGAGTATAATAGTTAAATTACTTTACCTATGGCAACTTACGATAAATAGATTGGGGCCAAAACAATGTTTTGTGTATGTGGGAAAAATCCACAATTCCTGGCAAACACAGCAAGTAGTTCTAAAATTAACCTGGAATAATAAAGCTCCGTTTATCAGCGTTATTTATAATCCCACAAAGTCGAAAGTGACAAATGAAAAATGACATGATGGCTTTTTTGGTACTTAGGTACAATTCAAATTATTTAAAAAAAAGTACGAATAGAAATCGTGTATTTATTATTAGAAATAGCGTTATATAACAGTTAATTATTCAATATATTTTCTAGGTTTTAGTGTTATTTGAATAATTTCAAAAAATATGTGTGTGCTCGCCAAAATTGTCACGAATTGCTGGAATTCTTAGAAAAAAATACAATTTTCCTTATGGGATTTTTACTCTAAAACATGTCTTACAAAAAATACTAGATTCCAAGTTACACAGGGTTAAGGTAGGTATGAAGTTATTTATGCAACTGTTACTATAATGAAGGTTACCAAAACACGTCGTCGGTGGTCGAGTGGGTAAGACGTCGGCTCGCAACGCAACTGAAAAGTCGCGAGTTCGATTCTACATCCGACAATGTACCAATGGGTTTTTTGTAATAAAAAATATATATACATTATCCGACAAACCGTAGGGCAGACCGGGGATGGTAGGCTAATTTTTCGGTAATTATTTTTTTAAGCAAAATATATTATTTGGACAATAACGAAAACTACTGTAAATGATGGGAAATTTCATTGTCAATTAAAATAAAATTTTCTTATACGGTAAATGTAAAGAGAAGTGCTATATTTTTCAGTTTCTGTAAACCTCTACACGTTGGTCGACCTGCCCCATGTCTGGGGTAGGTTGACTAGTAGCCTGGGGTAGGTAGACTTGAATCTAGTGCAAATAAGTATACATACATTAAAAGAAGTTTTTGGCCAATATCACAAACTATTATTGATCATCTATAAACTTATATATAAAATATAGCATTTAATTTATTTTAACTAAAAACAAAAATTAAATAACAATTTCTCATTTTTTAGGAACACAAGTGTAAGAACTAAAGCAAAGGAATTGTAAAAATATAAAGATTTCTTCCTAAGTAGTAGATACAAGATGCGTGTTGCACGTACTAAGCTTTATTATCTGTTCTGTACCAAAGTATATGAGTGTCCGGTACAGGTTGACATAGTCGACCAGCCCCCAGTCTGTAATGGCCTACCAACCCCTCACGGAGTTTTTGCATTCGGAAATTCGCTACATTGGAATGCTTTGATTGATCGACTCAATAAGACCCTATACACCTTTAACGATAACTACTTAATGATATAAACATAAGTTGATGTTCATTCGTCTCAAAACAATAGCGTCAGAAATAAAAATTACTCAGTGTAAAATTTACTTATGTGTAACAATTATGGGTAAACCGCTCTCATTCGCAGGGACATGACCACACGCTAATCTTGTTTGGATGTAATGATCGGTTACTCGATGGACTCTCTTTAGACCACAATGTAGTTTCGTTTACTCACACATGAACGAAGTTATGAGCCGTTAGTCTACCTACCCCTATGCGATACCAGCCCCGGTCTGCCCTACACAGAGGCTTTTCCATCTACGTACCTCGACAGAGCTGGCCACTCGTTAGGTATAGCCTCAAAAAATCATTGGCTAAACGAGGGAAACGGTTCCCGGGAGATGTAAGGCAACCCGTGAAGAATAAAAAAATAATATTAAAACACAAGTGTTGTGAATTGGTCAGCTAAGTTTTATAATAGGATCACATCAATGACGTACTATATAGTATATCATTGGATCACATGATTTATACACACTGCTAAGTACAAAAACACACAAAATATAATATCTTCACGGCCTTTATACCTTGCGGCGAGGCCAGAAACACCAGTAACAGTATCAAATCTTTGTCAGTTCTCCATATTGAACATTGAACAGAACATGTGGCAGGCCTGTTGCTGCACTTAATGGAGCTAGATGTGTCACTTCTTTAACTGACGTATTGTAAATATCTGTTATATTTATTTATTTATATTAAATAGTGCTTTACGTACCCTCCGAAGCAGGAGCACGTATTTGAGATAAGAGAGAGACATTGTGCAAAAGTCAAACAAATAATTTAATCATAACTTGTGTCCAAATTTTAGCGAGTTTCGAGCTATCCTCTTTACACGCTTTATATTATATTAGTTTCACCTGTAACTATGTAAAATTTATGTAAACAAATCTTGGAAGTCGAATTAATCAACTTCTAATTCTCCGTATTGCAAATGTATGTAATTCGGATGACAATACAATAATGTGGTACCATCCATCTGATCTGATGATGGAGCCAGGATATCGATAGTGGAACTCTATAACGAAACTACGTCGATTTTTGGCTCGTTTGATTTGTCCTCACAAGTACTCTGGTCTTAGATGTCCAGGATCCTGATGATGGAGCCGGAAGGTGGCCACAGGAACTCTATTAGGAAACGACGCAACCATCGAGTTTAGGTTCATTTGGTTTGTTAAGTGTTCGGTACTGACAAAACTGTGTTTTTTTAGTTTATAGGCGATTAATCCAAATTTTTGTGTTAAATACCCATATTTGGAGGCTATTAACTCTCTGAATAATGAAAGTAAAATTTTGAAAAAATCTATGTGGTGTATTGACTCATTGACTATAAGTTTTACAATGCATATTGATCTATCTATATAAATAATATCTGAAAAAAAAATCAGAACTGATGCTGTTTTCGATTTTAATTTTACATAAACTTCTAAAGTAATTGTTTTTTTCACATGATTCTTTCATTACAATATTGGTAATTACTATATCTATAAGTTATACAAATATAAATTGAAAATAATGATTTTTCATATTATATTTATAATTATTTGTACGAAAATATATAAAAATGAGCTGCGCGAGCGCTTCCGTCAGTCTTTCTCTGACTTTCGTACGAGGAGGCTGTGTCGCTCGTCCTCGTACCCCATTTAGATCGACTTATTCACGATGCTAGTATGATAACATAATGAACAGATATGACTCTGCTTTGAAGTAGAAATAGTTTTGGTTAGGTACTACTACTAGCGCATTTTGATTTGATATGAATGATATGATATTATAGTATTGGAGTCAATAGCCTAATACCGAGTTTCATTTGAAAGGCAATAATGCAAAGATTTTAGAAAAAAATAAAACTAAAACAAAAAAAAAACACTTTTCCTATAAAAAAAAGTTCAACCTCGTCAAAGGCGCCAGCCACTCGCAAATAAATTAAAAACATTAATGTGAAGTTTGTATATAATTGTTAGTGTCCGTCCGAAACTGATTTTTCAGCCGAAACCAAAAGCGGAACCGAACTTTCGGCCTTGCTCTCTGTTTCGGCCGAAACCGAAACCGAAACTTATTAAAACATTTAAAATTACGATTATTTACTGAAATTTACTATTTTTTTAACATTTATTAACACATAAGAAAAAAACATGTTATACAATAAAAACATAATCATTAACGTACGTTGTTATAAATATATTTTTTATGACATGAATTATGACTTACTCTTGGAAGTAAACTTAAAAAAACAACTTTCAGTCAGAGTGCTTTAGACATATACTATATACATACCAAATCACTCAATTGCAGAACGAGGTTATGTTCAACGATTAAATAGACGGTGGCGAACTGAGCCGGGGCCCCGCCGGCGAGCAAGCACGAGTTAGCTGCGAAATTTACCGAACGACGCACGAAAATTCACGAACTCGCGAGTTTCGACGGGGTCGAAAGTTTCGGCTATATTTTGGCCGAAACCGAAACTAAGGCCGAAACTAGATTTTTTGGCCGAAACTGGCCGAAACTGAAACCGAAATTTCGGTCGGTCACTAAATTGTTACCCCGGGCGAAGTCGGGGCAAGCCGCTAGTCATATATAATATTCACGTGTAAAAATTTTCAAAAGTTTCAGTTCTGGTCCAGTTCAGTAGTACCTACATATTTGTATTAATCATCATCATCACTATCTATACTAATATTATAAAGAGGTTTACATGATTGTTTCTTTGTATGTAGTAATTTGAGTAATTAAGACTATATTTTATTCGAAAACCACGGTCGAAGCAAGGGCAACTCTATACTATACTATTTATACTATCCGCTATCCGTACTAATATTATAAATGTGAAAGTAACTGTTTGTCTGTTACGTTTTCACGACTAAACCACTGAACCCATTTTGATGAAATTTGATACAGAGAACCCCTAGCTTGAATCTTACTTATAGTTTATTGTTTTAAAATATTTAGTGATTTTATTACACAAACTATGTAGGTAGTCCATACGTATCTATAACAGTAAAAATGCATGTGATATCATAAAGTCGGACGAACACGACGCAACTATATTGTTAGTGTTGCTACTACGGCTCTCTAAAAATCACAAATCCTAACTTGGGTTCCTCCCTGGGTCTCCGGTGGCGGTTGAGGGGGAAATCAGCCGCTGCTCAACCGGGGACCAAGGTGAAAGGCGCAGCAGTTTGTACTCGCTGCTGCGCCAGCTCTGGGTAAAACCAGAGCGAGATGGGGCCTTACGGCCACCCGGCGGCGGGTCGCGGAAGAATGCTAACGCGTCCCCGTGGCCCGCCGACTAACCGGCGAGATGCGCGGGTATGCATGATGCATTTCCCCACGTAAAAAAAAAAAAAAAAAAAAGGGTTCCTCCCTGAGTAAATTTCATGCTTTTATTTCAATGTGTCTGTTCTGTTCTGTACTCTAAATCTATGTCGCATTTACGTGCTTCCCGTGAGCGGGGTGTTCGGGGGAAAATACGTTAGAAACGCCCATTCTTCCAAGGTCGTTGGCGTTGTCATAAGCCTTAAGGCAGGGATCAACCTCGATAAAAAATATTATTTGCACTCCGGTGGGCGGATGCTTATGTAGGACGATATAAGGTTGAATATTGCTTGGCATATTTTACGTGGTCATGCAGCTACACTTGAAATTTCACTTATTCTGTAGCTTTTTCATAAAATATGTTAAAGAAAAACAATTAAACAGTGAAAGTAATCGGTTAAAGTTTTAATAGATTATTCAAGCTATTTTATTCTTAAAAAAAAGTATATAGTTGATGCGCAAAATATTGTGAATTTGCACACAAAAGTTTTTTTATAGAGGTATTTTGCATAATTTTTTTTAGATAAACCAAAACCCTTATGAAAAATCTATGCAGTTAAAGTTTTATGTAGTATTATTTGCTATCCACTATATTCTTTTGAGATTGAGATTGATTCCTGACACTTCAAAGTAAGCGTTCAAAAATGCCACTTTTAGTAGATGTCGTGTTGGCACCCTGCCTTAATTATTATTATATATTAGATAAGACGAGTATTTATTATTTTCTAAACTGCAGTTTTACTTAGCCTATGAAGCACGAGAAGTCCGTGTGTATTAACAATTTTCTAGTTCTAGCATCTCAAGTTCCCTGTGGTATCTTAGAAAATAATTACCTATGTAATTTAATCTAATATGCAGTATGGAGTGATAGATGCTAGTTGCAGGCAGCCGTGCAGGCGGTCTATTTACTATAAAGGGAACGCGTTTATTATATATGTAGATATTCATAATTTTATAGGATAGGCTCAAATTAGAATCTTAATGTGTTGTGCTAAGGTTCAAAGTTAATATTTCAGGTACTTGAGGTACAGAATTAAAGCGGAAACAGGTTCCAAGGCGGTTTTAGTGCAGGTCTGTAAAAGCCGTGCTGAGCGGTGTAGTTGGATTGTCGTGAAATGGCATATTTCGAAAAATAGAATTACATCGTTTTCCAAATTTTAGACGAATTCGAGTCTTTAAGCATTAACATAGGACAGCAAACTTTATAACTAAAACAAAATATTTAGTAGGTTTATGGGGCGACAAAAATTTAAGTTTCAGATTTTGAGGTCATTATTAGGGAATCATTTCAAAGTTCGGTGGTTCACTATAAGACACCTTTCTGTAGATTATCATAAAAGCTTGTGACATACGAACAGACAGACGTACCTACTTACTTGGCGAAATTAATAGGTATGAGGGCGTTTTCGTCATTTCGCACCCAAAAAACCCAAAAAAGTAGGTTTCAGTTTTTGCGTTACATCAGTCTGATTTGGGCTGGTAATAAATGGAGAATATTTTTTTTATGAACTCTTGTTCTCCACAGTCGGTACCTCATTACTGAGGACTCATCAGCTTCTCCTCAATTTTCCTCGGTACTCTGCCTGATGAAGGGCTCTGGTAATAGAGGTGTCCAGGCTTTCGGACTCTTGATCGGACTATTGTTTGGGGTTCCGTCCTCGAGGTCTCTTTCCCTCCACCCTACCCATCACCAAACGCTTTTCCAAGTTGTTGCCCTCTATTCATGCAATGTGTCCGAAATACTGCAGAATTCGTCTTATGCACACAGTGGAGAGCCGTGGTTTAGACCTGATGTTCAGCTCTGACAGTATGGACACGTTCTACACATTATAATTTATTATTTTAATTCGGTATGTAAAGTAAAGTAAAAAATAAGGTATGTTTGTTTAATATTTTTATATCGAAGATTTAACTGAAACATTTTTTTTATAATTAAATACTGTAACGAATAGGTACTTAAATCGCACAAATAAATACCTAAACACATCAAGGTCGATAGACGTCTCTAGAAACATCCAGAGAGATAGAACAAACGAAAATGGACCGTATGTGCCTAGCCATAGGTACCAAAATCGGGCGCGGTCGGTGTGTAGGTATTTGGCACCGAGCCGCATCGAGACGCATCTACAACTCTGTACAACAATCTCGGCGTTTCTCGAATGTTCGGAGGGCAATATAAACAGAGGATCGTCGCCGGGAGAACACAGTGCGAATCAGAGCGATCAAAGCGAAACAGTGAAGTGGAATTTAGTGCGACTAAGTGATATTCAAGTGTTTTCATTTATTTAACTGTATTTTTGTGGTGTTAAAGTAAAGTTTGTCTATTTATCGGTATTTTAAATCTCTTCGAACCCTAGCTCGTAACAAATTGGTGTCAGGAGTGTGGGATTAAAAAAAATGCCGATTACACCACGTGACTCGTCGTCATCACGGCGACCCAAAACACGACAAACTACTGCTGGACATCACGAAGAGGAGGTTGACGAGACTGCTGCTGTAGCCGCTGCTGGTGCTGCTGGGACTGCTGCTGGTGGTGCTGGAGCTGCTGCTGGAGTCGATTCGGGTGCTGCGGGTTCTGCGGGTGCTCCCCAGGCAACCGACATGGGAATGCTGATTTGGCTGATGGAGGAGCAGACCCGACGTCAGGAGGAGCAGGCCCGACGTCAGGAGGAGCAGGCCCGACGTCAGGAGCAGCAGGCCCGACGACAGGAGGAGGAGGTCAGGCGTCAGGAGGAGCAGACTCGGCACCTATTGGAGGAGCAGGCAAGGCGTCAGGAGGAGCAGGCAAGGCGTCAGGAGGAGCAGGCAAGGCGTCAGGAGGAGCAGGCCAGGCGTCAGGAGGAGCAGACTCGGCAGCTATTGGAGGAGCAGGCCCGACGTCAAGAGGAGCAGTCTGCTAGCCTAAAGGAGCTGCTTTCAGAATCACTGGGAAAGGTGACTATGGAGGTGAAGCAGCTACAGAGGGTTACAGACATGCACGAGGAGAGAATCGAAGACCTCCAACAGCACTATAAGGATCTCCATAAGGAAATACAGGCAAGGATGAGCGGAGAACAGGATGCAAGACTTAACGACCGCTACGGAGAGTTGGAGGCACGACTTGACAGCCGATGCGAGAGGCTCCAGAATGAAGTGAGGAAACTGAAGCTGACCGCTCCTGTTTCTGGAGGCGCCGTCGTCTCTGGCCCCCGAGTCAAGGTGCCGCCGTACGACGGGACTACGTCCTGGACAGCGTACAAATTGCAGTTCCAAACGGTCGCCTCTGCCAACGGCTGGACAGACGAGCAATCTCTGACCGCCTTGACAGTGGCCTTAAGGGGCCGTGCACTGTCGGTTCTGGAGGCCTCTCCAGACAGCTGCACCACGTACGGGAACCTGATCGAGGCAATGGACTCCAGGTACGGCGACAAACACCTGGAGCACGTCTACCGAGCGCAGCTGAGGGACAGGACGCAACATGCTGGTGAGAATCTGCAACAATGGGCTCTGGAGATCGAGAAGATCGTGAGGAAGGCGTACCCATCTGCCGGACAAGAGTTCATTGCTGCGAACCTCGTTCAAGCATTCATCGACGGCATCCGCAGCATGGAGGTCAGAGCTGCAGTTCGACTGGGCCACCACAGCGCCCTGAAAGATGCACTGGCCCATGCTCTAGAGGTGGAAGCCGTGAGACAGGAGCCTCGTTCTCAGCGATTGAGACAAGTGGCGGAGGAGGCTACTCCAACAACGACACCTGTAGCAGAGAGGCGTAGCTACTTACCCCGCTGCTTCTACTGCCACAAGCTGGGGCACCTTAAAGCAAGCTGCCCGGCGCTTAAACGACAAGGCACGGATCAACGAGTGCCGAAACGGGACGTCGAAGCTGATGTCCGTGCAGTAACTACGGAGCTTCCGGGAAACGAGTAACAGCCAGAGCCGCGGGGCAGGTACTGGCTGCTCGTGACACAGCCCCCAAAGTTACCATCCGACAAGTTTTCGACGGGAACAGTCTGGTGATCGCCGGCGAGGTCAACGGGACGCCATGTGAGATGACGATCGACACAGGAGCAACGCGTACGGTTGTGAGACCTCAGTTGTTGGGACGATCTACGAAAAGAACCAGACGTTCATCTTCCTGTCTGAAACTCTTCACGGCAACCGGTCAGCCAATACCCGCATACGACGAGCTGCCGGTGACACTCAAGGTGGGTGACGGGGAGTATCCACACACCGTCATCGTGGCCGACATTATAGACGACTGCATTCTCGGACTCGACTTTATGAAGCGGTTCCAGTTTGGCATCGACTTGCGCAACGGTGTACTGCAGTGCGGCCAGGAACAGGTATTTTTGAAAGGCGGTTATGCTGGCTATGTGCGTTGTGCCAAGGGCGTCAAGCTGAACCCATATTCGGAGACGCTTGTCGATGTGGAGTTACCAACTAATGGGGACCCCTCCAATACGAGGTGCTCTATCATCGACCACCTGGAACGTTCTAAACATAAAGGCTGGTTACTCACTCCAACTTTAGTAAACAGCCAGAATGGACGAGCTGTAGTAAGGGTGACCAACTTCAATGGCGCTCCTGTCACTCTCAATAAGGATCAAGTCGTGGCGAAGTGCGACGAGGCGAATTGGATGCGGAGCTGCACCCAGGGGAAGCTGTCGGCGATGAAAAATAACAGTGCAAACCCCTTGGAACTCGTCGACATTTCGAAGAAGGACTTGTCAATCTCCGAGTACAAACGAGCGAAGGAGATGCTCACTCGTTACATTGACATCTTTAGTGACAGAGATGGGCATCTCGGCAGGACGTCATTGGTGAAACACACCATCAACACAGGAAACGAGTTACCTATACGTCAACGTGCTCGACGAATCCCAGTTGGAAGAGAAGCCGAAGTACAGTGCATGCTGGAAGACATGAAGAAGGCTAATGTCATCGAACCTTCTTTGAGCCCATGGTGTTCTCCAGTTGTGCTAGTTAAGAAGAAGGATGGCAGCACTCGCTTCTGTGTGGATTATCGTCGGCTGAACGAGGTAACCAGAAAGGACAGCTACCCTCTACCCCGGATAGACGACACCTTAGACAGGTTGAGTGGGAACCAGTGGTTCTCAACACTGGATTTGAAGAGTGGATACTGGCAAGTGGAGATCGATCCCAAGGACAAGGAAAAGACTGCTTTCTCGACCGGAAATGGACTGTGGCAGTTCAACGTCATGCCTTTCGGGTTATGCAATGCTCCCGCAACGTTCGAAAGGCTGATGGAAGTTGTGCTTGCGGATCTCGTGGGAAAAGCTTGCCTAGTCTACCTGGATGACGTCATCATCATGGGACGCGACTTCGACGAGCACGTGAGGAATTTAGAAAGAGTGTTTGCCAAGTTGAAGCTCGCGAACCTGAAATTGCATGCCAAGAAGTGTAGTTTCTTCAAGAAACGTGTAAATTACCTCGGGCATGTAATTACAAAGGATGGCGTAGAAACCGACCCTGTAAAGACAGTAGCTGTACGAGAATGGCCCACCCCACGGAACAAAACAGATGTTCGGGCGTTTCTTGGTCTGTGCTCATACTACCGCCGCTTCGTATACGACTTCGCGGGAGTAGCCAAGCCCCTACATCGGCTGACGGAGGACAAGCGTTCGTTTCAGTGGGCTGAGGACTGTGAGAAATCGTTCCAGGAACTGAAACAACGGCTGTGTGAAACACCTGTTTTGGGCTACCCGGACCAAGACGGCGAGTTTGTGGTGGACACAGACGCAAGCAACATCGCCATTGGAGGTGTGCTGTCACAACGGAAGGGGGACAAGGAAGTTGTGATAGCGTATTTCAGCAAGGCTCTGTCGAAACCAGAAAGGAACTACTGTGTAACCAGACGCGAACTTCTGGCCGTAGTGAAGACAGTACGACACTTCAACAAGTATCTCATCGGAAGGAAGTTCAAGCTACGGACAGACCATGCGGCGTTGAAATGGTTACTTCAATTCAAGGATCCTGAAGGACAAGTCGCTCGGTGGATCGAGCAGTTACAAGAATTCGATTTCACGATCGAACATCGACGAGGACGGATGCATGGCAACGCTGACGCACTGTCACGCAGGCCGTGCCCTGAAGATTGTAAACACTGCTCGAGGCGTGAAATCGGTGATTCTGTCATCAAAGTGATTACGACTAACAACTTTAGTGACGAATGGGCGAACGAGAGGACGAGAGACGAGCAACTCAAGGATAACAACTTGGCGCCGATAATGGAATGGAAGACGCAGAATGTTCCAAGGCCCGGCTGGAATGTTGTATCAGCCATGAGTTCCACCACGAAAAGCTACTGGGCTCAGTGGGAAAGTCTAGTGCTGCACAACGGGTTGCTGTACCGCAAGTGGGAGTCGCCAAGTGGACAGGAGACATTGATGCAGCTAGTCGTGCCTAGGTCAAAGGTGCGCACAGTGCTTGAGTCCGTGCACAATGGATCCTCGGGAGGACATCTGGGCATGAATCGAACCCTGGCGAAAATCAGGAAACGATTTTATTGGGTTCATTGCCGGCAAGATGTCGAGGATTGGTGTCGCAAGTGCACAGTATGTGCGGCCGTGAAGGGACCTACGACACGTACGAGAGGTCGTATGCAGCTGTACAATGTTGGCGCCCCATGGGAACGATTTGCGGTGGACGTTGCTGGACCGTTCCCGGCCACTGAAGACGGGAACAAGTACTTCATGGTCGTGATGGACTACTTCACGAAGTGGCCGGAGGTCTTCGCAATTCCCAACCAGGAAGCGACAACAGTGGCGACTAAGTTGGTCAACGAAGTATTCTGCAGGTTCGGGCTACCATTGGAGATACATTCTGATCAAGGGCGTAACTTTGAGTCGCAGTTGTTCCAGGAAGTATGCCGTCTCCTGGGAATAAATAAAACGAGGACTACGGCGTATCACCCACAGTCCGACGGAATGGTTGAAAGGTTTAACCGCACTTTGGAGACTCATTTGGCGAAACTGGTTGAGGATCACCAGAGGGACTGGGACCGATATATTCCCTTGTTCTTGCTCTCATATCGATCCGCAGAGCATGAAAGCATAAAGGTGACTCCTGCTTATGCCAACTTTGGGAGAGAGCTCCGACTACCAGTTGATCTCCTGACCGGCGGACCTCCGGATGCGCCGCAACCTGTAAGTGACTACGTATCGAACCTGAAAAACAAGATGTGCGACATACATGACCAGATTCGTCAGAGCAGTCTTGTGGCCAGTACAAAGATGAAGACCAGGTACGATAGGAACTTCAATAGTAACGGTTTTGACGAGGGATCGTTGGTGTGGCTGCACAACCCGAAACGCCGAAAAGGCAAATCTCCCAAGCTGCAGAACCGCTGGGAAGGTCCGTATAAGGTCATCACGAGGATCAATGACGTGACCTATCGGATCCAACGATGCCCGCGTGGGCAGTTAAAGGTTGTCCACATTGATCGACTAGCCCCTTACAAAGGCTCGAATATTGCTCGGGACGAGCAAGTCTAAGCGGGGGGCAGTGTAACGAATAGGTACTTAAATCGCACAAATAAATACCTAAACACATCAAGGTCGATAGACGTCTCTAGAAACATCCAGAGAGAATCAAGTACAAACGAAAATGGACCGTATGTGCCTAGCCATAGGTACCAAAATCGGGCGCGGTCGGTGTGTAGGTATTTGGCACCGAGCCGCATCGAGACGCATCTACAACTCTGTACAACAATCTCGGCGTTTCTCGAATGTTCGGAGGGCAATATAAACAGAGGATCGTCGCCGGGAGAACACAGTGCGAATCAGAGCGATCAAAGCGAAACAGTGAAGTGGAATTTAGTGCGACTAAGTGATATTCAAGTGTTTTCATTTATTTAACTGTATTTTTGTGGTGTTAAAGTAAAGTTTGTCTATTTATCGGTATTTTAAATCTCTTCGAACCCTAGCTCGTAACAATACTTATGTACATAATCTGATAAACCACACTTTTCCATGTAAATATACTTCAACAGAACTGGCCACTCGTTAGGTATAATCCTCACAAATACCACCGGCTAAAAGAGAGAGACTTGGTCTTCCGCTGGGTACCCTGGGACCGTCACACGGTTTCGGAAGCTATACGTTTCTTAAAATAGGTAACTTAATCATTGAAATAAAATTATAAAAAACATGCCTACCTTAGTTTTTACTTTACATACTCGAATGGACAACATTTCATTTTTTTAATCACCCATTTTTATTACTTTAATTAAAAATATATTAAAAAATAAGTTACACGTAGTTTTATATTCTATTTTTGGTTAAGTTTTTATATTTTTAATTTAATTATGAATTTTTATAAATTCTGAGGACTTATAAACTAAAAACCTTAGCTAGGACTAAAATTAAGAAATATAAACTGTCACCCAAAGAAAGTGACACATAGTGTCAGTCAAGCCACAGAGTATACGTTATAGAAATGCAAAGAGTATAATATACCGTGTTCCAAATAGGTGTTGCCGTAGCCGGAACTCAAATCGCCTACAACATTATTCATAATGTATATAATAATACTAGCTTTTGTCCGCGGTTTCACTCGTAAATATATTTCCTGTGATAGCCCATTCGAAACTAGCAAAACTTCCAAAAAAATATTATATAAAAGAAGTATTTTTATAATTATATTTAAAGAATAATTATTAATTTAGCTTCAAATGGAATAAAAATGGGTAAAATTAATAGAAGGCAACACCTGAGTTCAATAACTAACAACTCAGCCAACAGACATTAGTATTTTTAAATTAGAGGGTTAGCACAGATTAGGACACCTATTAATCCTTATTTTTCAATATTTCAGTATTTTTAAAATAACTCGAAAATTAAAGGATATAAAAAATAAAAAAAAATAAAAATAAGCTTTCTAGCATGTAATCTCCAAACGGTTTTCGATTTTTGGTACCTTACGAAAAATGAAATGTTGTCCATTGCAATCTCAATCAGTTTTCTAATGGACAACATTTCATTTTTTTAATCACCCATTTTTATTAATACTTTAATTAAAAATATATTAAAAAATAAGTTACACGTATTTTTATATTTTATTTTTGGTTGAGTTTTTATATTTTTAATTTAATTATGAATTTTTATAAATTCTGAGGACTTATAAACTAAAAACCTTAGCTAGGACTAAAATTAAGAAATATAAACTGTCACCCAAAGAAAGTGACTGATAGTGTCAGTCAAGCCACAGAGTAGGTATACGTTATAGAAATGCAAAGAGTATAATATACCGTGTTCCAAATAGGTGTTGCCGTAGCCGGAACTCAAATCGCCCACAACATTATTCATAATGTATATAATAATACTAGCTTTTGTCCGCGGTTTCACTCGTAAATATATTTCCTGTGATAGCCCATTCGAAACTAGCAAAACTTCCAAAAAATATTATACAAAAGAAGTATTTTTATAATTATATTTAAAGAATAATTATTAATTTAGCTTCAAATGGAATAAAAATGGGTAAAATTAATAGAAGGCAACACCTGAGTTCAATAACTAACAACTCTGCCAACAGACATTAGTATTTTTAAATTAGAGGGTTTAGCACAGATTAGGGCACCTATTAATCCTTATTTTTCAATATTTCAGTATTTTTAAAATAACTCGAAAATTCAAGGATATAAAAATAAAGAAAATTCAAAATAAGCTTTCTAGCATGTAATCTCCAAACGGTTTTCGAATTTTGGTACCTTACGAAAAATGAAATGTTGTCCATTGTAGTAGTTTAATTGTAGAATTGTAGTCTGTGTTTGTTTCTTTTCATCTTTATTTACATTCATGAACCTTTAAATACGAAGCCAAATCAAAAACCCTTAACACCTCTTTTTTACAATATCGGTAAAAAATCTGTTCATGCCAAATCAGGGCACTGTCACTATACCACTTATAAGGTAGGTGCAATCTGTAGGAATCATAAAACTTTATTAAAAATATATTCCTAGTAATGCAATTAAAAATTGGATGACGTGAAATGAAAGTTAAGTATAAGTTTTTACAATTTTCATTAGATTACCAATTACCATGGACAGTGTTTGAAGATAGCCGAAAACTTCAATAATATTATTGTAACAACTGCATTGTTTTAATATTTTGTACAAATTAAATACACATTCTCTAACGTAGGCCACACATGGGTCCGGTATCGCACTGAAAATTTCCCATTCCGGCCGCCATACGAATTAGGCGGGCCATTTATTTTAGGAATTGGACGAATCTGTGGTCAGTTTCCGTGGACCGTACGGCGGCGCGCCGGTATTTGGTTGGGTGGGCACCTTTAGACTTCTCGTGATTCGGAATGCATGCAAAGCTGGCTATCATATTTTCTGAAATTTCTAAACAATATATTTACGAAGTAACACCACTATAACCCTTAAGTGCAGGGATAGACCTGTTTAATCTGGGTATCTCCAAATGTAAACATTGTTACCACACTGTCAGTGACTTCATAAGATTTTTCTTATCCCTACTTTATAGAGTTCTTTTAAAAACTGATGCTAAAGTTAATTTATTAATCAAATATATAAAAATCAATATTTGTTTATTTTCTTGTTTGTTCGTATTCTAAAGATTCAAAAACTACTAAACTCATTTGAAAAAATATTTTTTGCATTTGATAGCCAAATTCTCGAGGAAGGTATCATTATGCTATCAGTGGTGAATTGTATACCTACCTAATACAACGCGTACGAAGTAGCGGGAAATCAGCTAATAGTTTATAAAAAAAACTAAAAACACGCTTTTGTCAGTAACGCACACTTGCGCAAACCAAGGTTTACCCGAGGTTACGTCGTTTTGTTACTGAGTTCCACTATCCACATGCTGGCTGCATCATCAGATCAGATCGATGGTACCAAATTATTGTATTGTCTTGCATACACTTGCAAAGTCTCAAATCGATACGACAATTAGAAGTTTGTTAAATTCGACTTCCAAGATTTGTTTACATACATAGTTACAGGTGAAACTAATATAAAGCGTGTAAAAAAGGTAAAAAAGAAAATCATTACAAAGTTTCCGGATCGTATTCGTACAAGCTATTAAGAAGGCCAGGTTCTTTATGCAGCTGTTGTTCCTTTGAAGGACATGATGAAAGTCACACTAGTTCCCGATTAAATTGAGAAAAACAACATTAAAAAGTACATTAGGCTTACTAATTAATGTTTTAAACAACTGTTTATTCATAATATGTCTATCATATTAAAAGATCGGTCTTCGCTAAATGACTGTAGTTTTTTTTCTTTACTCGTTGCCTTGCAGCTCCCGAAACTGTGTTATCGGTGGCAGGGTAGGTACGCAGCTGAAGACCAAGTCTCGTTCTTTTAGCCGATGATATTGTGAGGCTATTGGCCAGTTTGAGGTATATTTAGATGGGAAAGCTTCTAAATATGGTTTGTCGGATTATGTATATAAGTTTCTAATTATAGAAAACTCATTGGTACATAATCGGGATCGCCTAGGCAATGCCAGGCTAGTTTTCATAGAATAACTAATATTATAAATTCGAAAATGTGTTGGTTTGTTTGCTTGTCCTTTTTTCACGTCACACTTCTATGCACAGAGGTAGTCTAGCTAGAGGGCCAGACGTGAAGCTCCCGAAACTGTGTTACGTTTCCAGGGTACCCAGCGGAAGACCAAGTCTCTCTCGTTTTCGGAAATATTTCGGGATAAAATCTTATTTCATATTTCAAAAATGTTCACAGGCGAAGCCGGAGCGGAAAATACACTATTCACACAAAAACTACTCAACGGATTTCGTTTATTATTATATATACTCGAAGGTTTATGAGGCAATAACAGTATTAGTGAATCAAGCCGGAAGAAAAGTTAGTTCCAGCGCGTTTGACGTATGCACTCTAATCTGTCAGAGATTTATCAAAATAATGTAGAAAAGAAATGTGTGGAGTTAAATGATCTACAAAAAGTTTGCGGTAGCGCATAATATATGTATCTCTAATAAATAAGTAGTAATTACCGTATTTATGTGGGTATTACAATTTTATTTGTCACGGTTCCAGGGTACGAAGCCGGGGGCGTAGGTATAGAATTAGTTCAGAAATATATTTTTATTCTTAAGATTTTTTCTTAAAAAATGTCGCGTCATTGGTTGATCCAAAACTCAATGTTCGTGCCAAACGGTGGACGCCAAAAGCTTTATCTGCAATCTTTGGAGAGTGAACGATTTTCGGACCAAGTTCGCGTGTCAATGCACGGTAACCGTATCTTCGGCGAGATATCCGATAAAAGGGTCCCCTGCTTCGTTTTAATTAGGTAGAAATGTAGTGCAGTGGCTGAACAACCTGTTTGGCAGCGCTGTCAGTTTATTTTCTGTTTTGAAAACCAAGAATAAATCGCAATTATTTTCTAAAAACCTCCATTTTGTACCTTTGGATTCAAGGCCTCGTTGTTTTAGAAAGACATAATTATGCCGAAGTCCACTACAATGCATCACAAACTTTTATAAGAGTTAAACAAGACGAAGACGAAGAAAGATTGATTGGTGATGATAAAAAAAATACATCTTATTTTACTATATTTTATTCATTGGGTGGCGGATAATGACATTTCTTAGTACAAAATATACAAATACCAGTAGAAGGATATGTTGGTTTAGGTTTCATTGTAGTACTGGTAGTGGTTGTTTTGTTCCATACATATTTGTGATCTTCTTCGTAATAATCGAAATCATGTTGATCATAAACAAGCGAGCCATCGTCATCGATATAAATGAAAGATGATGTATCTGAAAAAATAATAATATTTAGAATTAATAAATAAATACCCGTGCGAAGATGGCATCTTTTACAAAAAATAAATAAATAAATCTAATTTTTAACATTTAAGAAAAAATTAATACGCACTAATGCACCAAATGTTGTATTTTGATATGTTTATTTATTTTTCGTCATTAGAGGGAAAAATAATCTTCAAAATAGCGTATCAAACATTAACTTTTGATACCGACAAAAAAAAACGTTCCCGGAATTAAACGTCCTAGATCGCCGATTACATTTAGAAACAGTTGTCTAGCGACAACAGCTCCCGAAACCATGTAACAGTCCCATGATACCCAGCGCAAGACCAAGTCTCCCTCGTTTTTCCTATTGTATATGGGATATAACGAGTGCCCGTTCTGTTTAGACAAGACCACTATAAATCTGTAGAACTGGCACTACAAGATAATAGCCTAAGAAGGCCTCAAAAAGGCCTGGTTAGCTAGCCCAAAACTATCATTGGCCCCTTAGTATGGCCCTTGAGCCCTTGCCTGTTACACACTTACACAATTCTATATACCTGTAAGATGTGAAACGAACTAGTGTGGTCAATTTGAAAGTTTAAATAAATATATATGTGTCCATGGGTAAAATTGGTCCCTCTTTTTAGGACTAATGAATGTTTTGCAGTAAATTTGATATTGAAGGGAAAACTTCTTTACTTTAGGTTACACACTTTATGAACAGTAAACGAAACTGAACGTCACGCTCGAGCCGGTGACGCTGAATCGCGTATATTCGGCTTAAATGGTATATATACATTATATTTTAAAATTAGAAAATCATATAAGTTTCCACTTTTGTCGTGTGGTCAGAAGTATACACACATTTTTTAATATTTACATTACCTCCATCGTATCTTCTTGGATGGCAGTACAGGACACATATTTTACAAATAAAACGAGGCTCTTCTATTTTCGTTTCATAATCTGAAAACCAGAAACAGTGCCTTGTGTAAACCTTGAGATCATCATAGATAGACAGACTAATACATTTTTTTACATATTAGACATATTTTAGTTTACTGAGGGGAAACGCTAGTACTAGGAAATCCTAACGTCCCCCCTAAGGGAGCCAGCTAGGGGAGACGTCAGTCCGAAAGGGATTTTCCGCACCCTTCTTGCCACGATTTACCAATAATTTCTTATTATCAAAAGATACAGAAAATGTTCGTGATTCTTACCTATTTTTCTTGTATTGTCTTTTTATCAAGAAATACAACAACCGGGTACACTATTTTAGTGTTGGTACTATTTTTGCCTCAGTTTTAATAATGTATGTGGATTCTGGTTTATTTTTTCATCCAATCCGATCATCCGTCATGATAATAGTGAGAAAAATTTTCATACTGGAAACGTGGAAAAATGATATTTAATTCAGAAATTACTAACCTTTAAGAAAAAATGCGTCAGAAGTCAAACAGTACACAGAAATTATATAAATAAATTTTCTAATCATTTTTTACATTTATATGACACAGTACTTGCTCCTTTCACCTGCTAGTTGACAGTGTAAGAGAAAAGTTTTCCTATATTTATATAAGAAGTGGAATATAAGAAGGAAATAAATTTGCAGACGTTTATTCACTTCCTGTACCTACATAATTTTAAATATTTACGCTAAGCTAAAACCACGTTACTACCTATTTAACAGGGTTTACATAATTATGCAATTTACAGAATTCCCTCGAATTTGAATAAATTAATATTACATATTTTTCATATTAATTTTTCATCGTAAATACACAGTACAAAATTATTAATTGTTTTGAACCATTCAAAATTGTTTTTCCAAATAATCAGGAAAAATTTGATTCGAAGCCATAACCGTCTGTGTCATGATTGCAGCATGATTTTTTATTGTGCAATAAAAGTACACCTAGGTCGTCTTCTGCCAGCATTTCCTTTTACTTCAGCCATATAAACCTTATTAGTCAATATTTCATCCTTCATTCTTTCAACGTGGCTAAAACCATCGTAAACTACTTGTCTTTATTTTAGTGGATAATGGACCTAAAGGTTTCCATTCCAACAACGCTCTACCAATCGACGGTTAGTTTACCGTTTTATTTACAATTATTACTATATCTTACTGACAGAACCCTAACTTTCTTGGTATTCATAAAACTAGCATTCGCCATTTTCAAATCGGTCCAGTAGTTTTCGATTTTACTTCTTACAAACAAACAAACTCACTCTCTTTTATACTATTAGTATAGATTAGTGTTCTAAATAACAGTATTACATATTTTTTTCGAAATAAATAGTACATTATTCTAACACGAGTCACCGGTCTGGCAATATGGTCAGCTGCAGTGGTCCGGTGTGCAGATTGTTTGATAGCAAAACTAGCATTCCTTGTCTACGAATTTAACATGAAAACAACGGTCTCTTTATTGCTGCAAGTAATATTGAAAAATTTACATTATTTAAAACAACTGGATGTTAGGCTATACAAAGTTTAAAATTTGTATAATTTGTCTTTGGAACACATTTTTACACACCTTGAATCCTATTTCACATATACCTATCACAACTATTTTCATAGTTCCATGTTTCAGGTCTCATCCATATGTAGACTTACTTAAATTGTACATCTTAGACGCCCTTTCATTCGGCTTTTCTTATTTTATCATCGATTCCACGTCACGTCTTGGTGTATAGCGCACGCGCCTGCGGAGACGTGATAGGGAATCCATTGCAGTGTAATTACCCTTCCGCGCTGTGATAGTTGTGATTAGTT
Source organism: Nemapogon koenigi (assembly GCA_963924495.1). Lineage (NCBI taxonomy): Eukaryota > Metazoa > Arthropoda > Insecta > Lepidoptera > Tineidae > Nemapogon > Nemapogon koenigi. Next base: position 8,726,564 of record OZ004641.1, read on the forward strand.
AGTGACTAATAGGACATAACGCGGTCGGCGGGAGCATTCTACCTACCGATTATCGGCTTATTGTTACTGTGACGTCTATAATACTTGACATTGGTTTGAAAAAAAAAATAGAATAGAATCTTTAATTTCATGCAAAAATGTATTTCTTTGTTTGTTTGTCTTTCTTTCAACACAGAGCAGTGATTAATTCCACACAGGAGGTGACTGAGCTGAGTGACATAGGCTACATTTTATCCAGGAAATCCTTCGGGATAAATTCTTCACCGGTTACGGTTCCAGGGTACCCAGCAGAAGATCAAGTCTCCATCGATTATCCGATGGTATTTGTGAGGGTATACCTAACGAATGGCCATGGCCAGTTCTGTTAAGGTATATTTAGATGGAAAAGCCTCTAAGTGTGGTTTGTCGGAGTATGTACATACCTATAAGTTTTTAATTAAAAAACTCATTGGTACATGGCCGGGATCCGGGATCGAACCATTCGGCCACCGACGCACGGGCTAAATTCTTACGTCATATTTCAGAAATATCCACGGAGGCGGAAAACTTATTATTTATTTAGAAAAGTGAGTCGCTACATCCTCATATTTTATAATAGATGACATCCTTAAATCTATTATACTATGGAACGTAAAACCTAAATATCAGATTTCGTTGCAACATAGTAAATTTTCTAAGAAATGCTTTCAAAATGTATACTAAAACTTTATAGCTCTATCCTCTTACATGAAAAGATATTTTGAACACAATGATTACTAGAATTATTGAGTATGTCTGATACTGAACATAAATAAATTATTGGTGCATGAGTTGGAAATCCCTAAGAGTACAAAGTAGGGAATTTAAGGCTCCTAATAGGAGCCTCCTATATCCATATTTTTTCTGGGATAAACTATTCCCAATTTCTCTGTAAATAATCCACTTGAGTCACTGTAATTTTAGCATTCATATTTCCTATTCAATAAAACCAATTGAAAAAATAACGGCTATTTCACTTATATATTGAATAAGTAACTATATGCTAAATTACAGTGACACAGGTGGATTATTTACAGAAAAATTGGGAATAGTTTATCCCCAAACAAATTATGGATATATATCCATATGGAATTATAGAGCATTCGCTGTATAAAACTCAAATTATGTTCAAATAAATGAAAGAAAAATTAAGACGAGTTCAAATTATCTATGAGTGATGTGTTAAATGCATCACTTGTGAACGGCTAGACCGATTTGACTCTTCTTAAAGTTTTTAGGCAAAGAAAAATTGGAAAAGATGCACTGAAAGTTAAAAAAATCGGGAAAATCTTAAAGCGCTTTTTTATATGGATTTTTGTATGAACATCAAGACCATAATTATGTTAATATGGGATCCACAGAGGAAGCCGGAGCGGAAAGCTAGTCTATATAAATAACCATGATATGCTATTTATTGGTAAGCGCATTACTTGAGAACGACTAGACTGATTTGGCTAATTTTGTTTTTAAATGTGCGTAATAGTCTGAACAAGGTTTTTAGGGAAAGAAAAATTGGAAAAGTCGGGAAATTTTAAAGTGCTTTTTTTCAAACTAGTTGAGAGATATTTATGTTTAATTAGTTATTTAAAACCTGTTCAAAATATGGAGAATGCAATGGAGATGAATCAAAGAGTGGGTAAGACGTCAGCTCGCAACTGATTCGATTCCTACATCCGACCAATGGGTTTTTTATAATAAAAAATCTATGTACATTATCCGACAAACCGTACAAAAAGGCTTTTCCATCTATATACCTCAACAGAGCTGGCCACTCGTTAGGTATAGCCTCAAAAACCTTGGCTAAATGAGGAAGACTTTGTCTTCCACTGGGTACCCTGGGACCGGCAACGGTTCCCGGGAGCTGTAAGGCAACCCGTAAAGAATAAAAAAAACATAAATCATATTTAAAAACTATGATTGCTGAATGTTTCATCAAAATCTATTCAGCTATTTTGGAGCTGAACAGACAAACATTCTAAAAAATTAATTTTATTTATTTGTATGGATTGAACTTCCCTATTTTGAAATCATGACAATATGTATGTAACTTTTGTAGTATCTTTTAAATTACGAAAGAAACACTTTGCTCATAAATAAAGAAAGATACGTTAAAAATCCAATGAGTCACTTTAGTACGTTTTCTAAGGAAGCGGCTTTATGTTAGTAGGTACAAGCACTATGCGATTTCATATCACGTACTCTACAGCGGTTTTGATTACACATTTGCTTATGGAATTATGGGGTGACTATAAAACTTTTTATAATTATAATATAAAAATATTAACAATATGCGTTGGTGGCCTAATAGTTAAGACGTCTGATATTAAGACCACGGGTTCGATCCTGGATCCCGGCCATTTTATTGGAAATTGATGAAACTTTCAGGGATCATAGTGAATTAGAATGCTTTTTTTTTCGATATCTTTAAGGGTTTCCCAGAACAATAAAAAATATTGCCCATCAATTATTGTCTTACAGAGTACTAAGGGCCATAGACGGGCCCCCCCCTTAAACCAATTTTCTGCTCTTTTGACCATGAGACTGACCATTAGGGTAGTAATAAGTTACCTTAGGTTACGTTGGTATCGCGCGCTTTGTGTCGTAACAGAGTTTTAGAAAAATAGTTAATTGTGTTGTTTTTAAATGTGAAAGGCGATCTAGAACGTCTAATTTATAAGTATTATGTTTGTATTTTAGTATAATCTCCATATATAGTAAAAGCTGTTGCGACAATAAAACTACACAACAATACAGTGGTACTAAGTGTCTACCTCCTCCCCTCTGAAAGTGGCTGAAAAAAGTGTTCGTTGATTTACCGCTTCACACCTTTAGTCTTAAGTTTTGACGCAGCCGGAGCGGAAAGTTAGCTAGAAATATGATGGATAATCCGACAAATCAGAGAACAAAATCGAGACAAAACTTAGAGGTTTTTCAATTTAAATATACCTCAACAGAACTGGCCGCTCGTTAGGTATAGCCTCACAAATACCATCGGCTAGAATCTAGGAAGACTCCGCTGGGTACCCTGGGACCGTAAACGGTTTCGGGAGCTGTAAGAAAGAAAAAAAATAGGTAGGTATACAGGTTGTGTCCAAACTTTATCGAAAATTATTGTAACCCTATTCTCTAAGGTTTTTCCCATTTGAAGTCTTCTTTAACTTTGAGCTTGAAGCCACTTTAAATTCGTAACGTGCCTTAGATTTACGATTATGTCAAAATTCCTTGGAAACTAGATTTTGAAAATGTAACCCAGTAATTCCAATACATCATACACACTTTATTTATTTTACTAGCATAGCATAATTTAACTAAAACTAGATAAATATGATTGTATTTTCATTATGTTTCCTCTTGGATTCTAACCAAAGTCAAGCTGGATATTTATTGTAATCCAACACAACAGCCAACAAGACCCATGTTTAGTAGAAATTTTTTTTTTAACTTTTTTTTTATGACTAATGTCTTTTTTCTGTTCATAGATCGTATTACGGTTCCTATTTACACAGTGGAAGACCAAGTCTTCCACTTTTAGCTTATGGTATTTGTGAGACTATACCTAACGAGTGGCCAGTTCTGTTAAGGTATATTTAGATGGAATTATCTTTAAAGTACAATTTTAGCCAAGTATTGGTATAGTGCAGAAATATTTCTTTGAAGCCGTTTTTCAGAACATCTTCCTCTTCCATTATATCTATATATATAAAAATGAAACCCGTTTTCCGTTGTCACGACATAACATGAAAACGGCTTGACCGATTTGGCTGATTTTAGTCTTAAAATATTCATAGATATCCAGGGAAGGTTTAAAAGGTGAGACAATTCGAATAATTGCCGAAAAACCCCTAAAAACAGCCCTTTTCTTTTTCCCATAATAACAGAGCCAATTTGAACCATAGTGCTATTCAATAAAGTTCATTTTAAATTAAAAGCACTCATTGTTGTCTATGCAATGTAGATGTGTTCCTAATGTCACCGCACAAAGTTAAAATTCGCGTGCGTGTTGGAGAATCTAATGTCGCGCGTTCCGACACTCAACAAAATTCACAACGCGACCAAATTGAATAGTCACAAAATGTAATTTAAGTAATTTAATAGATCATTAGTAGTACTGATTTTCAATTTGGTCGGCTTCGCGAAACTTAATTTTGCCTAGGAGTAGGGGTAGGAGTAGAGGTAGGAGTAGGGGTAGGAGTAGGGGTAGGTGTAGGGGTAGGGTAGGGTAGGGTAGGGTAGGGTAGGGGTAGGGGTAGGGTTAGAGGTAGGGGTAGGGGTAGGGTAGGGGTAGGAGTAGGGGTAGGAGTAGGGGTAGGAGTAGGGGTAGGGGTAGAAGTAGGGGTAGGTGTAGGGGTAGGGTAGGGTAGGGTAGGGTTGGGTAGGGGTAGGGGTAGAGTAGGGTAGGGGTGGGGTAGGGTAGGGGTAGGGTAGGGGTAGGGTAGGGGTAGGGGTAGGGGTAGGAGTAGTGCAGGCAAGCCAACGTTTGGGCAGGACAACGTCTGCCGAGTCCGCTAGTATATTATAATTACTAATCCAAAAACATAATATCCAATAGGACGTCCATATAGGTATAGATTCTATGATATAGTATAAATCAATGTGAAGCCTTTCTATGCCAATTTTTAAAGGATCACCTATGAAATAAATCATAGAATGAACAAGTGGAACCCGCTTAAAATAGGCGTGGATGAGAATATCACTACTACATATTATAAAACAAAGTCCCCCGCGCCGCATCTGTCCGTCTGTGAACTTTTCACGCAAAAACTACTGAACTGATTTTGTTGCGGTTTTCAGAGCTTGATTCACTAGGAAGGTTATGTTTAGGAAATGAGCATTAAAAGTTTGATTGACTAAAGTCGGGAAAAAAGTTACCCCCAGCAAGTTTTTATGGCGTATTCTGTCTAATCCGTCAGAGATATAATAATTTTGTATCTAAGAATTGTGTAGAATAAAATGGTCTACAAAAAAGTCCTTGGTAGCATAGCATATCTATCTCTAATAGTGCGAATTTACGTAGGTATAGAAATTGTTGTAAACCATGCCTATAGTACTACTCGTATGTATAATACTGTACTCTATTCATTATATTTAAAGGGGTTTGAGACACTTGTTTTTTTAATGAATTGAAAGTGCTTTATTCAATAATCGATTATTTCTTAGAAACAATCGATTGCAGCAATAATTTAATATTTATATTCTCTATTTTTTAATGATAATTTAATTACGGCATAATGTATATTATATGTTTAAAATATGTACAAGTATTTTATGTTCGTATTTTTACGTAAAGACATGGTAGGTACAAGAAACAAAATGGCGGCAAATTATTATTTATTAAGTCTTTTTACCATCTTTGAGTACTAACAAACGAGCTATTTACGTAAAAAAAGTCCGATTTATTTTATCGATTCGTTTTGTATCTAACTATTTTTATTTTTCAGTAGTCGCGTCACAGTTTAAGTAACCCAAATATGTCACGTAATTATGCTTTCAAAGGAACGTAATTTTTTATCATTATTTGTGAAACTCACTTTTATAGGATGATAATGCCATAATTTTCCTGTGGAGATAAGTTTCACAATTTAATAGTTAATTTATATTTCTTTCATAATGGCAATTTAACGAAACGTAACAACTGTAAGCGAATGTGTCACAAACCCCCGGCTTTGTCCGTAGATATTTTCGATATATCGTAGCTTTTCTATTCGTGAAATAAGTTTTAGAATCGGTTCAGTATTTTGAGAGATTACCCCTTACATCCAAACTTTACCTTTTTATAATATTAGTAAAGATATAGATAACTAAATACTTACCTACAGTATAGAATGTAAAAGCAATGCTTTCTACATTCACCGAGTGAACTGAATCGAATCAAAACATCAAAAAGAACAACGATATGATCGTAAAAAAATTATGTCCGTTCGGCGGCATGCGATTTGCATAAACTCACAAGTAGCGGTCGAGATGTCTCTCAGAACTCGTCATTCTCGAGTCGAACCATTAACCGAGATCGTAAAACGAACACCTTTTACATGTAAGGGTTATCGCACACTAGTTTCTAATATGTTTGTGACATTTAATTTATATTACAAAAATATATTATCGAATTGATTTATTTTTCAACTAGATTCTCTCTTCCAAAATTCTAATAAGATTTTTCTCAAAGGAATTTTTCGGGGATAAAAAGTGGCATTGCCATAGTTCAATGAAAGTACGAAGTCTCTGTGCAAAAACCATGTCGATCCGTTGCTTTGTTTTCACGTAAAAGAAGGACGAAGGAACAAACATAATTTCGCATGTATGTATCAAGTATATACCTTACCAAATTTTTTTGTTGTCTGATACTTCAGTTTTTTTTAAATATAATAGAGATGTATTATTTACACATAACAATATGAAAAACTTTAAAATGAAATATAAACATCAAATAAAAGTCTAAAACTAATATTAGTACTTAATAAAATAAAATCTAAAAAACTATATTATAAAATTCCTCCAGAGAGTCCTGCGGCATAGTACCCAAGACGCTAGCTACGTTCCCCCGTTGGATGGCTAAACTTATACGTTGACCGCACCAGCTCCTGGGTTACCTGTAGTAACGACGATCATCTTAGCTAACGTTTTGTAAATAGTTTTAGCTCCCAAGCTCCACACTTCCATCGTTACAGTAGCTTCAGTATTTATAAACGATTTTTAGAGGAAATCTGTGGTTTTTAACCTTTTTTCGGAATTATAGTTGAAGTAATCTTCTTTAAGTTTCTTGGTTTATTCATTATAGAACAATATTGTACAATAAGCATATGGTAGTAGAATAGCAGTAAACTTGGCAAGTACAGCCACTCATACTTAAGTGGATTACCGACTTTAAAACCGCAATTGTTCTAAAATTGTGCAGGAACGAACAATGCTTGTGAAAGGACTTTGTAAGATTTGCTCTTCAGAGTTATTAGAATATTGAGAAATACTTACAGTATCTAACAAGTAGTTCATGTTTTTTCCACTGTATTCGCGTCCTCTATCCAAACATTTCCTCAGTGTTAAATTGTTATTTGAGAAAATAATAAAGATTTAAATTTTATTATTCCAGACAGAATTCCAGAGAGTTTTTTGTGTCAAAGTTATTATGTACTATTTGTGATCCTTGGGATCTTTTACTGCCCCTGGGTACCCAGCGAAATACATTTTAAGTATTTCTCCGAATTTTTGAGGCTATGTAATCTAAAATTTGGTGTTTAAATAGAAATAAAATATGGAATATTTTTCATTACTACTTTAATTACAAAAGATCGACAATTTTATAAAGTCTTATTTATCTTTATAAGTAAATACAATTTTCCTGTATTTTAGGATTGCAACTAAACAATTATATATGCAATGGCATATAAATTAGAATAACGTTCTCAGAAAACTTAAAAAAAAATTATAACTATTGCTTTTTTCCAATTGTTTATTTTTGCAAGACAACAAAACCTTTCCTATAATATCTACAAAATCTATTTATTTCTTATTCGCTAGACCTGGCTGCGCATGGTCAGAAAAGTTGTGTATGAAAAATTCAATTTTCCCGATGGAATAACGCAACGAAAAACAACGAAAAATTTTCGCAAAAAATTACCTTATTCATGAATATTTTTTACATAATCAAGTAAAATTAAAATCCTTGTAATATTTTGTTTGAAACCACATTTCTTATTGAAATTAAAAGTAATATAAAATTAGATATTCCAAAATCTTAAAGAATAAGTTGAGTTTTCACTTAAAATTTAAATATTACACTATATCTACTAATATTTCATTACGTATCTGAACCGGCGAAAAACACTTAATCACATATTACTAAGGCAAAACTTAAACTATTTAGTCGGTTATATTTATTGAATAGCCGAAAATTAGAAAGTATTTAATAAAATAATAAATAACACAAATATGAGACTAACCAGTCGTATCGAAATCTTAACACAGCTTAAATTTAAAATAAACTAACATAAAAGCAAGTACCTACCATGATCCATACCTCGCATACAATATAATATAGTCATTATAAAGTGTTTTGTATTCAATTGGTTTATTTACAGATACCAATTTCTTATTTAAAAAAAATATAATGATGCACTTTTTAAAAAACAAAAGTATTGCCTAAAATTTTCGTAAACCTAATATAAATTTCGTTAAAATTTTGATGTAAACAAAACACTGCACAAACAAATCTTATGAGATCTTTACGAAAACCTAATACGCGCTGCAAATAATTTACATACACCACTATTGTACTTAGATTCATTTAACTAGTAATACTTCAAAGTAATCCTATTACACTACGCTTAACTTCTAAAGAAAGAAAAACAAAACAAAATTACTCACTTAATATTTAAAATTGATCTTCCTATTTTATATTTATAATTACAACACAATATTTGAAATTTAAGACAATTGTACTTGAAAATAGTCAATTAAACTTGTTTACGAAATTAAAACTACAGTTAAGCTATAAAATCATCTTCCAACAATATTCCAGAATATAACAGGAAAATTAACGTCTCATTATGTCCTCTATGCTGAAACCCTTTTTGGGCCCACTGGACTGACTTGTCCCGGGCCTTGGATTCACATTAGGCTTGATCCCTACCATATTTTTAATACCGTCACTGATGAATGCAGATTCTTCGCAGCCCTTTAATAAACCATCTACACTATTTGTAACGTTTGTTGCAGAAATAGAAGGAATAGTGTCTTTAGGAGCAGCGTGTTTCATTATCAAATCTTGGGCAACAGTTTGTTGTGGAGGACCTAATATTGCATGATTAGGTATTGAAAGTGGGTAAGTGATATGTGGGTGTGGAGGTGGCAAGGGTAGTCCGAATTTATGGTAAGATGGGATTCCTATTACTGGAGATGGTAAACCAACGTTTAATTCACTATTACCCATGTTTTGGCGAGGTACAGTCAGATTAGTTGGCTCTGGTGACCGAGATCTATAAACTTCAGATGGATGACTTCTCTTTCTAAACGGGGTTAAATACATTGATGTCGATCCTGGATCAATAGAAGTGTTGGTCACATTTACGTCACATAATTTGGGATCTCCTGTAGGTATTTGATGTAAGTCACGCCTTATTTGTAATTGTGGATGCCTCACTTGTTCTACTATATCATACCGTGTTTCTTTTTCTACGATTTCATCTGACGTAAAGCGTCGTTTCTCATACATATCAGGGGGATAGTTGCGCATTTTTTCTCCATTCTGTGGTCTCATAGTGTATGGGCTGGCTCTATCGCGATTTTCATTATGATGGCAATGAGTTCTTTCCACGTGTGAAAGTGAATGTCTCGGTTGTCTCTCGTCACTATGATCTCTAGTCATACTCTCAACAGACGAAGACCGCGATGGGCGTACTGGTGAATGGTCGGGAGATGACAGTTCCAACTCCTCGTCATCATATCCAGGTTCGATAGGTGACCCTGGTCTTCCTATGTCTTCTTCACCGACGTCTAACACTTCAGGTGGGATATCACCAACTGCATGGGTTAGTGCATGTCGCCTTAAATCACAGTTTCTTCTAAACACTTTCCCGCAAGAGTTGCATTCGTAAGGCTTATGGTCAGTGTGAGTAAGTAAATGTGTCTTTAAATTAGATCGTTGATTAAAACTTCTGCTGCATACAGGACATTTGTGGGGAGACTCTTCCATGTGAAGAATTTTGTGAACAGCCAACGTCCTTGACTGGCAGAATCCTTTTCCACATTCTGTGCATTTGAACGGTTTCTCTTTCGAATGAATATATCTGCAACAAAGAAGATAAGTATCAAGTATACAATTTTTAGCACACATTTTGTTCACGTAAAGTAGATATATTATGCCTTTAGAATTAGCAGGAGGGAATCTAAATAGGTAATTTATTTTTCATTATAAGTATACATTTGCTAGAACAAAAATTAGATCAGAGGCGTAGACCATGTAAACGCTTATTAGGCTGCGCCCGAGCACCTTGAACGTGATCCGAGACACCCGAGCCGGGCCACAAAGCTCAAGGCAAAAACCGGCACAAGCCTTCGAACCGCGTCGAATTACCTTTACAGAATTTTTGCGGCCAATCCCCGCAATATTACTGATGGTCGCCATATTGAGTTACTGTCCACCACCACATATTGGAGTTATATGACCCATCGGACACTAACGTCATTTGACATGCCACGGGAATTTATGGATTATGAACCTATTTTTAATCAATAAAATTGATCAAGAATGCAATATTTATTATGGTTTATAAATTGAATCTAAATTGACGGGTGAAGTATCCTTAGCTTGTAATAAACCTTCCAACGTGTTTCTATAAATGCAATGTCTGAGATGAAAATTAAATAAATGATAAAACGTTTAGGACAATCAGTTTAAAAA